>VDFB02281492.1:773260554-773455283 GCA_007258455.2 Sequoia sempervirens | reverse complement strand
TCTATCTTCTCATCCAAAATGAATCCCTTTTCATTTTTAACCACTTTATATGACTTTTCCACTTTCCAAAGAACTGCCACTTCTATTTTTGGCACCCAACAAATTCATTTACCCCTTTTTTTGAATTTAGAAAATTCCTAAATTTTAGTCCAACTTCTAAGAGACATAACTTTTTGACTGGGGCGTCGGATTGACAAATTGTTCACATTGTTGGAAAGATCTTGATGAGTAGCAAGGCTACAAAAGGTTGACAAATCAAACTTTTGATTTTTAGCCAATTTTAGGCCAATTCAGAACCTCTAGGTGCCTCAAAATTGACTTTGAATATTTAAAGTGATTTTGAAAACAAAACATTAATGTCTCACAAGTGACAAATGGTATTGAAGTGATTTCTTTACCATTAGCTTCATTTCACCATTTCAGAGTTCTCTATAAGATTTCATGCCCATAAGTGCACAAATGATAACTTACTAAAAATAGAAACCTATTATTTTCAGCCCTTCCAACTTACAAAAAATAGTAAGTAATCCTGCCATTTTTATCCCTAAAAAAATTATTTGCTAAACCTAACAAAAATCAAAATAAAAAAATATTTTTGCGGATGCAAGATTGCTCTTACAGCCTGGATGCTCTTGCATTAGACACTCAGGGTAATTTGAGAAGTGACCTTGTCACATCTCAAGTATTCTAAGGAAAACCAAGATGATCAACCTCTACCTTAGATAGCCATGATGAATCTTCAACAGGACTTCCTTTCCACTTAACCAAATATTCTTCATATTGCCTGTTTCTTGTACTTCTACCCACATAGCTATCCAAGATGTCTTATTTCTCCTCCTTTGAAGTAGGTGCTAAAATTTTCTAGTGCTCTTTTATTGTTGCATCCTCCACATCTCCTTCATGATATTCTATTAAATCAACAATGTTGAACACATGAGAGATGTTTATCCAACTCGACAAGTCTACCTCATAGGTATTTTCCAAATCATGCTTCTTCAGGATCTTGCATGGTCCAAATTTCTTCATTTTTAATTTGGTATACGTTCCCATTGGGAACCTTTGTTTTCGTAGGTGAACCATGAATTCATCTCCAACCTAAAATTCCTTATATCTTCACTTCCGATATGCCTTAGCGTTGTACTAAGAATTCATCTTAAGGATATGATTTCTTACCTCTTCATGCTCTCTCTTCAGGTATTTTACAAAATCTTCAACCTTAGCATTGATTTTATCTCCTTTATTAGTATTTCTTAACTTAGAAGCATTTCTTGGACTACTCCCATATACAATCTAGAATGGAGATTTATCGATACTCCTATTGATATAATTGTTATATGCAAACTCTACCTATGCCAAAACCAAATCCCATCCCTTGGGATTATCCCCTACTAAGCATCTTAGCAGGTCGCTCAAACTCCTATTTACCACCTCTATATGCTCATCAATCTATGGATAGTGTGCAAAACTAAACTTCAAATTTGTCTTCAATTTCTTCCACAGTGTTCTCCAAAAATACCTAACAAATTTGGTATATCGATCTAAGACTACACTCTTTGGTAGACCATGTAGTCTAACCACTTCTCTAAAAACTAACTCTGTGATGTGAACAACATCACTAGTCTTATGACACAAAATGAAATGTGCCATCTTTGAAAAAAATTTCACCACCACAAATATTAAGTCATGTCCTCTCTGTGTTCTCAGTAAACCAAGAATGAAGTCCATAGTAATATCCTCCCATGAATTCTTTGGTATAGGTAATGTCTTATACAAACTTGTATTCTGACTTACCCGTTTATCCATCTAGCATACTCTACAACTCTGCACAAACTTCTTCACATCTTGGTGCAACTGTGGCCAATAATAATTCTCATTTACAAGAGCAATAGCCTTATCTCAACCAAAGTGCCCTGTCAATCCTCCACTATGCAATCAATTTCTCTCTCATAGAACTCCATGGAATGCAAAATTGGCTTCCTCTAAATAACAATATACCATACTGGATAATGAAATCCAACCATCTTGTCCTTAACAAGCCTTCCAGGGCTCTTCAAAGTTTGTACCTTCAAGATACAAACTCTCGAGTTCATTAAACCCAAAAATTTCTATCTTCATCTCTATCAACAAATTTTTCCTTCTACTTGAGGCATTTGCAACTCTATTTGGCTTCCCACTTCCGTGTTTCAAAATAAATGTGTAACTCTTCAAAAACTTAACCCATTTTAAGTACCTTTGGTTCAACTTACCTTGACTACTAAGGTACTATAAGGATTGATGATCAATATATAAAATAAGTTATTTTGGCAAAAAATAGTGCCTCCATTTCTTCAAAGCTTGAACTATTACATAAAATTCCTGATAACATACATATTATTTTCTCTTGGCATCATTCAATTTCTCACTAAAATAGGCAATAGGTTTACCTTCTTGACTCAGAATAGCTCCTATGGCACTATCACCAACATCACAATCTACCTAAAACACCATATTAAAATATAAAAGCACAAAATAGGTTGTTTTGTAACTTTCTTCTTTAACAAATCAAAACTCTTAGCTACTCCTATAGTCCATTCAAACTCTTTTCTATCCCCTCCAATTGTCTCTATTAGGGGTGCACATATACTACTGAAACTCTTAATTTTTTTTTGTAAAAGGTTGCTAGACCATGAAATGATCTTACCTTTGTAACACTCCTTGGTGTAGGCCACTCAATGATAACCTTTACTTTCTTTGGGTCCATCTTAAGACCTTCAGTTGAGACTACAAACCAAAAATATTTCAACTCATTCTTTACAAAACTACATTTCTTGAGGTTAATCAACAATTTATCTTTCCTTAGCTTCTTAGAAACTCTACGAATATGCAACAAGTGCTCCTCCAGTGCCTTACTAAAAATTAAAATGTCATCCAAGTAAACAATGATAAATTTACCCAAAAATTCTTTTAATACCTCGTTCATGAGCCACATGAATGTGCTCAGTGCATTGGTTAGCCCAAATGGCATTACTAACCACTCATATAATCCCTCCCTGGTTTTGAAGGCTATCTTCCATTCATCTCCCTCTCTGATCCAGATTTGATGATATCCACTCTTCAAGTCAATCTTTTTGAAGTACTCAGATCCACTCAAGCAATCCATAATGTCATCCATCCTCATTAAGGGAAATTTTTACTTTATTATAATCAATGGCTCAAGAGTCTATACATATTATCCACTCTCTATCCTTCTTTGGTGCTAGTACTATAGGTATTGCACATGGACTTAAGCTCTCACAGATCAATCCCTTTCTCAACAACTTGTGGACCTATCTTTTCAGTTCCTCATTATTTGCAAGAGTCATTCTATGGGATGCCTTATTTAGAAAATTGGCTCCTAGTATCAAATCCATCTGTTGACTAATATTCCTTATTGGTGGAAAATCTTCAGGTACATTATTTGACACAATGTCCTAGAATTCTCCTAGCAGATCAAAAAATTCTACTGGTACATCTTCTTCTTCTTTGTCAACTCTAGGAATCAACATAAAGCACACATGCTCATGCTTCATTCCATCTAAAAATTTCCTACCATCTACCAAACAAACTCTTGCATTATTACATACCTTTTTTCCTACCTTTTTTAGGGGCTTCAACTTATGATGAACTCTATCCTTTGTTAGGGAATATGTGTTAGCATGGCCATCATGGACAACACATTAATCAAATTTCCATGGCCTCCCTAGTAATAAATGACATGCATCCATAGGCGTGATGTCACACAATACCCCGTTATGGTAATTACCGATATTAAACTTCACTAAGCATTGCTGATTGACCAAAGCTCTATGGTCTTTCTACAACCATGCAATCTGATATGGATGTAGGTGCCTCTTCCTTTCCAACTATAACTTGTTAACCATCTCTTCTGAAATGAGATTATCTGTGCTACCACTATCAATGATAATATCACAATATTTACCTCTAGTTTGAACCTTGCATGAAATAAAATCTTCCTTTGAACTAGTTCCTTTTATTCATTCAAAAATTCTCTCCTAATGACCAAAGTCTCTCCTCTTTCTGCATCTTCAAAATACTCAGATTCAATTTCCTCATCTACATTCACAACTCGTGCATTACCTTCAGGTATCCTATTTGTCCTTCCTTGATGTTGTGGAAACTTGTAGGCTCAATGTCCTTCTCCACATTGGAAACAAGTTCCTCTGAAGCCTCCTCTCCTAGGGCCTCGTCTAGGTCTTCCTCTTCCTCTTTATTCACCATTGTTTTGGTCACAAGGGTAATAAAAATTATCTCCTCTTTTGTTTTGACTAGAATCAACTTCTTCATTCTTCTTTTGATCTTCATTTTGTCCTCGATAGGAATTTCCACTAGTCATTCCACTGCGACCTCTTCCTCTTTGTTGGATTTCAAATCTTTTATTTAGCTTCTCTTATACCTTTAAGGAAAATTGATAAGCATATTCTATTTTGGTCATTCTGACCAAACTCGGCTCTTCTTGAATACTTGGTTTCAACCCATTTATATAACGGGCTACCTTTTCCTTGTTAACCTCTGAATGCCCTATTCTGATTATGATCCTATAGAACTCTTCTATGTACTCCTTAATAGACTTACAACTTGCTTGAAACCTTGCATCTTTTTTAGTAGATCTAACTCATAATCAACATAAATAAATTGTCTCTTTAACTTCTCCACCATTTGGTCCAATCTTGTGATTTTCTCTTTACCTCTTCTATTTCTTTCTAGCTGTACCTCTTTCCACAAAATGATAGCATGACCTCTCAATTTGGTCTTTACAAATCTAACCCTTTTAGGATCTTCTATCTCTTCATACTCAAAGTACACTTTCATGTCATTGATCCAATCAATCAATTCTTCCAGATTGAGATTTTTAGAGTATGCAGAAACTTCAATCCTTTCCCTTTTTCCAATATTGGAGGGGGCCTTCAATAATATTACTTGATCATGGCCTTCTAGTTCATCTCGTCCTTCTTCATATTGTTCTTCTTCTTCAGCTTCATCTTCACTTTCATCTCCTCTTCTATGATCAATTCCTCTACATAGCTCCTCTTGAAGTGCTTGAACTTGTCTCTATAGGGCTCTAAAACCATCATCTTGTACTCCAATATTTCTTCCACCACCACAATTTCTTTTCGGAGGAATTTTGATCACTTATTTTACAAACCCACAACCACAAGTCCTAGTGTAAACTGCCTCACGTTCGGCGATTAGTTCACACACTCAGGAACTCCTACTTTGATACCACTTGATGAAGGGAGACTCTCCCTTGAACACACCTTACATAGTAAATAATATTCAAGAACAAAAAAAATACAACTTTATTATATTTTCAAAAATCATCTACATACATGCAATCAAATGCATTACAACTATATGGTCACAAGACCACTATTACAAAATTTTGGGCTGCAAATACATGCTGAAAATCAGATATGCAAGTCTGTGAATGACAATAATGGCCACTAAAACCCCAACCTTTGTTCTGTGCTGAAAAGAAGGAATTTTGTCTATCTTCTCATCCAAAATGAATCCACTTTCCAATGAACTGTCACTTCTATTTTTGGTGCCCAACAAGTTTAGTTACCCCTTTTTCCAAATTTAGAAAATTCCTAAATTTTAGTCCAACTTTTGGAAGCCATAATCTTTGACTAAGGAATCAGATTGAAAAACCGTTCACATTGTTGGAAAGATCTTGATAAGTAGTAAGGTTGCAAAAGGCTGATAAATTAGCCTCTTGATTTTTGGCCACTTTTGAGGCCAATTCGAAACTTGTAGGTGCCTCAAAATTGACTTTGAATATTTTTAAAGTGATTTTAAAAACAAAACATTAATATCTCACAAGTGATAAATGGTATTGAAGTGATTTCTTCATCATTAGATTCATTTCACCATTCTAGAGCTCTCTGTAAGATTTTATTTCCATACGTGCACAAATGCTACCTTACTAAAAATAGAAACCTACTATTTTTAGCCCTAAATTTTTTTATTCACTAAACTTAACATTTTTTTTTTTTTTTTTGGGATGTAAGATTGATCTTACACCTTGGATGCTTCTGCATCACAAGGAAAATGAACAAGGTAATAAGAAATCTAAGGGAAGTTTCTAGTTTCCATTGTATCATCACCATCGAATCCATCTTGGATCATTGACTTAGGTTCCTCACACCACATGGGTTCTTCATAAGTTAAATTTTATTCCTTAGAGTCTCATAGTATGTCTTCTATCACTTTGAGTGATGACACTCCAATAGTAGTTTTAAGGAGAAGGTTTGTTGAAGTTGAAGTTGGAACCTTCAATTTTTTTATAAGTGTACCTTCTCTTTAAGCTAATCTCCTATTAGTGTATTAGATCACCCACATAGAGAAGGGCATGATAGCTCACTTTTCTCTAGACTCAGTTGAGATTAGAGAGTTGCACAATAATAATTTGTTAGCTTTGGGAAGGGAAGATCACTAAGCTAGGTTGTACACCTTCTTAGATTTTTCAAATGATGTTTCTCTTACAATATTGGATACTCATTTAGTTGGGGTTAGAAAATTTTGGCATGAGTGGTTTGGTCACCTTAACTACCACTACCTTGAGTAGCTATGTCAATAGGATATAGTTGGAGGGTTTCCTAGAGTTAGATTCTCTAAGGGTCTTTGTGAGGGTTGTACCCTTGGGAAACATATTGAAGAGAAATTTGACAAAGGAAAATTATGGAGGGCTACACAAGTTTTGGAGCTTATTCACAATGATGTATTCGGGGCATTTCCCCATCCATATTTCACTAATTCATGATATGTTCTTACCTTCATAGACGACTTGTATAGATACACATGGGTCTACTTCCTTCGACATAAATTTGAATTGTTCAACGAATTTCAAAAATTTAAGACTTGTTAAAAAACAATTAGGGAAATTCATCAAGTTTCTTCAAATAGACAATAGGGGTGAGTATGTCACCCAAAGGTTTGAGAAATTTTGTACAACATAAGGATAGACTTGCATTACACAATTCCTTATACTCCCCAATAGAATGGTGTTATAAAATGTAAGAAAAAATCCTTAAAATAGATGGCTATCTATATGATACACTCCAAGGGATTTACACCACAGTGCTAGGAATAAGAAATCAATTGTGGCTTTTACATTTAGAACATGGTTCCTCACAAATATTGGAAGGGAATTAGTCTCTTTAAAGCTTGGATAAGTAGTAAACCATTTTTTGAGCACTTTAGGGTCTTTGGATCTCCATTCATGTCACATATATTGAAGAAAAATGATAAGGAAATGGAACCACAATTTAAACCTTGCATCTTTATATAGGTTATCCAAATGGCATGAAAGGTTGTCACCTGCTCCACTCGAACACACATGAGTCATTCATCGAGAGTAGTGTTATGTTCTAAGAGAGTCCTATTGACTCTATAATTGATATTTTTTCTTCTATTATGGACTCACTTGGATTCAATGATTCTTCTAATGACTTAGACCATCCATAGTAGATTCCCAAGGTAGAGTCTTCTTCTTCTTCTAGTTTTGACAATGAGGATAGTGATGCGAAGTCATCTTCATATACTTGTACAAATGTTTTGGAGGATGATATTTAAACACCTAACTCACCAAATTCTTACCCTCTTTGGGCTAGAAAAACATTTAATAGTGTAGGTACTTGGGTAGGGAATCCAACATGTGATAATTATACATAATTAGACTATCAAATTGGGCCACATGCCTTTTCTTCCTCAAACTCTAATCCATAGACATTCTAAGAGACATCAAGCATACATGAGTGGGATAGTGCTATGCATGAGGAATATGATTCCTAAATGAGAAATCAAACTTGGGATTCAACTTCTCTTCCTAAGAGAAGGAAGGTGATTCAATTTATGTGGATATATCAAACCAATTTTTTTTGCATATGGATCAATTGATAAGTACAAGACACATTTTGTTACCAAGAGGTTTTCACAAGTTACTAACATAAAATACACAAAGACCTAGGCACCCATAGCCAAGATGACTTCAATCCAACTCACACTTTCTATTGTCATAACACATGACTGGGATGTGAACTAGATGGATGTGAAGAGTGTTTTTCTTCATAGTGACCTTGAGGAGGATATCTACATGAATCAACCACCAAGGTTTTTTCAAGATTTATCCTTAGTTTGTAGACTTACAAAATCCCTCTATGGCCTAAATCAAACCCCTTGAGCTTAGTGAACCAATATGGATTCCTTCCCCTAACGTCAAGTTTCACTCGATGCCACTTAGATCCTAATGTATATCTCTTTCAACAAGACAATTCATTGTTCATACTAGTACTTTATGTTAATGATATTTTGATTATCGAGAGCTCTTCATCTACTATTAAAAATTAATTCATCTCTACGAGATAGATTTGATATGGTAGACTTGGGTTTGTTGCATTCCTTCATTAGTATTAAGATTTCACATTTTGAGTTATAGATCACCCTTGCAAAAGTAAAGTGCACTCTTAATCTACTTTCTTAGTTTAACATGATGATTGTAACTCATCACCAAATCCATTTCTATTTGGAGTCAAGCTTGAGGCTAATTGTACTACAAAATTGGTTGACACTACCTTGTATCAACAACTTGTTGACACTCTCATCTATTTGACTCATACCAAACCCAACATTTCATATGCAATAGGAATGGTTTCTGTAAGGAAACTTGCAACCATCTAATGGCAATTTCCACATAACCCAAAAGATAAATTTATGCAAATAAGTACTCAAAATCCATATGCAAGAGAATAGACAACATACCCATCAAAGATGACACAAGATATACCCTCGGAAAACCCTCAAGAGGGAAAAACCCAACCTCCAAAAGCATCCATACTCCATCATATTATTAAACAATAAAGTAATACAAGAGTTATAATAAACACATCTAAAGCATCAAGTCTCTCAATGCACCCTCATGTGTCCAAGAATGAATCCACACATCCCATGCCATGCTTCACATATGCACTCTTCAAAAAGACTCAATAACGACAAACCACTCACTCATCCAACCTTAACCACTAAACATGTGCTTGCTTTTATAGACTCAAGCTCACACAAATACAACCAAGTGGTAAAATAAAACCATGTACCACAAAACCACTAACCCATTATTTAATATTGGGTACTAAGTTTTCACTTTATTTAATATTTCCCCAATATTAAATTATTATCACATGTCTCCCACACATTAAATAATAATACAATGTTACAATACAACATAAAGTGGTCCCCAAATAATTACCTAGTGTGAATAACCACACCACCTAGGTGCATCACAACTAAATAATTATTTAATTACATTATAATATATAAAATTATGCAATAGTGTACAACACCATATCCCAAAATTCTCCCACTTATTGTATACATTATGTAAGGGATCAATACATGAAATACATCATCATAGCCATACATGAAATCACAAGAATCTCCAACATGCTCTCGTGGTCCATCAAGATACCTGCAATAAGAATAAAGTGACCACCATCTTAAGCAAGAACTCCTCTCATCCTCCAACGTGCCACCTATGGAATAAAAGGACCATGCCAAGGTGAAGATGCACCAATCCAAGAAAAAAAACATTAAATCCAAGTGATAACAAAGGCTCTAACCAAGCTATTGTCATGAAGAAAAAATCCACATGATCGGAAATAACATCCACAACACATGCTAATACATCCAACCATCCATACCTCAAAGGTATCAATACATCAGTAAACTCATGCCAAGAACATATGCAACCCATAAACTACAACCACAAGCTCCTTGTATCAAACCTGTCAATGAAGAACATACATATCCAAGAACTCCCATTGCATAGGTAATGTCAAAGCATATCAAGTCTACCAATCAACACTATATCAAGGTGTGATAAGTAAATCAAAGCATGAAGTACCATGAACAATAAAAATGATCCACACATAAAACCCAAAGAGCTACATAATATCTCACAACATGTTGCTACCATCCTCCCAAAAACTTGAACATCCAAAAAGGAACCATGAAAAGAGAAAACTTGTAAACCATAACATGTCCCTCTACCAACACCTAAAAAATGTAATGATGTGTCAAGTATGATCTCCTAACAACCCCAAAAGAAAAGCGTCAAAAACATCCATAACACTCAATCTCATAGACCAAGTACAAAAATATGAATCATGTAATAATGCCATCATGGATGTAAGCCTCTCTAATCAAGAAGATAAAACTCAAAGTAACCATCCCCAACACTGGAAATCAGCCCATAAACCATCTCCTAACAATCCTAATCAAAGAATGATATCATAAACTCAAATGCACAAGGAGATAACCATGCCATAACATCCCTCAAAATGAATCCTCCAGAACTAACTATCCATAGCTCAAGATCCATATCTATGAAAGATAAAGTATATAAAATCATGATAAACAATCCTCAAATGAGTCTCCATAATCAATCACCATGAATCAACTCAATCCCATGAGAAATCAAAGCACAAAACATAATACATCTAAAAGATATAATGGGAAAATACCTCTCAAATAATAAACCACCGAGTAGACCAAGAGTGGGGAATGAGAATGCTCCTCCAGGATAACCAAGCCATCATGACTCACTCCAAGAACAATATTCTCTATCGATCCATCATGACTCACTCCAAGAACAATCTTCTCTATTGATCCATCATGAACTCACATCCATATGGTGAAGGCTCCTCAATCTTCTTGCTGAAACCTCCAAAGAGTAACCGTCTCATGCAAATGTCTCTAATCACAAGAGAAATCCAACCATCACCTACGTATCCAAGTATCCATGAGCACCTGTAACCAATCAATCCATGCCAAACTCCAAAAGAAACATAGCACTATCATGAAGTAATCAAGCAAATGATCAATATACTCAATACAAAGAGAAATACCAAGATCAATGTCAAAGCTCCAACTGTAAAATTAGGAACCTATCATGACATCCATGATCTAACCATCTCCTCCTAGGAGATCACATGCCCCAATGAAAACATCTTGGTCTCAATAGAACATATATGCCAAAATCTAATCTAGAATCAAGAGTATATCATGAAATAATATAAAAACACTCTAAACCAAGAAACCACATCTTCAATAACATGAAGATAACCATTACCAATGATGTATCCACGTCACTACCAACAAATCCCATTGAACTATGATACTGAGCTACATATGGCATCGTGACTACCATCTCCTCCATGAAGAGCATCTAGGTCTACACACACTCAACTACAATGTTAGTAACATACAAGTGAAACCAAGATCTCCAAGCCAAAAAGATACATACAACCACCATCAAAACATCACAAACCAAACCAAACCAATCCAACACCGCCAAATCATCACTATCAAAAGCTCCCATTGAAAGTGAATAAACAATGAATGTAACAAAGATATCATGATATCATTATCAAACCACATGCTACAAGTCCAAATAACTGACTAATCATGTACTCTAACCATCCATCCTCTCATCCTGAAACAACATACCAATGCACAAATGACCACAGACAAGGCTAACTAATGAAATTTGCAACAACAATAAATCAAACTTGGTGGATATAGATAGTCCACATCCGAGTCATCTCACTACAAATGAATGAGTGGAAAACTCACACACCTGCATAACTTGTAGACCCAACCATTGAAACATGCAAACTCATTATCACATTAGTAACCTTCAAACTGAGATATCAAAGAATATAATCCTATACACATCAAGACTCAAACACCAAATCAACCACATATCTAATTTTCCAACCTTGTCCACAAATGAGTAACCATAGTCAAGGAACCAAACAAGCATCAAAGAGATAAGAACAACCTCCTAATCACCAAACCAAATCACCACCAAAAAACCACATACATGATCATGTCGTTCCAATGCATAAATGTACCTACATATTGTTAATGGTGTTTTTAGTACTACAACAACTCAAAAATAATATAAGTATCCTATCTCTCTTGAAAGGTAAATTTCTATTAGCAAGCCTAGGAAAAAAACCCCAAGGTTTCTAATGTCAGGTCTTGACAATGCATAAAAAACTCAGTGAAAATGTGATTTGCTAGTAATCACAAGGGGCCTTTATGGTAAGACAAAGCTAAAAATCTTAAGTCAACAATTTTCCCAAATCTGTGGTCTGGAAATTATATTCTCATAAAATATAGAAATTTAATGCTACTTTCTAATCCTACTCTAATAGTAATCTCAAAGAAATATCAAAAGACAAGGGTTTAGAGAGATTTCTAATCTAAATCATAAGTGCAATCATAGAAACAATTCAACATTCAAGGTCGACCAATCTTTAATAACCACTTCCTGCTTAACCAAGATAGAATCTACAGTATAACAAAAACAATACAATCTCCAATGGTATGAAATATTTTTAGACTATGAAGCATTCAAACATTCACCCAAAATAGCATGAAATGTATAAACACTCACAATTGAACTATTGAAATAAGAGTAGGCCCAGGCTAACTATACAAAGTAAGTTACAATCAACAAGTCACCAATAGTATGGACCGAAGATTCCTCAAACACTTTATCATCAACATGAAAGAACTGAACTAAATCTGAAAACTAATCACTTAGAGAAACTTTTGAAACATAAGAACCATGCACATAGATGAAACAACACATAAAAGATCACCAAGCTAATGTCTTCTCTTGTATTCACTTCACCAAAATTTTACAACAATTCCAGAATCAGTCCTTACAATGATGAAAGACCTCATATATATAGAGTTTACATCAAACATGTCGGTCTAGACAAAATTAAATTAGGGCACTTAACTTAAGCCGACCAAAATAGGTCGACCTTGGCAATTTTCCTGGCCCATTTAATTTTACAATAAAGCATTTAAAATCAACCTTCAAATAATACAATAATTTTAAATAAAAGGCCTTGACACAATTCTCTAGATGTGGCCAACTTGAATCTCCAACTAGATGATGAGGTATGCACAAAACTTGAGGTAACTACTCCTAGTCGGCCTCCTTATCCATTTGTTGCTTTCAAGAAAATTTTTGAAACTTGTGAAATACATTGTTGAGGTCAGCTTGATCTGGAATTGGGATAAATTTTAATCTAAATTTAATTGAGGTTAACTCTTCTTCACATTTCTTCAAAGTATTATCCCAATCAATTTTCATTTCATGATACTTATGCAAAATTTCAATGTACATAGCTGCATCTTCCAGATGATTTTCTGTGATAGGCCCATCTTCAACCTAAGGATAGACTTCTCTCCACCATTGCTTTAGTTGATGATCTAGGTGGATACTTGTTAGAAATTAAAGTGTTCCACATGCTCCAAAATTCTACACCATTGAAGAGCCCGAAAATCTAAACCCAATGCAACTTGAATGCGCAAAAAAGGAGCTTGTATGTTCAAGTTATGGCCAGTTAAAGTTGGGGTCAAATCGGGTACATAAGCCAGTCAGAAAGGTGAAAAAATTCATCATCTCAAAAATGGTCAAAAGAAACATCATGACGAAGAGCTCGTCACCACAATTCCAATGAGTTCGTTTCACGCCAAATAGAGTCTGTATGTGTGAGATACAACAAGTCAAAGTTTTAGTCAAAATGGGTTGACAATAATGACGTCAGCATGCTGACCTGGTAGACATAGTGGCAGTGCTGATGTGGCAGGTCCACAAGTTGACGTGTGGTAGGTGACGTGACATCCGAGGCATTGATGATGTTACATGGACAAATCATGGTGAGACACATGTCACTATGTAAACAAATAGAAAGGTGCCACGTGGACTAATGAAATGGTGCCACGTGGCACCCCGTGGCCCATTGGATATACGTTGGACCAAAAGATGTTGGGAAGGCTAGAACTTGAGACCTCCCATCTCCTATTTTTAATCTTCACCACTAAGGCATCCTTGATTTTTGGGATATAATAGGAGTCATTTCCTATTTAATGAGCATTCAAGCCAAAATTAAAGGGGAGGTGGTTTGACTCCAACCTCCCCTCTCCCAACAAAAGTTTTTGCTAGCACGCCAAGTGCATATGGTTAAAAATATTTTGGCGGAAATTTCTTTTAAACAATAGTCAAAGGCCAAATCTTCCATTTAAACCCCCTTAAAATATATTAATAAATCCCTTAAACTTATAATAGCCCGAATGAAAGATTTTAAAGGGCTTAAATAATATTTAAAATGATAATTAATGATTTTAAGTGATTTAAAAGGGGTTAAATATTTTTTATGAGATTTTAAAGATGATTTTTATATGTGAAAAGGGGGATTTTCAAAGATTACATGTTGTAAATGGGGGATAGGGTTGATTTTGTAAATCATTTGGTTATAAACCAAATTGGGAAAACTTTTTGTATAAAAAGGGGAGAGTTTAGGAGTTTTGGAACCAAGCAGGTGGAGAATTTTGTAAGAAAATTTGCTTTGTAAGTGGTGACTCCGAAGTCGTGAATTTTGTGAGAGAGTTTTCTTGTAGAGTTTTTGTTTAACTCTGTGCTTTGAGAGAAGCGTTATTCTACCACACTTGAAGAAGAGGAACATTGTAACTCTTGTAAACCAAGAGACTTGACACTGTTCAATTGAAGCCTTGTAATCTTTATTGGAGCATAATCAAGGATTGATCACTTTGTTGGAGAGGGACCCGAAGACGTATCCATCTTGGTTAACTCCATTATCAACTCGAGTCTTGTCTTCTATCTCTCTTTATCTCTATTATTATGTTCATCACTTTGTTATTGCTTTATTCATTTAAGCATATCAGTTACTTTTGAAATTAAGCAACTCAATTACATTTTTAAGACCTTTAATTAAATCGTTGTAACAAGTTATTATTCACGTGCAACAAGTCCTAGATCCTAACATCAAATCAACTGATCAATTTTTAAATATTCTTTAATGATTTTCTTTCTTCCAGTCATAATATCTAAGAATAAAATGTAGGTAGCAAGGATATAATCCAACTCATTTTGCATATTTGGAAAATTTTCCAATGCTTTATCCATGATTTCCTTTTTGAATCTAAAGGCCTCAATCCACTTTTTTGGTTTATCAATGTCTTCAGAATCCATAACCTCCTCTTTAACCAAAATTTCCTTGGGAATCTCAATTACCTTTATTAATCTTATCATAGATTTATCAACTGTCCCTTTACATTCTGCTACTAGATGTTATACAGTATCTCGAAAGGAAGAAGTATTCTCATACACATGTAGGATTTCCTCAATCAAAACAATGCCCTTTTCATAAACACCATTTATCTATTATTGAGTGGTCGGTACAAAGGTCTTCATCTTCTCTACTTCATTAATAGCATCATTGGAAAATAAATCAACTGAGGTGGATGTACCTGTAGGGTCTTGAGTTCGCAAAGGTTTAACCAAATGTTGGATGTATTTCTGCAAGTCTTCAACTTGTTTTTGCATCTTTTCCTTTGCTTGTGTTTTATTACCCAACCATTTTAGAATTGCATCTACAAAATATTTTAGGTCTTCCTTCTCCCGCTTCTTGGTAGATGGTCCCAAGTTGATATTTTGCAGATTGTAATTTGCAAGGGTGGCTTCAGCTTTGTTCTTCTCAATAGTTGAAGTAGCAACATGCAATATCCTATTATTGGATTCATCCCTAGTGATTACTTTTTCTTTCTTTTTCTCCTTTGTTCTTCCCAAACTTGCTAGAAAACTGTCCCAATCTGGGACTATCTCTTCAGTGACCACTGGATTAGGTTTTAGACTCTCTTTTAGCCAGTCAAGAGCAGTGGATTCTTCCAAATTAGTTTCAACAAGAGGATTATTTTTTTCCTCTGAGGTCTTCTCATTGATCCATTTCAACATTTTCTGACTATTCTTATTCCTCATTCTTATCCTCGTCATATTTTTGTGTTTCTTCTTTCCTTGGTGATTCATCATGCACCTCCTCTATCTTTTTAGGCTCTTTCTCTTCATCATTTTTTACCTTAGAGGCATTCTTCTCCAATTTTTCTCCAATATTACTAAGGAATCCATCCTTAGGAGTTTAAGGATCTTCTTCTTCTTGCTCTTGTTCTTTAGAGACCTCTGCTACAATTTCTGCTATCTCTCCTTCCTCCTTATCATATTGAATGTGTTGATGGAGAGATTGAGGAAGGGTGTCTTCAATGGGGACCTCATTTATAGCCTCACCCTTATCAGATGGTGGCTCATCTATATATTTTTCTAACTCCTCTATCACTTTATCTATACTTTTCACATTTGAGAGTGGAACCCTTGTTCTAGGAGAATTCTTCCTAACATATGCTTGGGTCTTTTCCCTAGAGCTCTCTCTATCAATTGCTTCCTCTGGGGTTTCTCCTTCCACTCCTTGCACACCTTCTGCACTGTCCTTAGCTTTCTTTGACTTCTTTTAAGGAGAGGGACCCTTATTTCCTCCTCTAACCAATCTTATTTTCTTTGAGGGATGAGCTTCAGTGGTTTCCTGAGTGATTTCCTTTGTAGGTTTCCTCTTCTTAGGAATTGGCCGTATTTTAAGTTCAACACCCTTAGCCATTTCCTTATCCTAACCTCTGGTTCTCCTATTGATAATACAAGGCTCCTCTTTAGAATCATCTTCCTCTTGAGTAGCAAGCATATCCTCTTTTGTTTTCTCAGAGTGATCATTTGAAGATTGAGACTATAAATCTCCCATTAGCGCATAAGTAGGATTAATTCTATCTGCCTCCATTTCCAATGTTTTGTGCTTTATCCACTTCCTTAAATATTTGATTACTTTGGAATTAATTGAATCCAAGTCCACCACTTCTTCTTCAACCTAATCTATAGCTGGAAGAGGTTTATTTTTATATTGCACATAGTCATGATATTGTATTACCTCTTATTCATCTTCAATTTGATCTGGTGCTTGGACCACTACATAAATACTTATCATCTTTAATGAAAGTCTGGAAAAATTTCTCTTGATCACCTCAAAATCATCTCTACAATTGGCTGAATAGTCTTTTGTATTATCTCTATGCCTGTATTCTTTACTGGCCATCTTTTGTGCTACTCCATATGGATCAAAGTTACTCCCTACTGAATGGAGATTTAGATGTAAATGGGCCATCTCTATTTTTGAGTGTTGAGCATTGTGAATTTTTGAGCATGCCTCCCATCCATTTATTGACAAGGGGAATTCTCCATCAACCCCAGTTTTATGCATGGCTTTCAAAACTACATCAAAGGCCGCCAACTTTCTTGTTGGTTCTAGCAATACAACTTTATCTGTTGGATATCTTGGGATCCTGTAAGGTACCTTGGAGCTACCATGAACTGTGATATATGTAAACTTTGGAAAATGGATGAATTAGTACCCATACTTCTTAATCAACTCCATAACATCAGTTGAAATTCTCACATGTAATGCTTCTTTCAAATTCCTTGTAATGTACATTGTAAAAGCATCATTAAACCTCCTATAATTTGAAGTATTCAAGTGGAGTTGAGGGTATATATCATATACTCTATCTTGGCCAATCATACCTTTACAACTCAAACCTTTGTACCTATAATGTTTGGCAAGCATATATACCACATAGGAAGTCATGGTGAATTTTCTTGTATCTTGTACTTCCCTCAATTGTTTGTTCAAATTATCACTAATCATTCCTACCTAGTGGTAGTTGATTCCTTTCTCAATTTGGGCAATTACATAAAATATCCAGTCTTCAAACACTAAAGCTTTCTCTAATCCCATCACTTTGCTGAGAAGAGTGATCATGTCATTGTACTCCAACTTAACATCACTTCTGTGTAGTTGCTTAGGCATCCTGGAATAATGATATTTGGGCTTGTCAATCCAGGAATTATTCATTATCTCCAATGCTTCAATTGGATCATCAAGATAAAACTTCTTTTCCATCTCCATATTGACCTTCACCAATTTTTGATGTGGGGCAATGTTGAATGCCTATGCTATTGACTCCTCAGTTAATTTATCCATTAATCTTCCTTTAGGACCCACTATCACTCTTCTATTTGAGTCATAATGCTTAGCACATTGTACAATCAACTTCAGACACTGCACCAAGGGAGGAAATCCAGCTGCTTGAGCCAGTCCTATATTTACTAATCTCCTAGCCAATAGAGTGGGAGCATTAAAATACATCCTTTGCTTGAAGTCTTCATAATCCACATGCCCCATGTTGGTGTCTCCAACCTTCTCCTAGTGAGAAGCAATATTAGATTCTGGGAATCTCCCTTTGAAGTCATTCTTCATCTTCTCAACTCTAGTGGTTGGCTCTTCCTTGACAAGTTTAGTGGACTTTCCCTTAGAAATTTTAGCCTTGCTAGATTTTTCCTACATCTGGTTGGAAAAAGACTATAATCACTACAAATGCAAAGCAAAGACTAATCACTACATTCCCGCATCATTAGATAAATTATCACATTTCATATGCAACATGTAATAATTTATAATCCACCACCAAAACCAAGTTAAAATTTCTTAAAGTTCAAGTTATAAGCATTTTCGGGTTTTCAAGCCTTTCAGGGATTTTGGCTCCTCGTGGATTTTTGAGAAATCTAGACCTTCAATTATTCCACGAAACACAAGAACACATGGGAAAAATAACTATCAAGCAATATGCAACCCTTCCTTATGACTTAAATGCACTTGAAAATAAAGACTTAAACCTTATAGACACAAGTCACACCTTGAATGGCACTAGGGAACTTAATAAAATGATAATCATGCAACTTTGGGAAATCCAGGCAGATGAGGATTCAGTGAAAACTCACCACTCGAGGAATCTGGTTAGGCATAAAATCAGCGAAGGCACAACTTTCAAGAAATATGAAGGTAGGTGGATTCTGTGAAACATAGTCATCGAGCTTTCCTAAGGCTTATAGAATTCGTGAAACACAACACCTCGGGGAATTCGAGCACTAAAGGATTTAATGAAAAGCTCACAATTCAAGGAATCCAATGGGTGAGGGATTATGTGAAACCAACACTTTGATGATTTCTCAAACACATAGATTCGATAGCAAGAAAATATCATATTTTCCAAACATTGAAGGATTCAACGATAAATATAAGCTTGGAAAATCCTACTTCCAAACTCACCAATCAACCCAAAAGTCATCTTTTGAAGGCAATCATAAACCTAAGGGAAATACACTTCAACAAACATATAAAATTAGCTAGGGTTTCAAAAGTAATGCACCCAATGATCTTAAATTGATGGGAGGGTAACCAAATTGATTAGTGATGACATTTCAAAAATGACCTCTTGATATCCAACTTATGTAAATGAAATCCAAAATCCAAAGGATGCATTAAATAGATAATCAGAACATAAGCCCTAGTTTGTTGGCGGTGCCTTAAACTCAATTCCTTAGTTCGAATGCAAATAGTAACACAATAAAAATTAATTTGAAATACAACCGAGTTAAAATAAAGATGCATATGACAAACCATATAGAATCCAAGTGCCAATCACAATGAAAAATACTCCAAACTATTCGCTTTAATGATCAATAAGAAATGCGACTTTAAATCATGGCTTAGAGCATAATAACTGTTCAAATCTTCATTAAATTCGTTTACAAATCCAAACAGAGGAAGTGAAAATCCTACCTTGTAGTTTGAAAGATGAGAATGGATGCACAAAGGGAACCTTGGAAACCTTGGCTGACGACCAATGAAATTTGCACGCAACTAGCAAAACCCTAATCTCGAATCTGCACAAGCACTTCACAACTCAAAGATAAAACACAAGATATCAAAAGGAAAATTACACCCAAAAGACTCAAATCACACTATAAATCAAACCAAAAAAGAGCATTAATGGAAACTTGTCCATTTGTAGAGTGAAATAAATACATGATAAGACATTCAACTAGGGCTCTGGGAATCTGCATGGTGAAGGATTCTCCGAAAACAAGAATTTTGGAGAATCCACCCTAGGATGGATTTCACAAAAAATGATACATTTGGGGATTTTGATTGAGCTCAAATTCAACAAAAAAGAGACTTCAAGTAATCCAGACACCCCTGAATTCCATGAAACAGAACCTCAAGGATTTCAAGACTTCAAGGAATTTTTGAAACTTGTCCAAACTTAGCCAATTTTGATGCTCAAATGACATTCCAAGGAACCAAATGATTTCAAAGCCAATCATGAGTTCAATTGTTGCAAATACACCCATCTAAAGCATTGATGTGATCATTAAGGCTCAGAAGGTGAAGTGAACCAAAATTCAAAGGATCCCTTAAGGGGAAAAGGGAGAACCTAAACAAAAAATTAGGCAAACGAAAGCAAAGAGGGTTCCCACCTATGGTGGGGCGTGTGTACGAAAAGGGCACAACAAATGGTGACTCTGCTGATGAAATGCTCTAGAACATTTCAATGAAAAACTTGGAATCAAGAACCCAAAATCTCTGATTTCGCTTCCCCGATTAGGTCAACCGTTAAACTAAAGACTTAAACCATTGGATGAACTAACCCTTCATGTGTTGGAAATCCAAGTGTGTGCAAGTGTATCAATTTCCCTCCTTAAGCAACAATAGAAACCAAACTCAGTCAAGTTAAGATACATGAATGATTCTACTACAAAATAATCCTAGACATTGCCTCACTGCTAGTTAGGCGTCCATAGCCTCAATGAGGTTATCATTGTTATTCTCTTGAACATAGCTCTACTTCCAACCAAGCATCCATAACCCTGGTAGAGTTATTCAGATCCCTTGAAGATTGATTTTTCTTTTGATTTTCAATATTTTATTTTATTTCTTCTCTAATTTTTCATTTCTTTTCTTTTCAACCCACGAACAATGAAGCTCACAATCAGGGCTGAGAATTGCAGGGGCGTTGAAGTAGAAATATAAGATTTTTCACTTAACATGACCTCATAAGGAACCTACAACAACCTCATGATTCTTAAGATATGTAAGAGATATAGGATTCCCACATATTCTAGAATTAACTTAGACCAATGACTTATCCTCTTTATACATTCAGACCATGTGACTCTAAATGGAGGACCTTCACCATCCATTCTAAAATGCATGATTGAAGTTTCTCAAAGAAATACCTAGAAGAATCCAAGAAAATCAAAGCGATTATTGTACAGGGCCAAGCTGAAACAACTCAAGCAAGGAAGTAATTCTTCAAATATTTCCCATTGATTGGCAATGGGACATCCTCTCCAGTGAGAGTCTTTAAGCGAAAAGCATTGTCTCCTAAAATCTCAGATATCTGAAAGGGGCCAAGCTAGAGCTTGTTGAATTTTCCAAGTCCCCCTTTCTTTTCATGGGCTTTATCCTAGTACAAGATCAAATCAGAAATCCTAAAGGCCTTGACTTTAGCTTTACGATCAAACCAGTGTTTAACTATGCCCCGATGTTTAGAAAAATTCTCTATGGCTTCATCTCTCTTTTCTTCCAGCTGAAGAAGCTCAACCAAGCAAGCCTCAAGACGTTCCCCCTCTTCATAATATTCATTGATAAACTGCAAGGTGGGAAATCTCAGTTGAATAGGAAAAACAGGTTCTAGGCCATATACCAAGTGATATGGGGAAGTCCCTAAAGCAGCCTTTTGACACGTATGATTTTCCCAAAGAGAAAATCGTTGCTGGGTATGCCAATCTTTTGGGTTTCTATCAAGCAATTTGTGGATGACTATTAGCAGATTCTTATTTGTGGACTTAGCTAGGCCATTACCTTGGGGATACTAATTTGAAGCAAACTTAAGAATAATCCCATAATCAAAGGCCCATCCAGAAAATTTCAAAGAAGCAAAGGAAAAACCATTATCATGTACTAGAGCAAAGGGACATCAGAAATGATTAATAACATATTCTTCAAGAAAATTAATTACCACTTCTATTGTACACTGTTTGCAAGAAATATCTTCTGTCCACGTAGTATAGTAATCACTAGCGATTAGAATGTACCTGTGTCCTACAAAAGATGGTGGGTTGATTGGACCGATAAAATCCAATCCCCATTGTGCGAATGGTCTTACTTCAACTACCACTTGCAATGGAACAACAACACATTTTCTATTAGTGGCAGAAGTTTGAAAAATATGGCATGACCTTACGTGGTTATGAGTATCCTTGAACAAGGTGGGCCAATAATACCCTACTCATAGAATCCAATTTGCAATAGATGGAGCTAAACCATGACTTGTCCCAAACTTGTCATGAAACTTAGTTATGACATGGGACGCTTCTTCTTTCCCAAGACAACAAATATAGATACCTTCATGGTTTTTCTTATACAACATAACACCTTTCAGCATATAGCTACTACTCGTCAATCGTAAGGATCTCCTCTGCACAATATTTAGATGTGTTGGACACTTTTGATTAAGCAAATAATACACAACATCATCATACCATTCATCTGGCGAAACATCTTCAAGGTTGTACTACTGCGCTGTAAGGTTTGGATTAGTTTCAACCATTGTTCTAGTCAGTGCTTGGACTCATACCAGCTTCATGGGCTATATCTCTATATCATAGTCTTGTAGCATTGTCACCCATTTATCCTTTCTTTCAACCAACTCATTTTGCATCAATAAAATCTTCACAGCTGGGTTCAGAACAATTGCATACACCTTATTTCGTAAAATATAATGCCTAAACTTCACTCCATGAACTAGTGCATAGGCCTGTTTCTCAACATTAGGATATCTCAAATCCACATATTTTAATGGGGCACTCATAAATGCAATAGGATGTTCATCCCCTTGATCTGATCTCTACATTAACATGCTGACACACGAATGTTTTAAAGCAGACAAATATATGTAAAATGACTTAGAGTAATCTTGACTTACCAAGAATGAAGCCACAACTATTGCTTGCTTTATTTCTTCAAATGCTTGCTTCACCTCAGGATTCCATTCTACCTTAGCATCTTTTTTGAACATTACATTAAGAGGTTTAACGATTTTAGCAAAACCAGTAATGAATTTTTTGACAAAGTTGATCTTACCAAAAAAGGACTTCATTTCCTTCTTATTGGCAGGGGGTTGAATTTTTAGTATAGCTTGGATACGCTTGGGGTCAATAGATATGCCATTTTCAGAAATAACATGACCCAACAGGTTTCCTTCTATCAATCCAAAGATGCATTTCTTTAGATTCAAGGAGATACCAAACTCTACATTTTTGAAATACTTTGCAAAAATCTGAAATATGGTCTCCCCTTTTCTTTAAAAAAATAGTTAAATCATCCATGTAAATAATAATGTACTTACAAATCAAGTCCTGGAATATCCATAGCCCATTGAAAGGTAGCTCCAACATTGATCAAACCAAATGGAATTCTCCTATATGCAAAGGTTCCCCACTTCGTCGTGGAGGATATTTTATGTCTATTCTTATACTGAACCACCACTTGATTATAGCCTAAATATCTGTCAAGAAAAGAAATAATTATAGAGCCGTTTACAATCTGCAACACTTCATCTAATGATCGAACTGGATAATTGTCTTTCTCTGATGCACGGTTCAGATTTCAGAAATCTACACATAGTCTGATTCCCCCATTCTTTTTACATACTGGAACTAGGTTGGCCACCCAAGTAGAATTTCAAACAAGAAAGATAATACAAGTAGATACCAATTTCATTACCTCTTTCTGGATGATAGGCTCAAATAATGCATTTATCGGCCTTTGTCTCTACCTGAATGGCTTTGCATCTGGCTTAAGTGAGATCGTATGCATGATGATTGATGAATCATATGTTTTAAGATCTTCATAACTCCATGTTATGATATCCCTATAACAATGTAATGCATTGACTATCCCTTCCTTCTATTCTAGGGTACAAACTTTGTCGATGAAATTTTTATTTACCTCTTCTACAGTTCCCATATTATGAGTGTCACATTGATTATTTGTTGAATCTTTCCTAGCTTGATGATTTTGATCTCTAATTTTATCAAAGTAAAATATTCTTTCTAGTTGTACCATACCTGTCGATGAAATTTTTATTTACCTCTTCTACAGTTCCCATATTATGAGTGTCACATTGATTATTTGTTGAATCTTTCCTGGCTTGATGATTTTGATCTCTAATTTTATCAAAGTAAAATATTCTTTCTAGTTGTACCATACCTCTAGTATTTTGTTGGTATTTAGGTTAATCACTCCTTCCATGTCCAATTTTGCTTCTTTTGATTCTACTTCATCTATAATCTATGAAGCAAAAAAATTTGAACTAGTAATAAAATATAGAATATGCTTGTCATCTTCAAATACCTAGAAATTAGTGACATTGTTTGGCACTGATGGAGTTGGAGTGAGCTCAACTATGAACTTGTTCAAATTGGACAATGACAGGGGTTCTAAAGTACTAGCTTCTTGAGCTAACACATCAACAGTCTAATTCTTACTTCGGTGAACCAACTGAATGTTCAATGCATGAAATCCATCTATTAAATCCCATACCCTATGCCTATAGTTTGCCATTCTTCTATTATGGCATGAGTATTGCTTCCTGACCTGCTTTATTACTAGTTCTGAATCTCCAAACACTTGAAAAGCCTTAACTTTCTTTCTCAAAGCCATTAGTAGTCCATGCACCAAAGCTTCATATTTTGCTACGTTATTTGTACAATGGAGCTGTAATATATGTGCTACAAAAAATGTCTCACTAGTGGGACTAATCAAGTCAAATCCCACACCAGCTCCTTGTTTTGACTTAGAACCATCAAAATTCAAAGTCCAAAACTTGGTGGGATGTGAACCTTTCAAATTCACTGCACACACATCATTTTTGGGAAAAGGATCATCTTCTAGATTTTGTTGTTTGTCTTTTGGTTCTAGTTCATTCTAAATTTTCTACTTATTAGTGCTGACTGTTACTGGGCCAATTTGTCTCTTGATTTGATCAACAACTGTCTAGAAAAGGAAACATTCCAATTTAGAATGTGATGCGTCATGTACTCTGCACCAACTAGGTAACTGTAATTCCTTGAAATCCATCCTTCCTCCAAGACTAACTTGATCTTCAACACATTTCTGGATAAAGTCTTGGAAAATTTTGAGAAGGCTGATTTTTCCATCAACTTGTGAGTCATCATTATCAGATTCAACTATTGCCTCTGTGCTACTAGGATGTTGAGTTAGGTCCTTTGGTGCATCATTCAACATCAAAACTTCCTCCATTTCTTCAATTTCTTCTGTAGTTTCAATAGGAACATAATTTCCAAGTTCAGTTTTAGAAAAAACCACTTCATTCACTGTATTACTATATTCAGTGATCATAAACTTCATTCTTGGCTCACGTTCTATATGAATTTGATTTGGTATTCCTCTCCATGGGAGCCACATGTGTGAATGTTCAGTAGAAATATAACCATTGAGTGCTCTTGTAAAATCTCTACCTAAAATCATCCAATAAGTATCAGGGATATCAACCACCCGAATATTAATTATTTGTTGCACCCTTGGATCTGATGCAACTTGCATTGGAATCCTATTTAACTCCCCAACTTCACTCACCTCCATCTTATCCAATTGGGTAACCTTTCATTTAGAGGGGGTGAGAGTGATGCCTAATGATTTACATACTAAAAATGGCATGAAATAGGTAGAGGCTCCATAATCCAAAAGGAAATTGTGCAAATTCTTACCAAATAAGCAAATAGTAAGAAAAAAGGGAGGAGTTTTGAGATTTCCTTGACATAAACTCATTGAAGTATCTGCCTTGGCCACTTGAGCATTATCCTTTTCCTTACTCCTATCCTTAGTTTGTACTTGAGTCTGATCTCTGACTGACTATTTGCCTTGATCCTTAATTGCCTATTGATTTTGAGCCTTTCCCACAATTTCTCTGATCACTGGTTCACTTTTAGGAGTGCTGAAAGTGACCGTCTTTGCAGCAACATCTTGTGAAGACTTAGAAGGTGCATTACCATTTAAATATGAAAAAAAAACATTCCTAATTGTGGGCACTCTTAATAATTCAAAAGCAGAAAGACTGACCTTTACCTTTTTGAGCTCCTTAATAACATTTTCTCCCATTAGCTCCACATCAACCTCAGGTTGAACCTTTCCAGCTTGATCCACTTGTTTTCCTTTGTTGAAATCAGTTTGGGCTCACTTGGTAGGATTAGATTGTCCTCCCTTGGAAAATACTGTGTTGGTACCTTTGAATAAGGAGTATTATTGCTTGCATTAGGATTAGGGGGTATACTAAGATTTTTTGGTGGGATGAAAGTTGTAAAAGGACCCCCAACCTGCTTGTTTCATAAATCGCAAGGTGCAGAGCACTGGTGAAACATTTGAACTTCATATACTTCGAGCTCTTCTCCATCTCTGGAACCATTTTCAACAACATCACCATTCTCATAAAGTTGGGATAGTGATTCTTTATTGCAAACATCTTATGTCCTGACACCATCTTCACCAGATTCCTCTTTGGGTTGATTTTCTTCACTTTTTAGGAAAAGGAGCATGGTTCAACACCAAGACTAAATCATATGAATTTGAAGGCACAATTTCACCTCCACCTGAACCATCATTACCCATAGCCTGTTAGACCTCCATTTAGAAAATTGTAGCAACAACTTGGAATTCTGGATAATCCAACTCAAAATACTTGTTTGTTTGATGGATTCTGCACCATCCGGATAATGCAGCCTCTGCTAGATACACTCCACTTGATGATTTTTTTGGATTTCTCGGTGGATCTAATGGTGTTGGAACTCCTCCATTATTTGGCCTTGTATTCCATGTTATATTTTGTCTTGGAGGCTATCTTTTTTTGAAATTCTTCCCATAACCTTGTCCTCTTTTAAAACTTTATCTAAAACTTTGTCCAAATCCTGATTGTCCCAATTGTAATTAGCCTGAATACTTCTTTGTGAAGCTTGCAATTGATTATTCTAATTTCTCGAGTAGGCAACCTCTGTAGATAACTTTTTCACTTGTTTAATGAGTTCATCTAACCAATCATTTTCTATATTGTTTTGGGTTGGGATAGAATTTTGTAGATAAACAAGGCATGTTCTAGAATTCTATGGGTAAAGTGGCACTTTAGAATTTTACAAATATGAAGGGATATTGGCCTGTTGGGAATACATTGGTTGACTGGAACTTTGCAAATAACCAGGGACTGGCTGAGCTTGATTCAGTGGTGGACCTAGGTGTGGGACTAAGGGTAACTGAGGGATTTGATTCATTAGGGGTGTTTGATTAGCCAAGGCTTGATTTAACCCTAGAATCTAATCAGGATTAGTAATGGGTCCCAATGATGGAAAAGGTCCTGATAAATGCTATCCTAAATCAATACTAGCCTTTACTATTTTAGCATATGAATCCATTAGGGTTCTTGGGGGTTGATGCATCCTTTTGACTAATGTAGAAGTGAGATTATCTAATACAACATAATAAATAGCCCTAGCAGATGCATCATCAACAACATATGGAGGTTGCAACCTAGTGTAAGCATGATGAAATTGATAATTGAATGAACATATGGGATTATTGACCTCCCTTTTGACTTACATGAATTTTTGATACAACTCATTGGGACTAATAGGGATTTTAAATTTATGTAGGAAAGCATTAAGAATTTGATCCCAAGTAGTAATTAAACCAACAGGTAAATGAATGTACCAGTAAAATGCTTCCTCACCTAATGAGTATGGAAAAATCCTACAAGCTACATCCTCATGATCAATGCACCTGTCCTTGAGAGCAGTCTAGAAAATATTGATATGTTCTTCAACTGTCTTGTGGGGATCATTAACGTGGAATTTGGAGCAAAAATTATCAATATTTTTAGGAATTTCATGATAGTCATTGAATGAAAAGGGTGAGGGGTTATTTTCCAACCAAGCCATTGGTTGAGGTGGAGGTGGTAATGGATTATTTACAACAACCTCAGGCTATGGTACAATAGGTTGAGTCTGATCATAATCTAAAGATGAGGAACTAAAATGAATTGGATGTTGGAGAAAATGGAGTTGAAGGTTTGGTGGGTGTAGTGGACGATGAAGCTTCCATCCTATTAGTCTTTCTAGACCCAGTAGGGGGCTTTAATTCCTGCAACTATCCTGTATCAACTATAGATCGGGTATCTCTATAGAACCTTTGAGGAGATAATGACCAAAGTCGCTCTAGTTTTGTTCAAAGCAACCCTCCTTCTAGCACCAATTTTGTTGATGGTTTTTTAGCATTGCAACAACACAAACATAATACAAGTATCTTATCTCTCTTGAAAGTTAAATTTCTATCAGCAAACCTTAAGAAACAACCTCAAAATCTCTAATGTCAAGTCTTGACAATGCATAAACAACTCATTGAAAATGTGATTTGCTAGTAATCACAAGGGGCCTTTATGGTAAAACAAAGCTAAAACTCTTAAGTCAACAATTTTCCTATATCTGTGGTCTGGAAATTATATTCTCATAAAATATAGAAATTTAATGATTCTTTTTAATCCTAATCTAATAGTAATCTTAAAGATATATCAAAAGACAAGGGTTTAGAGAGATTTCTAATCTAAATCCTAAGTGTAATCATGGAAACGATACAACATTCAAGGTGGAACAATCTTCAATAACCAATTCCCGCTTAACTAAGATAAAATCTACAGTATAATATAAACAATGCAATCTCTAATGGTATGAAATATTTTTAGATTGTGAAGCATTCAAACATTCACCCAAAACAACAAGAAATGCATAAACACTCACAATTGAACTATTGCAATAAGAGTAGGCCCAACCTAACTATACAAAGTAACTTACAATCGACAAGTCACCAATAGTATGGACCGGAGATTCCTCAAACACCTCAAACACTTTATCATCAACATGAAAGAACTGAACTAAATCTGAAAACTAATCACTTAGAGCAACTTTTGAAACATAGGAACCATGCACATAGATGAAACAACAAATAAAAGATCACCAAGCCAATGTCTTCTCTTGTATTCACTTCACCAAAATTTTGCAACAACTCCAGAATTAGTCCTTACAATGATGAAAGACTTCATATATATAGAGTTTACATTAAACTTTTTGGCCTAGACAAAATTAAATTAGAGCACTTAACTTAGGTCGGCCAAAATAGGTCGGCCTTGGAAATTTTCCTTGCCCATTTAATTTTACAATAAAGCATTTAAAATCAGCCTTTAAATAATAGACCAATTTTAAAGAAAAAGGCCTTGACACAATTCTCTAGATGTGGTTGACTTGAATCTCTAGCTAGATGATGAGGTATGCACAAAAATCACAGTAACTAGTCCTGGTCGGCCTCCTTATCTATTTGTTGCTTTCTAGACAATTCTTGAAACTTGTGAAATACATTGTTGAGTTCAGCTTGATCAAGAATTGGGATAAATTTTAATCTCAATTTAATTGAGGTTAACTCTAATTCACATTTCTTCAAAATATTATCCCAATCAATTTTCATTTCCTGATACTTATGCAAAATTTTAATGTACATAGCTACATCTTCTAGATGATTTTATGTGATAGGCCTATCTTCAACCTGAGGATAAAATTCTGATCAATTTTGAAATATTCTCTACCGATTTTCTTTCTTCCAGTCATAATATCTAAGAATAAAATGCAGCTAGCAAGGATATCATCTAACTCATTTTGCATATTTGGAAACTTTTCCAATGCTTTATCCATGTTTTCCATTTTGAATCTAAAGGACTCAATCCACTCTTTTGGTTTATCAATGTCTTCAGAAGCCAGAACCTCCTCTTTAACCAAAATTTCCTTAGGAATCTCAATTACCTTTATTAATCTCATCATAGATTTATCATCTTTCCCTTTACATTCTGCTACTATCTATTGTACAATATCTCAAAAGGAAGAAGTCTTCTCATACACATGTAGTATTTCATCAATCAAAACAATTCCCTTTTCATAATCACCATTTATCCATTGTTGAGTGGTTTGTACATAGGTCTTCATCTTCTCTAATTCATTAATAGCATCCTCAGAAAATAAATCAACTGAGGTGGATGTACCTGCAGGGTCCTGAGTTCGTAAAGGCTTAACCAAATGTTGGATGTATTTCTGCAAGTCTTCAACTTGTTTTTTCAGCTTTTCCTTTGCTTGTGTTTCATTATCCAACCTTTTTAGAATTGCATCTACAAAATCTTTTAGGTCTTCCTTCTCCTACTTCTTTGTAGATGGTCCCAAGTTGATAGTTTTCACATTATAATCTACAGGGGTGGCTTTAGCTTTATTCTTCTCAACAGTTGGAGTAGCAACATGCAATAGCCTATTATTGGATTCATCCCTAGTGATCTTGGTGATTACTTTGGTGATCTTGTTGATTACTTTTGCTTTCTTTTTCTCCTTTGTTGTTCCCAATCCTACAAGAAAATTGTCCCAATCTAGGACTATCTCTTCAATGACCACTGGCTTGGGTTTTAGACTCTCTTTTAACTAGTCAAGAGCAGTGTATTCTTCCAAATTAGTTTCAATAAGAGGATTATTTTTTCCTCTGAGGTCTTTTGATTGATCCATTTCAACATTTTTTTAGCTATTCTTGTTCCTCATTCTTATCCTCCATGTCAAATTGTTGTGTTTCTTCTTTCCTTGGTGATTCATCATGCACCTCCTCTATCTTTTCAGGCTCTTTCTCTTCATCATTTCCTGCCTTAGAGGTATTCTTCTCCAATTGTTCTCCAATATTACTAAGGAATCCATCCTTAGGAGTCTCAAGATCTTCTTCTTGCTCTTGTTCTTTAGAGACCTCTGCTACATTTTCTACTATCTATCCTTTCTCCTTATTGGATTGAATGTGCCGATGGAGAGATTGAGGAAGGGGGTCTTCAATGGGGACCTCATTTGTAGCCTCACCCTTATCAACAAGAAATGCAACTTTAAATCACGACTTAGGGCATATTAACTATTTAAATCTTCATTAAATTCATTTACAAAGACAAATAGAGGAAGTGTAGATCCTACCTTCTAGTTTGAAAGATGAGAATGGAAACACAAAGGGCACCTTGGAAACCTTGGGCGATGACCAATGAAATTTGAAAGCAACCAACAAAACCCTAATCTCAAATCCGCACAAGCACTTCACAGCTCCTCAAAGATAAAACACAAGATATCAAAAGCATAATGACACCCAAAAGACTCAAATCACACTATAAATAAAGCCAATAATGAGCATTAATGGCAACTTGTCCATTTGTAGAGTGAAATAAATACATGACAAGACATTTAGCCAAGGCTCAGGGAATCTGTAGGGTTAAGTATTCTCTGAAAACAAGGATTTTTGAGAACGTGACCTATGTTGGATTTCATAAAAATAATACATTCAGGGATTTCAATCGAGCTCAAATTTAATGTAATAGAGACTTTGGGTAATCCAGACACCCTTGGATTCTACGAAACAGAACCTTGGGGATTTTAGGACTTCAAGGAATTCTCAAAACTTGTCCAAACTTAGCCAATTTTGATGCTCAAATGATTTCAAAGCCAATCATGAGGTCAATTGTTGCAAATAAACCTATCTAAACCACTAATGTGATCATTAAAGCTCAAAAGGTGAAGTGAACCAAAATTCAAAGGACCTATTCCTTAAGGGGAAAAGGTAGAACCTAAACACAAAAACAAGCAAACGAAAGCAAAGAGGGTCCCCACCTTCGGTGGGGCGTGTGTGCGAAAATGGCACAAGAAATGGTGACTCTGTTGGGGAAATGCTCAAGAACATTTCGATGATAAACTTTGAATAAAAATCTCAGAATCTCTAGTTTCACTCCTCCCATTAGGTTAACCGTTAAACTAAAGACTCAAACCATTGGATGAACTAACCCATCAATTAGGGGAAATTTACATAAAAAACGAGCCTCCTAAGGAACTCTAAAAAAATAAAAATTATCTCATATAATACAAATTATTTAAATATAAAAAATATAAATTACTTAACTACATGAGTTAAGTGGGGACACACGTTTCTATTATAACTCCTTATATTTCTATTTTATTACTTAGTATTTTATTTCATATATATATGATTTTATAGATTTAGATTTATTATGTTATGTACGTTTATTTAAATAAACACGTTTATAGGTTTTATAATAGTATATTTATATTTAAAAAAGTATGCTAAGGGATATCTTTTTTTCCATAGTCTCTTTGATTTTCTCATTTTCTTTCCTTTGCAATTTTTTTGGTTTTTAATTTTTAATTTTTCCAATTATTTTTTCCATAGTTTGTGATTTTCTCCAACTTTTTCTCCTTCCAACATTTCCAATTTGTTTTTTGGTTTTTATTTTATTTTTCAATTTTTTTTGTTTTTTAATTTATTCCAATTTATTTGGTTCGTAATTTTTGTGAGAACAATTTTTAATTTCTTTTGATTTTTTTTTTCCCATTTTTTTTGTTTTTATTTTATTTTATTTTTTCTATATATTTACATGAAGATTGTAGAGCGCCTCTCAACGTAAATAGTGGTAAAGTATATTTTATTTTATACTTAATATTTTATTTTATATATTAAATCAAATTTCATATTATAGATATTTTTTGAATTGAAAGAAAAAATCGTCGCCCTAACACAGGTTTCGAGGTCGCGCGAATTGTGGGGCCTGGTTATTATGTGGCTTCGGGTGGGGGAGGCCGTGCCCTCCTCCACATAAGTTTGGCTTTGTGGTGGAGTTATTTTATTTTTGTGCCTTTTACGTTTTCTTTTTCTTTTTTCTTGATGCTCTTTCATGTTCTTCCCTATCACTTGTGAGCACGTTGAAACCTGGTGTGCTAATTGTCCTTCTTGGTGGAAGGGGGCATGGAACCCCCCGACCCCCTCTCTAACGGGGATTCGTCGCACGTTCTTCCAAAATCCTTTAAAGATGTGGTCTCAGATAGTGGCCCAGTAATCCATGCTGGTGCCAAGTTCACGGTTGAAGCAGCTCCGGAGGTAAGCGGTCTCAATAATGGTGGGAGCGTGGAAGGTAAGCCTCTCCCTGAGCACTCTTATTCTGCTAAACTTGTTCCTAATCTTAAGATGAAATCCGTTATTAATTTTGAAAGGAATAGATTGAAAAATACTGCTATTTTCTTTGTGAAGTTGGATGTAAACAAATTACTAGCCCGTAAATTTCTTGATTCTTGGTTTATCAATGTTTGGGCCAACAAGTTTGGTATTCAAGTTAATTTCTGCAGCATGCTCCAAAAAGGATTATTTGTGATTTTTTTAAAGAACTGTGAAATGCAAGAAAAACTGCTGGCAAAACCTTATTGGAATGTTGGGGGTTTTAGTTTCAGGGCTCTTGCATGGTCACATGCGACCATTGCCGAGGAAATTTTAGCCCTATCCTGTCCCAGATGGGTTGTGATTAAGAATCTCCCACCCGAGTTTTGGAAGATTATTCCCCAGATTCTTGCACCATTCGGTGTGGTTCTTAGGGTGGATGAGGCAAAGGTCTCCCTCCCGCACCTAGACGCTTGTGCTTTGGTCTCTTTGATGCCCGGAGTTGAATTTCTGGGTAGAATTATGATCTCTGATGATGAAAGTGAATTTACTTGTCTACTGGAGGTGTTAGGCGGATTAAATGCCTGCTACCTATGTAGAAAGGAGGGCCACTTTCGTTCAAGGTGTCCCTTAATCCGTAAATTTTTTGCTAAAGGTACCCAGGACTCATCTCTTGTGCATGAGGACCGGTCAGACCCTAACAACTTGGGGATGGCCTCTCAACAGGTTGTCGCTCCCACCCTATCCACCCGGGCGAAGAATCCTTGCCACTAGGGGGAGGCACTGTCAGCGTCGGATTCTCTCCTGGAGGCGCACATGGAGAATGATGTAACTCCATCCAGCTGTACCTTGATGGCTGGGGTCCCATCCTCAGCCCCGCTAAATAGTGTGGGTGATACATTTGTTGATAGTGAGTTTTTTGCCAGCCCAGTGGTTGGTGGGGGTTCCAACACCAAGCTTGCCTCCCCCCTTGCTGGTCCCAATCACTCTCCTCCCCCGAATTTTGATATTGACAGTGCCCTGAGACAAAAATTCAATGCCCAACAGTTGGCTTTGAGGAAAATTAGAGAAGAATTCATGTGAACCATCTTAAAGATTGGCCCGCAGGCTTTAGGCCCACACCCCAGGTGTCAGAAGGTTGTCTCTCTAGAAGTGATAATCAATTCCATCTTAAACTTAATTACCAAAACTTGGACACGATGGATGAGGGGTCGATGGTTGGGGATGAGGAGGTGGTTCCACCAACTGGTAACTCTGCCCCAAATTTAAATAAAAGTGCTCTCACCAAACATTACACCCTGCATTTTGGTGATGAGATGGTTAATAATGGCTATAACTCAAGTGAACCTTTCAGTTCTCATCTTGATTCGAGGGGGAAGAGCTATAGAGATTCCAAGGAATTAGGCTTCATTGTTTTAGTGGACGTCGCTAACCTAATCCCCAACCACCAACCCTCACCCACGACATCCATGGCTTCTGGGGAGGAAGAATTTGCTAAGGTTAATGCCTCTAATATAAAAGACAACCATTTGGCCCCTATAGGATGCACAGATGTAGTCTCTACTATGGAACCTTACCAAGGAAGTTGGGAATAATAATTCCTCTCTAAACTGCAACCTGGAACCCACGGTTACCATAGGATGTTGTGTCAAGGAAAATATCACTAATAGGCAGCCTTTACATATTCCCAAGACCAAAGTTGGTCCTGGGAAACTGAGGAAGTATGGGACACCTTTGGCTGTGAATGGAGGAGGAACTCAGTTGGTTAAAAATAAGAGGAAAAAAACTAGTCTTGTGCTCCCAGCTCCTCTCCCTAAAAAGGCGGAGGTGGAGGGTAGAGTTACTAAGTATTTTGATCACTTCAAGGGTGATCTAGAAGAAACTCCCTTGAACTTTGATAATGAATTTTAACTACATTTCGAGGATTGGAGTCCCCTGACAGGAAGTATATTGTGCAGAGATTTCTAAATATGGAGGCTAACAAGGATGTAGTGCTCTTGCAAGAAACCAAATCCACGGGGTTCACACTTGATACTAATATGAAATTCATCTGGAATGGTTCCTCACATTTTACCACCTTGCATGATAGGGGTAGGGGGGAGCGACCATTCTCCTCTCTAACAAATGGTCTCATTATGTCTCTGGCCAAGGAATCTCTCCCTGTAATAGAGCAGTCTGGATCACTATTGAAAAAAGGGATTGCAAAGTTGACATTTGTTCTATCTATGCACCAAATGACTACAAAGAAAGAATTAGTCTTTGGCAGTGGTTAATGGACCTGCCGGATGTCCCTTGGTTTTTTGGGGGAGACTTCAACATGGTGGAGCACTTAGAGGACAAGTGGGGAGGTTCTTGACATGGGATGGAAGGGTAGTGAAAAGTTATTTTGGCTTAGGATGAAAGCCAAGTTAAACTTATTTGACCCAATGGAAGGGGGTAAAAAGGAATGCCAAGGAATTTGGTATACTTGGTGCAACTCCCAGAAGGGGGGTAAGAGGATCTACTACAAGCTTGACAAATTTTATGCAAACTAAGATTTTTTTAGTTTTCAGCCTAACAACGATGGGCTTAAGGTGAGTGTCCATCCGTACACTTTATCTAACCATCACCCCATTAAAGCCACTTTGATCGCTGCTCATGGTCGGCCTCAACAGGTTGTCAAGTCTCCCTTGTTTAAGCTGAATACCTACCTCCTGGATGACAGGGACTGTGTGGATGCAATATCCACCCTCAGAGAAGTCAATAAATGGATGCTGAAAGATCTAAATGTCATTGACAGATGGGATCATAATGTCCTTTGCTAGACCAAGTTATTCCAGACTATTGGGAAGAAAAAGGCTTTGGATAGCAGGAGGGAAGAAGTTGAATTGCATAAGAGGTTGCTCTTTGTTGAAACTAAGGTTCAAAAGAATCTGAATGATGAGGCTCTTTGTGAGGAACTCATCTTGGCTAAGAACCAGCTGAGAAAGATTCAAAATCACAAGATACAAGGGCTCAAGGTTTGAGCTAAGCTCAACTGGGTGAGTTGTGGTGATAAAGGCTCCAAGTTCTTCTTTAGATTCTTGAAGGAGAAAAATTTTAAGGAGTAGATTGAGCAGATCTATGATGGTGGAAATACACTCACTACCCAGGATGGTATTATAAGCCAATTCCATTCCTACTTCAAAAATATTTTTTGTGCGGAAAGTGGTAGTGAAGAGAGTCTCAATGCTAGGATGTTCATTAGAGGTATTATCCCCCAAAAGATCTCTAAGGAAGATGCTTTGGCTTTGGACGCCGACATTACTGAAAAAGAAATCAAGAAGGCCATCCTCTCGATGAGCAATGATAAATCTCCTGGTAGGGATGGCCTACCCATTGAATTCTACAAAGCCTTTCCTGATTGGATTAGTGAAGACTTACTGCAAGTGTATCAAGAAGCTCTAGTGAAAGGATCCCTGGGAAGGAATATAAATAGGGGCATCATTAAGCTCCTTCCAAAAGGGGGGGACAAGACACTTATCAAAAATTGAAGACCTATTACTCTCCTGAATGTCTCCTAAAAGATTCTTGCCAAGGTGATTGCATTAAGGCTGGTGGATATCCTCCCCAAGTTCATTAATAACACTCAAACAAGATTCATCAAAGGTAGATATATCCTGGAAAATATTATTACAAGCTAGGAATCCTTGGAATGGGCTAGGCACTCCAATCAAAATGTTTCCATGCTCCTATTGGACTTTGAGAAAGCTTATGATAGGGTCGAATGGGCCTTCCTAAGGACCACCTTGGAGGCTTTTGGATTTTCGGTTAACTTTTGCAAAATGATTGACACTCTCCTAAAGATGCCATTGCTCAGGTGGATGTAAATGGATCCCTCTCTAATGAGTTCAATTTGGGAAGATCGATCAGATAGGGCTGCCCTTTGGCTCTGTCTCTTTTTGTCATTGCTTTTGATGCCCTTCACTACTTACTTAGGGAGAACACCATGTTCCCCAGGATCAAAGGCATAAAACTCCCTGACCAGACTGAGATCCTAAACATCCAGTTTGTTGATGATACAACTTTATTCCTTGAACTAGAGGAAGAAAACATGCAGGCCCTAATGAAAAAATTAACTCTTTTCTGCCGTGCATCTGGTGCTAAAGTCTCTATTGCTAAATCTTGTCTCCTCGGTTGGCAGGAGACCCCTCCTGAATGGGTTAAGAATTATGAGTTCCAATGGGGAGGTCCTAATAAGCAAGTTCGGTATCTTGGAATTCCCTTTGCTGTAAGTCCCAACCTGAAGGATATGTGGCTCTGGATTAGGGAGAAAATTGAAAAGAAGATGGCGGGTTGGAATAAACAGTACCTTTCGCTGGCTGGGAGAGCTCAAGTTTGTCAAAAGATTCTTTCTTCGTACAACATCTATTTCACCTCAGTTTGGTTCTTTAGCAGTTATCAAGTTAATGAAATCTAGAAGAGAATTAGATCCTTCCTTTGGTCGGATGGGAAAGGTAGAAGGAAAAGCACTCGGTTAATTGGAATTGGTGATGCCTTGACAAGTCGTGAGGTGGGATTGGCTTGAAGGACCTCAGGCTTCAAGGCACTGCTTTGGCTGCCAAGTGGATCGTAAAGGCGCTAGTTGGCAATGAGCCTTGGAAAATCCTTGTGAGGAATAACATTCTTTTATCCACCCCCAAGAACGCTAAGTCTTGGAAAGCCCTGCCCATTAGTGATATTCTCTTTGGCAAGCACCCTAAGGTCCCTGCCGGTTCCATGGTTTTTAAAAGCCTATGGAAAGCTTGGGAGTCGGTTAACCACAATGTGAAGCTGACTAAAGATTATATTTACTCTTGCAACAATAAAGTCAATTGCTACCCCTTCAGTTCCATTTGGTGGAACCTGGATCATAAGTCTAAACCCTTGGCTTTACTTCAGGGCTGTTCTGCGAAGAAGTGGGCTCAGAAAGGCATCCTTACCTTCAAAGATATTCTCTCAAATGGTCATATTAGAGACTGGAGCAGCTTGGCTGATGAATTCAATCTGGCTGACTCCAGTTGGAGGACTTATAACACTCTCCATATGGCCTGTAGAGACATCATTTTTCCAAATGACATGGACAAGACCCTGGACATTGCCAATGATTTTGTTTGGAAAGTGTTGACATCCCAAATGGCACAACAGCATGCAAATAGAATATTGCTACTCTGCTTCTCCTGAAAGAGAAAGACAACACATGGATGTCTTAACTCCCAAGGTCTTTGTAGTTGGTTCTCAACTGTACTGATGTCCCTCAGAGGTCAATGTAACAATAATATTCAAGGGGCCTACTGGTGTGAGCTTCTGGATTGTTCTAAGATCAAACATGAATTTAAAACCTACTCTAACCTGGGTTTTAAAGAAACAACAAAAGATAGATCAGGGTTTTGGGAGAGAAAAGAACAATAATTCACCCAATCTTAACCAGACTTATAATCCTTCAAGGAATTGCAAACTAAAAACTATAGAACGAAATTAACTTGTGATTGACACACAGTTTCATTCATTTATAGTGTTGATTTCAATAACAGAGTACTAGTTACCATTTTAAATAAAACATCACAATAATATTCCATTCCTTGAAGACTTCACAGATCAAATGATTAACTTAAGACAAACACCATTCTGAAACACAATATGAAGTAGATTTTAATCTGGTTGCTTCTACTGTTAATGAAATAGATAAATAACAAGTACAAAACTAGCACAATCACCATTGCACAGAAAATCTATGAATCCAAATTATTTCCATTTATATTGAGAAAATTGAAAAGATACATTATTGGTTCCTATTGAATCTAACTGCAAACTAAGAAGACAAAAGAAGCTCCTATTACAAAGAATCAAGATGCAGTTCTGTCTCCTGTATTTGTACTAACTTCTATGTATTTAACTTTGTTCCTATTTTCTTAACTACAAGTTCCAACCGTAAAAACTCTAACCTTTTCAAAGAGGCAAGAATGCCTTATATACAGGATGTATAAAAAAGAATGCGCTGCCCCCTGTATTAGGGTTTTTACAAAATATCTACTTCCAGGAGAGTCGGCTCTCAGATCTTTCTGAGGGTCAAAGCTGCATTCAATATGAAGCCTTGCTGTCCATGCTGATGAAGGATTTCTATCCTCAGGAGAAGCCTTTTTAGATCCTTTTGGCAGGTGCAACATTAACTCTTCTATCTTCGTGTCCACCTTCGAACTCTGTTGGAGTCACCTTGAATGCTCAGAATATCTCCATCAATACTGATCTACCTCTTTTCCAGTAGTCACTATAGCTATCCCTATGAGTCAAAGTTTCTTCTTCCCTTCAGCTTCCTTTCTGTTCTAGACTTCTTTGTACATTGACCATCCTCTGGAAGCACCATCGAGCCTCCTTGCAGATCTGAACATCATCACCTGAGCTAATCCATTTTCATCTATTCTCAGAAGGAATCCATCTTGCTTACATTCTGTTAGTCTTTTCCACAGGGGCGGTCAACGGTCAATGGCCCACCTTAGCTCCTTTTAATTGGACGATCACATGCCACGCCAGATTCTTAGGTGGTCAAAGATGGTCTAAATAGTATTTCATGTCGGTGAGACACCATTGGTGTCTCCTTGATGTGATCCCATCCTTCAGTAGTCATTGGGGTAGCATGGGGCAATCGATGAGACATTTCGGCGAGCCGTGGGAGTCATATCGAGCTCAAAAGAACATCGGCAAGATAGCCACTCGTTGGTAGGACATCACAACGATGATATCCCTCTCTCTGGCTTGGAGTTCATTTTCCTTTCGGTAAGACTTTTTAATCGACACAAGGTCATGGCGAGCTCCCCTTGGTTATACCGGTATCTCTTTTTCATTTGTGAACCCACCGCTATCGGCAAGATTTTAGCATATCGAGAAGACCACATGGAAAAGTCCTCGTTCTGTTGGTGAGCCCATTTCTTTATGTCAGGGAGACATCATTGGGTCAGCAAGACATCTTACTGAACATGTTCCATTCGTTTAGAGCTCCCCAAGTTCCTTGAGTTTCCCTGAGCTCAGCCTTTTCGGCATGACCTCCTCATGTCGGCGATACTTCTCGCCGAGAGTGTTATCTTTTGGCTATCTCCTATCATTTCAGGAAGACATCGCTCAGTTTCTGAGACCTCATAGCGATCCCAAATCACTACGCCAATGCCGCTCTTATTGCTGTGACCTCATCCCTTCGGCCAGACATCATGCTGAAGGTTTTATCCTTCGCCAAATGCAACTCCCTTCGGTTGGACCCATGCTTATCGGCCAGGGGTCATACTGATATGCTTTCCTTCGCACTTCTTGCATTGCCATAACACTCCCCTGTCGGGGATACGTCCTATAGATACATTATGCTTTGCCGAGGGATCTCCATAAGCACATCCTTTGTCGGTGTGACAATCCCGTTCTCTCCCCGATTAAGCAACATGTCGGCGGGACATTCTGGGTCGGCAAGATTGCAAGACCTCATACCGATAGACCTCCTTTTGGCCTTGTAGGTGAGACCAAATGTATTCGCTGAGACCTCCCTCCGAAGGAAATTCCTTCGCTGAAAGGCATACCTTTATCGGTGGTCGGCAAGACCTAAGGATCTCGGCAAGAGCATACACCGAAGAAAATAACTCATGCCGAGGCAGAGGCTTGTTTGCATTGGTCGGTCAGACATGGAGAAATCACCAAGACTTCTCCCCGAAGTCAAATCCTCATGCACCGTGTCGGTGTGATCGAAGCCACTCGGTAAGACGTTATTCCAATGTAGTTGAGTCTTGCCAAAGTGATTTTGTTTGTTGGCTGTCGGTAAGACATTTTGGGTTAACTAAGATCCTATACCGATGAAAGATTTCTCCCTGATGTGTTTGCTCATTGTGCAGTAGTCGGTGAGACTTCATGAATTCACCAAGACTTCTTAGCGAAGGGAAAACCTTTCACTGATATACAAATCCCTCTGCCGCCGGTCGGTGAAACTCGAAGATCTCACCGAGACCTTTGTCTTGCTGATAGATGCCTACATATGAATTCCACTCGCTATGACAATCTCAAGGTATTGCCGATAGGCAACACAGATGCATATCGACAGAATGCATTGGTAGTCTACAAGACACCTGCAAGGTCTTACCGACTTTCTCCTTCAAGGAAAATTATGACCAACTGGACTGAGGAAAGCCTTCTAGGTAAACTCACTTGAGAAATGTCATCATGTGTGTGGCCTGCTCTTGCAAAACAAATGCTTCCATAAGTGACCAAAGCAGATAAAATATATTTAAAATAAATTATCCCATTACTTGTGATTACTTCATTGAATTTACAGCAAGAAGAAAACTAGCTCAAGCTAAGATAGGACTAGAATCAGATCAGACAGAACAAAAGATAAAACAAAAAAATAAAAGAACCCCGAACACAAAACGGATAACAAAAGCAGAGAAATCAAAAGAGAAGGGGGGGACCCATTTTGTTCCAGAATAAAATGGGGGTGGTTATGCAAGGCATAACAAAAAGATGGCTCGATGCTCTCTGATTTAAAAGCTAAAATGATTTATAACACTCTCACCAATGATAGTTCTATTAAGGATCATCTCAATAACTGTTGGAATGTTTCTCTTTCTGATACTCAGTGGAAAAATTTGTTCAACACCATGTGGTACAATGTTAAGGAGCCCAAGAAGGCTCACTTTAGGTGGTTAATCACTCTGCACAAAGTTCCTTTCAAAATCACTTCTAATGATATAGATATTTGTAGTTTGTGTAGAACTCCTAAATCCATCAATCATATTTTTTTTGATTGCTTGTATGCTAAAGAAGTGTGGAAATGTTTTTGTAAAGACTTATACATTTGGGATAGAAATGACAAATTCTTGTGGGAACATGTTATTCTTTATGAAATGAAGCTTAATAAAGATTTTAAATTATTCTGGTTTTGTTTATCCATTGAGATTTTGTGGCATATCTGGATTGCTAGGAATGAGAAGTTTAAGAGTAGCAGGAGATCGCTTACTGAGTCTTCTAAAAGACTCACATGTGTTAGTATTATTTCACAGGTTGTGATGCATTTGGAGATCGCAATGTCTGAATACTGGAGGCAGCTGAAGGAGGATGCAATAACGGTTCCTAGGGAGGCGCTAATGTCTGAACATGCCCACCACAAAGGCATTAAGGAAGATGGAGTCTTTCTGAGGGCCCTTCATGAATTCCAGAAGGCGTTTAATAAGGCTGTTGTTTCATCCGCTTGAAACTGTTTATGTCTGTAATTGCAGAATTGTATACAAAATGAACAACAAACGCAACACTTTTAGAGACTCGAGCTTCAGTTATAACTGGAAAATAAGTCTGCAAATTGGCGATGTGGTCTGATTTGGGCCTTTTGTATCTTATTTCCAACTCTCTAGTTTCAGTTTTAGAGGGATAGATGTTATATAAGGCTGCAGCGAATTTAAACTTGGGCTCCATTTTGCAAGTCTATAGTTTTAAGTTTATTTTGTATGTTTCAGTCTCAACCTCTATAAAATGCAGCCTTCCTGTGCATTATATAGTAACTGATGGTTGAATGTTGTAATGATTTATTCCACTATATTTAATATAAAAAAAATAAAAAAATTCATATTATAGATTTAGATTTATTATTTTAAATATGTTTATAACAAGTTTAATAATTATGTTGATAGGCATTCTACAGGTGGAGATGAGAGCACTCATTTTGTTTGTGTAAATATATAGAAAAAAATAAAAAATAAAAAACCAAAAACAAAAACCAAAAAAGAAATTAGAAATGGTTGAAGCAAAAAAGTGGAGAAAATTAAAAAAATTATGAAACTAATGGAAAAAAAATTTGAAAGTGAAATAAATAAATAAATAAATTTAGAAAAGCTAAGGAAAACAAAAAGCATGGACAAAACTTGAGAAGATGTCTCGCCATATTTAGATATATCTTTAAAAATATAAATTTGCTAGTTTTAAATATACTTAGATTTTAGATTTTAGATTTAAATAAGTGGATGAACTTTTTTATTTTTGCAACACTTCATAAATGATTTTTATGATTTTTAAAATATTTTTTTCTTAAAGAATAAAAATTATTTTTTGAAAATATAAAAATGTCTATAATAGAACTTAAGAATATAAATCTAAAAAACAAAAAGAATATTTTATATTTAGAAAGATGAATGAGATAGAATAGGATATGTAGAGTTAAATTAACCATCATGAATTAATTCATAAGATTTTAGAAAGTTTTATTTTATAAAATAAATAATTTTATTTTTATTTTGGATGATGTCACCGTACATGTTGATGTCATCTTTTAGTTGATTTTTGATAACTTAAAAAACTAATGATGTCATCCTTAGGAGGCCCATTTTTTATGTAAATTTCCCCTAATTAGCATGTGCTAGAAATCCAAGTGTATCGATTTCCCTCCTTAAGCAACTTCAGAAACCAAACTCAACCAAGTTAAGTTACATGAATGATTCTACTCCAAAAACATCCTGGACATTGCCTCGCTGCCAGTCAGACATCTATAGCCCTGACGAGGTTATCACTGTGATTCTCCTGAACATAGCTCTATTGCCAACCAGGCGTCCATAGCCCCAGTAGAGTTATTTGGATCCTCTTGAAGATTGACATTTCTTTTGATTTTCAATATTTTATTTCCTTTCTTTCTTGTTTTTTCATTTTTTTTCTTTTCAACCCGTGAACAATTAATCTCACAATCAGGGCTGAGAATCATAGTGGCATTGAAGTAGAAATCTAAGATTTTTCACTTAATAGGACCTCATAAGGAACCTACAACAACCTAAGGATTCTTAAGATATGTAAGAGATATAGGATTCCTACATATTCCAGAATTAACTCAGACCAATGACTTATCCTCTTTATACATTCAGACCATGTGACACTAAATAGAGGACATTCACCATCCATTCAAAAAACATGATTGAAGTTTCTCAAAGAAATACCTAGAAGAATCCTAGAAAATCAAAATGATTGTTTTGCAAGTAAAACACTCCCACAAGGAAAATAGGGAGAACCTGAAAAACAAAAGAAAAATGAAAACCAAACCTACACTAACCAAAGAAAAAGAAAAGCAAACCAAAGCAACCTAACCTGAAGAAAATGAAAGTAAAACACCTAAACTAACTATGTACAAGGTCAAGCTGAAACAACTCAAGCAAGGAAGTAATGCTTCAAATATTGCTAATGGACTGGCAATGGGACATCCTCTCTAATGAGAGTCTTTAAGTGAAAAGCATTGCCTCCCAAAATATTAGATATCTAAAAGGGGCCAAGCCAAAGCTTGTCAAATTTTTCATGTTCCCCTTTCTCTTCATGGGATTTATCCTAGTACAAGACGAAATCAGAAATCGTAAAGGCCTTGACTTTAGCTTTATGATCAAACCAGTGTTTAACTATGCCCTGATGTTTAGCAAAATTATCTATGGGTTTGTCTCTCTTTTCTTCCAATTGAAGAAGCTCAAATGAGTGAGCCTCAAGATGTTTCCCCTCTTCATAATATTCATTGATAAACTGCAAGGTGGGAATTTCTCAGTTGAATAGGATAAACAAGTTCTAGCCCATACACCAAGTGATATGGGGAAGTCCCTAAAGTAGCCTTTTGGCATGTACGATCTGCCCAAAGAGAAAATTGCAACTGGGTATGCCAATATTTTGGGTTCTGTCAAGCAATTTATGGATGAATATTAGCATATTCTTATTTGTGGACTCAGCTAGGCCATTACCTTGGGGATAGTAATTTGAAGCAAACTTAAGAATAATCCCATAATCAAAGGCCCATCTAGAAAATTTCAAGGAAGCAAAGGAAAAAGTTCCATTATCACATACTAGAGCAAAGGGACACCCAAAATGAGTAATAACATATTCTTAAAGAAAATTAATTACCACTTTTGTTGTACACTATTTGCAAGAAATAGCTTTCATCCACCTAGTATAGTAATCAGTAGCATTTAGAATGTACTTGTGTCTTGCAAAAGATGGTGGGTTGATTGGATCAATAAAATCTAGTCCCCATTGTGTGAATGGTCTTACTTGAGCAACTAGTTGCAATGGAACAACACGTTTTTCTTAAGTGGCGGTAGTTTGAAAAATATGACATGACCTTACATGGTTATGAGTATCCTTGAACAAGGTGGGCCAATACTACCTTGTTCGTAGAATTTGATTTATAGTAGATGGAGTTGATCCATGACCTGTCCCAAACTTGTCATGAAACTCAGTTATAACATGGTCCCTTTCTTCTTTCCTAAGACAATGAAGATAGATACCTTTGTCATTTTTCTTATACAACATAGCACCTTTCAACATATAGATACTACTCTTAAATTGTAAGGTTGTCCTCTTCACAGTATTCAGATGTGCTAGAAACTTTTGATTAAGAAAATAATACAAAACATCATCATACCATTCATCTGGCGAAACATCTTCAAGGTTTTATTGCTGTGCTGTTAGGTTTGGACTAGTTTCAGCCATCGTTCTAGTCAACACTTGGCCTCGTACTAGCTTCATGGGTTGTATCTCTATATCGTACTCTTGTAGCATCATCACCCATTTAGCCCTTCTTTCACCCAACTCATTTTGCATCAATAAAATCTTCACAGGTAGGTCCAGAATAATTGCATACACCTTCTTTCATAAAATATAATGCCTAAACTTCTTCACTCCATGAACTAGTGCATAGGCCTGCTTCTCAACATTAAGATATCTCAATTCTACATCTTTTAATGGGGCACTCATAAATGCAATAGGATGTTCATCCCCTTGATCTGATTTTTGCGTTAACATGCTGACACATGAATGTTCTGAAGCAAACAAATTTATGTAAAATGTCTTAGAGTAATCTAGACTTACCAAGACTAGAGTCTCATCTATTGGTCACTTTATTTATTCAAATGCTTGCTTTGCCTCAGGAGTCCATTCTACCTTAGCATCTTGTTTTAACATTGCATTCAAAGGTTTAACAATTTGAGCAAAACTAGTAATGAATTTTTTGACAAAGTTGATCTTACTAAAAAAGGACTTCATTTCCTTCTTACTCGTAGGGGGATTAATATTTAGTATAGCCTAGATACACTTGGGGTCAATAGATAATTCTATTTTCAAAAATAACATGACCCAACAGTTTTCCTTATGTCACTCTAAAGATGCATTTCTTTGGAATCAAGGACATACCAAACTTTGCATTTCTAAAATACTTTGCACAAATCTTAAATATGGTCTCCCCTTTTCTTTGAAAACATAGTTAAATCATCCATGTAAATAATAATGCACTTAAAAATCAAGTCCTTAAATGTAATATCCATAGCCCTTTGAAAGGTAGCTCTGACATTGATCAAACCAAATGGCATTCTCCTATATGTGAAGGTTCCCTACTTCATCGTGAAGGTTGTTTTATATCTATCCTCATACTGAACCATCACTTGATTATAGAATGAATATATGTCAAGAAAATACATCATTTGAGATCCATTTACAATCTGCAACACTTCATCTAATGATGGGACTAGATAATTGTCTTTCTCTGATGCACAGTTCAGATTTCAGAAATCTACACAGTCTAATTTCTCCATTCTTTTTATGTACTGGAACTAGGTTGGCCACCCAATTATAATGCCAAATAGGAAGATAATATAAGCATATAACAATTTCATTACCTCTTTTTGGATGATAGGCTCAAGCAATGCATTTATCGGCCTTTGTCTCTGCCTGAATGGCTTTGCATCTGGCTTAAGTGGGATCGTATGTGTGATGATTGATGTATCATATGTCTTAATATCTTCATAACTCCATGCTATGATATCTCTATAATGATGTAATTCATTGACTATCCCTTCTCTTTTTGGGTACAAACTTTGTCGATGAAAACATTTTTACCTCTTTTGTAGTTCCCATATTGTGAGTGTCACACTGATTATTTGCTTAATCTTTCCTGGTTTGTTGATTTTGATCTCTAATTTTCTCAAAGTCAAATATCCTTTCCAATTGTACCATACCTCTAGATATTGTGTTGGTATTTAGGTTAATCACTCCTTCCATGTCCAATTCAGCTTCTTTCGGTTCTACTTCATCAATAATCTATGAAGCAAAAACATCTAAACTAGTAAAAAAATCTAGAATATGCTTGTCATCTTCAAATACCTAGAAATTAGTGACATTGTCTGGCATTGATGGAGATGGAGTGAGCTAAATTATGAACCTCTTCAAACTAGAAAATGATAGGGGCTCTAAAGTATTGGCTGCTTGAGCTAACGTATCAGCAATCTGATTCTTACTTTGGGGAACCAACTGAATGTTCAATGCATGAAATCCATCTATTAAATCCCATACCCTATGCCTATAGTTCATCATTATTCTATCATGGCATGAGTATTGCTTCTTGACCTGCTTTATTACCAGTTCTAAATCTACAAACACTTGTAAAGCCCTATCTTTCTTTCTCAAATCCATTAGTAGTCCATGCACCAAAGCTTCATATTTTACTATGTTATTTGTACAATGGAACTACAATCTATGTGCTAAAAAAATATCTTACCAGTAGGACTAATCAGCTCAAAGCTTGTACCAGCTCCTTACTTTGACTTAGAACCATAAAAAAAAGTCTAAATTTTTTTAGGACATGCACCTTTTGAATTCACTGCACACACATCATTTTTGGGCAAAGGATCAACTTCCAAATTCTGCTATTTGTCTTTCGGTTCCAATTCATTTTGATTTTTTTGTCTTATCAGTGTTGACTGTTGCTGGGCCAATCTATCTCTTGATTTTATCAAAAACTATCTGGCAAAGGAAACATTCAAATTCAAAATATGACGTGTTGTGTATCTGCATCAACTAGGCAATAGTAATTCCTTCAAATCCATCCTTCCTCCAAGAATAACTTGATCTTCAACACATTTCTGGATAAATTCTTGGAAACTTTTGAGAAGGCTAATTTTTCCATCAACTTGTGAGTCATCATTATCAAATTCAACTACTGCCTCTATGTTGCTAGGATGCTGAGTTAGGTCCTTTGGCACATCATGCAACATCAAAACTTCCTCCATTTATTCTATTTCTTCTATAGTTCAAACAAGAACATAATTTCCAATTTCAGTTTCAATAAATAGAACTTCATTCGTTGTATTACTATATTCAATAATCATAAACTTCATTCTTGGCTCACGTTCTATATGAATCTGATTTGGAATTCCTTTCCATGGGAGCCACATGTGTGAATTTTCAGTAGAAATATAACCATTGAGTGCTCTTGTAAAATCTCTGCCTAAAATCATCCCATAAGTATCAGGGATATCAACCACTTGAATATTAATTATTTGTTGCACCCTTGGATCTGATGCAACTTGCATTGGAATCTTATTTAACTCCCCAACTACACTCACCTTCATCTTATCTAATTGGATAACCTTTCATTTAGAGGGGGTGGGAGTGATGCCTAATTCTTTACATATTGAAAATGGCATGACATTCATAGAGGCCCCGAAATCCAACAGACAATTGTGCAAATTCTTACCAAATAAGCAGATAGTAAGAAAAAAGGGAGGAGTTTCAGGCTTTCCTTGAAATAAACTCACTGTAGTATCTTCCTGGGCCACTTGAGATTTATCCTTTTCCTTACTCCTATCCTTAGTTTGTACTTGATTCTAATCTTTGACTGACTATTTGACTTGATCCTTAATTGGCTGCTGATTTTGAGCTTTTCTAGCAATTTCTCTGATCACAGGTTCACTTTCAAGGGTGTTGAAAGTGAATCTCTTTGCAACACCATCTTGTGAAGACTTAAAAGGTGTAGTACCATTCAAATATGTGAAAAAGGCATTCCTAATTGAGGGAACTCTAAATAATTCAAAAGAAAAAAGATTGACTTTTACCTTTTTGAGCTCCTCAACAACATATTCTCCCATTTACTCCACATCAACCTTAGGTTGATCCTTTCCAGCTTGATCCACTTTTTTTCCTTTGTTGAAATCAATCTGACCTCACTTGGTAGGACCAAATTTTCCTCCCTTCAAAAAATATTGTGTTGGTATCTTTGGATAAGGAGGATTATTGCTTGCATTAGGATCGAGGGGTATACTGAGATTGTCTGGCAGGATGAAAGTTGTAAAAGGACCCCCAACCTATCTATTTCACAAATAGAAAGGTGTAGAGCATTGGTGAAACATCTAAAATTCATCTACTTCTAGCTCTTCTCCATCTCTGGGACCATTATCAATAGCATCACCATTCTCAAACAGTTGGGATTCTTCATTGCAAACATCTTCTATCCTGACATCATCTTCAACAAATTCCTCTTCTAGCTGATTTTCTTCACTTCTAGGAAAAGGAGCATGGTTCAACACCAAGACTGAATCATATGAATTTGAAGGCACAATTTCACCTCCACCTAAACCATCATTACCCATAGCCTATTGGACCTCCATCTGGAATATTGCAGTAGTAGCTTGGAATTCTGGACAATCCAACTCAGAATGCTTGTTTGTTTGATGGATTCTACACCATTCAGATAATGAAACCTCTATTAGATGCACTCTACTTGATGATTAGTCTGGATTGCTTGATGGATCCAATGGTGTTGGAACTCCTGAATTATTTGGCCTTGTATTCCATGTTCTATTTTGTCTTGGAGGCTATCTTCCTTCAATTTTTTTTCTAGAACCTTGTCCTCTTTCAAAATTATGTCCGAAACTTTGTCCAAAATCTTGATTGTCTTAATTGTAGTTAGATTGAATACTCCTTTGTGAAGCTTGTAATTGATTATTATAATTTCTCAACTAGGTATCCTCTATAGATAATTTTTTCACTTGTTCAACGAGTTCATTTAACCGCTCCTTTTCTGGATTGTTCTAGGTTGGGACAAAATTTTTCAGATAAACAAGGTGTGTTTCAAAATTTTGTGGGTAAGGTGGCACTTCAAAGTTTTGCAAATATGAAGAGCTATTGGCATGTTGGGAATACACTGGCTGACTAGAACTCTACAAATAACCAAGGACTGGTTGAGCTTGACTCAGTGATGGACCTGGGTGTGGGACTAAGGGTAACTAAGGGATTTGATTCATTAGAGGTGTTTGATTAGACAAGAATTGATTTAACCCTTGAATCTGACCATGATTAGCAATAGGTCCCAATGATGACAAAGGTCCTGATAAATGCTATCCCAAATTAGTACTAGCCTTTATTGCTTTTGCATATGCATCCACTAGGGTTCTTGGCAGTTGATGCATCCTTTTGACTAATGCAGAAGAGAGATTATATAATGCAACATAATAAATAGCCTTAGAAGATGCATCATCAACAACATATGGAGGCTGCAACCTAGTGTAAGCATGATGAAATCTATTATTGAATGAACCTATGGGCTCATTGACCTCCCTTTTGACTGACATGAATTGCTGATATAACTCATTGGGACTAATAGGGATTTTAAATTTCTGTAGGAAACCATTAAGCATTTGATGCCAAGTAGTAATTGAACCAGTAGGTAAATGAATGTACCAGTAAAATGCTTCCTCACCCAACGAGTATGGAAAAATCCTACAAGCTACATCCTCATGATCAATCCACCTATCCTTTACAACAGTCTAGAGAATCTTGATATGTTCATCAACTATCTTGTGGGGATCATTAATGTGGAATTTTGAGCAGAAATTCCCAGGATTTTTAGGCATTTCATGATAGTCATTGAATGAAAAGGGTGAGGGGTTATCTTCCAACCAAGCCATTGGTGGGGGTGGAGGTGGTAATGGCTGATTTACAACAACTTGGGGCTTTGGTACAGTAGGATGAGTATGATCGAAATTTGAAGATGAGGAATTGGATGATGTTGATGATGGAGAAGATGGAGTTGAAGGTCTGGTGGGTGTAGTGGATGATGAAGCTTCCTTCCTCTTAGTCATTCTAGACCTGGTAAGGGGCTTTAATTGCTACAACTCTCCTTTATCAACTATCACCAATTTTGTTGATGATTTTTTTAGCGCTACAACAACACAGGAAAAATATAAGTATCTTATCTCTCTTGAAAGGTAATTTTCTATTAGCAAGCCTCAAGAAACAACCCCAAGGTCTCTAATTTCAGGTCTTGACAATGAATAAACAACACAGTGAAAATGTGATTTGTTGGTAATCATAAGGGGCCTTTATGGTAAAACAAAGATAATACTCTTAAGTCAACAATTTTCCTAGATATGTGGTCTAGAAATTATATTCTCATCAAATATAGCAATTTAATGATGCTTTTTAATCCTACTCTATTAGTAATCTCAAAGAAATATCAAAAGATAAAGGTTTATAGAGATTTCTAATCTAAATCCTAAGTGCAATCATGGAAACAATACAACATTTAAGGTGGACCAATCTTCAATAACCAATTCCTGCTTAACCAAGATAAAATCTACAGTATAACATAAACAGTGCAGTCTCCATTGGTATGAAATATTTTCAGACTGTGAAGCATTCAAAGATTCACCCAAAATAGCTTGAAATGCATAAACACTCACAATTGAACTATTGCAATAAGAGTAGGCCCAACCTAACTATACAAAGTAACTTAGAAGTAGAAAGTCACCAATAGTATGGACCAAATATTCCTCAAACTCCTCAAACACCTCAAACACTTTATCATCAACATGAAAGAACTGAACTAAATCTGAAAAATAATTAGTTAGAGAAACTTTTGAAACATAGGAACCATGCACATAGATGAAACAACACAAAAAAGATCACCACGCCAATGTCTTCTCTTGTATTCACTTCACCAAAATTTTGCAACAATTCCAGATTCAGTCCTTACAATGATGAAAGACCTCATATATATAGAGTTTACATCAAACTTGTCGGCCTAGAAAAAATTAAATTAGGGCACTTAAATTAGGTCAGCAAAAATAGGTCAGCCTTGGAAATTTTCCTTTCCCATTTAATTTTACAATAAAGCATTTAAAATCAACCTTCAAATAAAACATCAATTTTAAATAAAAGGCCTTGGCACAATTCTCTAGATGTGGTCGACTTGAATCTTAGTTGGATGGTGAGGTATGCACAAAACTCGAGGTAACTACTCTTGGTCGGCCTCCTTATCCATTTGTTGCTTTCTAGAAAATTCCCGAAACTTGTGAAATACATTGTTGAGTTCAGCCTGATCAAGAATTGGGATAAATTTTAATCTCAATTTAATTGAGGTTAAATCTAATTCACATTTTCTTCAAAGTCTTATCCCACTCAATTTTCATTTCCTGATACTTATGAAAAATTGAAATGTACATAGCTGCATCTTCTAGATGATTTTTTGTGATAGGCCCATCTTCAACCCGAGGATAGACTTCTCTCCACCATTGCTTTGGCTGATCAATTTTCAAATATTCTCTACTGATTTTCTTTCCTCCAATCATAATATCTAAGAATAAAATGTCGCTAGCAAGGATATCATCCAAATCATTTTGCATATTTGGAAACTTTTCCAATGCTTTATCCACGATTTCCCTTTTGAATCTAAAGGCCTCAATCCACTCTTTTGGTTTATCAATGTCTTTAGAAGCCAAAACCTCCTCTTTAACCAAAATTTCCTTTGGAATGTCAATTACTTTTATTGATCTCATCATAGATTTAGCATATGTCCCTTTACATTCTACTACTAGTTGTTTCATAATATCTTGAAAGGAAGAAGTCTTCTCATACACATGTAGGATTTCATCAATCAAAACAATTCCCTTTTCATAAACACCATTTATCCATTGTTGAGTGGTATGTACATAGGTCTTCATCTTCTCTACTTCATTAATAGTATCCTTGGACAATAAATTAGCTGAGGTGGATGTACCTGTAGGGTCCTGAGTTCGCAAAGGTTTAACCAAATGTTGGATGTATTTCTACAAGTCTTCAACTTGTTTTTGCATCTTTTCCTTTGCTTGTGTTTAACTATCCAACCTTTTTAGAATCACATCTACAAAATATTTTAGGTCTTCCTTCTCCTACTTCTTTGTAGATGGTCCCAAGTTGATAGGTTACACATTATAATCTATAGGGGTGGATTCACCTTTGTTCTTCTCAATAGTTGGAGTAGCAACATGCAATATCCTATTATTGGATTCATTCCTTGTGATCCTGGTGATTACTTTTGATTTCTTTTTCTCCTTTGTTCTTCCCAAACCTACTAGAAAACTATTCCAATTTGGGACTATCTCTTCAGTGACTACTGGATTGGGTTTCATACTCTCTTTTATCCAATCAAGAGCAGTGGATTCTTCCAAATTAGTTTCAATAGGAGGATTTATTTTTCCTTTGAGGTCTTCTTATTTCTCATTATTATCCTCCTTGTTAGATTATTGTGTTTCTTCTTTCCTTGGTGATTCATCATGCACCTCCTCTATCTTTTTAGGCTCTTTCTCTTCACCATTTCCTGCCTTAGAGGCATTCTTCTCCAATTGTTCTCTAGGATTACTAAGGAATCCATCCTTAGGAGTCTCAAGCTCTTGTTCTTCTTGCTCTTGTTCTTTAGAGACCTCTAATACATTTTCTGCTACCTCTCCTTCCTCCTTATAGGATTGAATGTGCTGATGGGGAGATTAAGGAAGGGTGTCTTCAATGGGGACCTCATTTGTAGCCTAACCCTTATCAGATGGTGGCTCATCTATAGCTTTTTCTAATTCCTTTATCACTTTCTTTAATTCCTTTATCACTTTCTTTGTACTTTCTACATTTGAGAGTGGAACCCTTGTTCTAGGAGAATTCTTCCTGACATACACTTGGGTCTTTTCCCCAGAGCTCTCTATATAAATTTCTTCCTCTTGGGTTTCTCCTTATGCTCCTTGCACATTTTCTTCACTGTCCTTAGATTTCTTTGAATTATTTGAAGGAGAGGTACCCTTATTTCCTCCTTTAACCAATTTTCTTTTCTTTAAGGGTTGAGCTTCTATGGTTTCTTGAGTGATTTAATTTGTAGGCTTCCTCTTCTTAGGAATTGGTTGTCTTTTAAGTTCAACACACTTATCCATTGCCTTAGCTTGACCTCTAGTTCTCCTTTTGATAATAAGAGGCTCCTCTTCAAAATCATCTTCCTCTTGAGCAATAGGCATATCCTCTTTTGTTTTCTCAAAGTCATCATCTGAAGATTGAGACTCTAAATCTCCCACTAGCTCATACGTAGGCTTAATTCCATCTGCCTCCATTTCCAATGTTCTGTGCTTTACCCAATACCTTGAATTTTTGATTACTTGGGCATTAATTAAATCCATGTCCATCACTTCTTCTTCAGCCCAATCTATAGCTGGAAGAGGTTTATTTTGATATTGTGTGTAGTCATCATATTATATTACCTCTTCTTCATCTTTAATTTGATCTGGTGCTTGGACCACTGCATGGAGCCTCATCATATTTAATGAAATTCTGGAAAAATTTCTCTTGATCACCTCAAAATCATCTCTACAATTGGCCCAATAGTATTCTATATTATCTCTATGCCTGCATTCTCTATTAGCCATCTTTTGTGCTACTCCATATGGATCAAAGTTACTCATTGAATGGAGATTTATATGTAAATGGGCCATCTCTATTTCTGAGTGCTGAGCATTGTGAATTTTTGGGAAGGCCTCCCATCTATTGATTGATTAGGGGAATTCTCCACCAACCCCAGTTTTATGCATGGATTTCAAAACTACATCAAAGGCCATCAAATTTCTTGTTACTTCCAACAATACAACTTTATCTGTTGGATATATTGGGAGCATGTAAGGTACCTTGGGGCTACCATGAACTCTGATATATGTAAACTTTGGAAACTAGATGAACCAGTGCCCATACTTCTTAATCAACTCCATAGCATCGGTTGGAATTCTCACATGTAATTCTTTTTTTAAAGTCCTTGTGATGTACATTGTAAAAGCATCGTTAAACCTCCTATAATTTGAAGTACTCAAGTGGAGTTGAGGGTAGATATCATATACTCTTTCTTGGCCAATCGTACCTTTACAACTCAAACCTTTGTACTTGTAATGTTTGGAAAGCATATATATCACATAGGAAGTCATGTGGTGAATGTTCCTATATCTTGTACTTCCCTCAATTATTTGTTCAAATTATCACTAATCATTCTTTCCCAGTGCCATTTGATTCCTTTCTCAATTTGGACCATTACATAAAACATCCAATCTTCAAACACTAAAGCTTTCTCTAATCCCATCACTTTGTTGAGAAGAGTGATCATGTCATTGTGCTCCAACTTAAAATCACTTCTATGCAGTTGCTTAGGCAACTTGGAATATTGAGATTTGGGCTTGTCAATCTAGGAATTATTCATTATCTCCAATACTTCATTTGGATCATCAACATAAAACTTCTTTGCCAACTCCATATTGACCTTCACCAATTTCTGATGTGGGGCAATGTTGAATGCCTCTACTATTGACTCCTTAGTTAAGTTAGCCATTAATTTTCCTTGAGGACCCACTATCACTCTTCTATCTAAGTCATAATGCTTAGCACATTCTACAATCAACTTTGGATATTGCACCAAGTGAGGAAATCTAGCTGCTTGAGCCAGTCTTGTTATTACTAATCTCCTAGCCAATGGAGTGGGAGCATTGCAATACATCCTCTGCTTGAAGTCTTTGTAATCCACATGCCCCATGTTGGTGTCTCCAACCTTCTCCCGGTGAGAAGAAATCTTATATTTTGGGAGTCTCCCTTTGAATTCATACTTCATCTTCTCAGCTAAGGTGGTTGGCCCTTCCTTGACTAGTTTAGTGGTTTTTCCTTTAGAAATTTTAGCCTTGCTAGAGTCTTCCTATGTTTGGTTAGAAAAACACTATAATCACTACAAATCCAAAGCAAAGACTAATCACTACATTCATGCATCATTAGATAAATCATCACATTTCATATGTAGCATGTAATAATTTATGATCCACCACCAAAACCAAGAAAACCAAGTTAAAATTTCTTAAAGTTTAAGTTATAAGCATTTTCGAGTTTTCAAGCCTTTTGAGGATTTTGACTCCTCATGGATTTTCAGGAAATCTGGACCTTCAAGGATTATGTGAAACACAAGAACACATGGGAAAAATAAATATCAAGCAATATGCAACCCTTCCTTATGACTTAAATGAACTTGAAAATTAAGACTTAAACCTTATAAACACAAGTCACACCTTGAATGACACCATGGAAATTCATAAAATGATAATCATGCAACTTCGGGAAATCTAGGTAGATGAGGATTCAATGAAAACTCACCACTCGGGGAATCCGATTAGGTGCAGAATTAGCGAAGGCACAAGTTTCAGGAAATTCGAAGGTAGGGAGATTTTGTGAAACACAATCATCAGGATTTCCTAAGGCTTATAGAATTTGTGAAACACAACACCTCGGGGAATCTGAGCACTGAAGGATTTAATGAAGAGCTCACAATTTAGAGAATCTAACGGGTGAGGGATGCTGTGAAACCAACACTTTGATGATTTCTTAAACATGCGGATTCGACAACAAGAAAATATCAGATTTTCCAAACTTTGAGGGATTCAAAAATAAATCTAAGCTTGGAAAATCCTACTCCCAAACTCTCCAATCAACCCAAAATTCATCTTTTGAAGGCAATCATAAACCTAAGTGAAGTACACTTCAACAAACATATAAAATTAGTTAGGGTTTCAAAAGTAAGGCACCCAATGATCTTAAATTGATGGGAGGGTAACCAAATCGATTAGTGATGAAATTGCAAACACGACCTCTTGATATCCAACTTATGTAAATGGAATCCAAAATCTGAAGGATGCATTAAATCGATAATCAAAAAATAAACCCTAGTTTATTGGCAGTGCCGTAAACTCAATTCCTTAGTTCAAATGCAAATGGTAACCCAATAAAAGTGAATTCAAAATACAAATGAGTTAAAATAAAGATGCATATGACAAACCATATAGAATCCAAGTTCCAATCACAATGAAAATGACTCCAAACTATTCGCTTTAATGATCAACAAGAAATGCAACTTTAAATGACGACTTAGGGCATATCAACTGTTTAAATCTTCATTAAATTCATTTACAAAGCCAAACAAAGGAAGCATAGCTCCTACCTTGTAGTTTTAAAGATGAGAATGGATGCACAAAGGGAACCTTGGAAACCTTGTGTGATGACTAATGAAATCTGCATGCAACCAGTAAAACCCTAATCTCAAATCCGCACAAGCACTTCATAGCTCCTCAAAGATAAAACACAAGATATCAAAAGCATAATGATGCCAAAAAGACTCAAATCACACTATAAATAAAATAAAAAATGAGCATTAATGGCAACTTGTCCATTTGCAGAGTGAAATAAATACATGACAAGACATTCAACAAGGGCTCGGGGAATCTGTAGGGTTAATTATTCTTCGAAAACAAGGATTTTGGAGAATCCGACCTATGTTGGATTTCACAAAAATGATACATTTGGGGATTTTGATAGAGCTCAGATATAGGGAAAAAGAAACTTTGGGTAATCCAGACACCCTTAGATTTCGTGAAACAAATCCTCGAGGATTTCAGGACTTAAAGGAATTCCGAAAACTTGTCCAAACTTAGCCAATTTTGATGCTCAAATGACATTTCAAGGAACCAAATGATTTCAAAGCCAATAATGAGGTCAATTGTTACAAATACACCCATCTAAAGCACTGATGTGATTATTAAAGCTCAAAAGGTGAAGTGAACCAAAATTCAAATGACCTATCCCTTAAGGGGAAAAGGTAGAACCTAAACACAAAAGCAAGAAAATGAAAGCAAAGAGGGTCCCCCGCCTCTGGTGGGGTATGTGTGTTAAAAGGGCACAACACATACCCATGACACCATAATCATAGCCAACACTGTACCTACACTCAACTATAACCCATACAAGACTCCAAGTCTCAAACCATGTCCAACCATGTCCTCAAATCCAAAGATAACCTATATACCTATCACCATCAAAGTTCAACTCTAAAAAACACCTGTAAACCTATACCAAGAAGTACCAAACTTATAATTTGATATAGCATCATAAATATCATATAAAAACATGTACTCCGTCAAGGTTTTGCCTCTTGACTCATCTGGATGCTCACACAATCACACCTTGAATCTCAGGCTCCTACAAGTGATCAAACAAGTACCAAACTCATCCTGCTCCATAAAATGATAAAATTTTAAACCACTATGAAGTACACTGTAAATTCTCTCCAATGCCTCTTCGAAATAAAAAATCTAACTCCGTATTCAAAAGATATGCTCAAAAAAGTGAAAATGAAAATATTTGTGCTTCAAGTTCTAAAAACATGTGAAAATGGAAAAATATAGGAGCCAAACCAAATCCATAGTGAAGAGCACAAAAAGATCTTTCCAATGACTATAAGAAGTTGAAAAATAGACATACTGGACAAAAGTTATGCTCCCTGGAATAAAACTGCTCCAATATGGCTATCAGGGCAAAATAGGGTGGTGCTCCGGTGGTGGACGAGAAGCTAGCCAATAGTTCGCCGGTGGCGTTGCCGCCAGGGGGTGGCGGATTTAAAAAATTATCAAATTTTATTTAATTTTGTATTTAATAAAAAATTTCCCTCCCCTCGCCTCAACTAGACCCGACCAAAAATTAAATTCAGGTTTGATTTATTTTTAAATCCATTTAATATTTTATCAAAAAAAATTATAAATGATTTAAAAAGTTTAAAAAATGGTTGAAAAAATATTTAAAGCCCATAGGCTTGGGGATTAGTCCCCCACCTGACCGGGGGCTAGTGGTGGGGGCTAAGCCCCATCGACAGCAGACCCACTAGTGGCAAGGGGGCCAACACTGTCAATCCAGTACTAGCAGTGTGGTACCCTACCAGTGGGTATGGGGCAGGGTCTACAGACCCCTCCCCCCACTTTTATTTTTTGATTTTTGATTTTTTTTAATAAATTTTTTAATATATTTCATTTTGATTTTAATTTTGTAGGAATTTTTGAAGATAGACGAGATTAGTTTTTTAATTTTTTTTGAAGATGAAAATTAATGATCGTACAACCAGAAAAGGGGGGTCGGGCTAAATATTTTTTGCATTTTTTGACAGTAATATAAATATGTCAAATTTTATATCATCTTCGTCTCTTGGCCAACTTGAATTTAGCCATGAGGTCCATTTTGTTTTGAGAGGTCATTTACAAAATTTCCCCCACAAAACCCTCATTAGAATGCACAACCAAAAGAACCTTTTGACCCTATTTTTCTCACACCCCAAATCTGCAAACAACCCATCATAGCAACAAACCCAAAACCCTTAGATCTGTAATAAGCAACCTGCAAAACCCTCATATCTTGCCAAGTCTTTCATTTTCTCATGCAATGCATAGATTCAAACTCAAACAATATTTTCTCAACATAGGGTTATTCAACCACAACCATAGCTTTGATACCACTTGTAAGGAACTTGCAACCATCTAATGACAATTTCCACATAACCCAAAAGATAAATTTATGCAAATAAGTACTTAGAATCCATATGCAAGAGAATAGACAACATATCCATCAAAGATGACACAAGATATACCTTGGGAAAACCCAACCTCCAAAAGCATCCATACTCCATGTTATTCAACAATAAAGCAATACAAGAGTTATAATGAACACCTCTAAAGCATCAAGCCTCTCAATGCATCCTCATGTGTCCAAGCATGAATCCACACATCCCATGCCATGCTTCACATATGCACTCCTCATAAAGACTCACTAATGACAATTCACTCACTCAACCAACCTTAACCACTAAACATGTGCTTGCTTTTATAGACTTAAGATGACACAAATACAACCAAGTGATAAGATAAAACCATGTACCACAAAACCATGTGAATACAAAACCACTAACCCCTTATTTAATATTGGGTACTAAGTTTCACTTTATTTAATATTTCCCTAATATTAAATTATTATCACATGTCTCCCACACATTAAATAATAATACAATGTTACAATACAACATAAAGTGGTCCCCAAATAATTACCTATTGTGAATAACGACACTACCTAGGTGCATCACAACTAAATAATTATTTAATTACAACATTTATAATATATCAAATTATTTATGCACCAGGTCATCAACCTATGCAGGTGGGAAGGGAGAGAGAGGAATTGTTGGAAGCAATACCAACGATTGTAAAAGAAGAGGAAAATGATATGTTACTTAAACCATTCACGCTTGATGAACTTAAGGTTGTAGTGTTTTCTATGCCTCTGGATAAAGCCCCAGGTCTAGATGGATTTACAACATGCTTCTACCAAAAATGTTGGGATTTCATTGGACATGATCTTCTAAAAGCTTTGGAAGAGTCTCAAAGTTCAAGAACAATGTTGAAATTTTTTAATGTCGCACATATTGCTCTCATTCCTAAGGTATCTTCTCCGAAATCTTTTTCTAAATTTAGGCCAATTTCACTATGTAATGTGCTTTATAAGATTTTTACAAAAGCAATTTATTTGCATCTAGTTCCTATCATTCCTAACATAATTTTAGAGGAGCAAGGAGGATTTGTTCCTGGGAGGGAAACAGTGGAAGGAGCTTTAGTAGCACATGAAGTTTTGCACTCAATCACAACGAATGCCATTCCGTCATTGATTATCAAGTTGGACATGATGAAGGCGTATGATAGGGTGAATTGGTCCTTCCTATTACAAGTATTATAGAATTTTGGTTTCCATTCAAAATTGTGTAAGTGGATAATCTATTGCTTGAAGGGGGCTAAATTCTTAGTCCTTGTCAATGGCTCACTGATAGGATTTTTTAGTTCAACACAGGGTGTAAGACAAGGGGACCCATTGTCGCCTTTTATTTTTATTATTTTAGTTGAGGCTTTGAGTAGGTTTGTGTACAAGGTTCATAGTCAAGGTATTTGGAAATGAATCTTAATTCCTCCTATATATATCATAGCCACACATTCTTTGTTTGCAGATGATACCATCTTATTTGGCAGGGCTACAATTTTGGAAGCTAAACAAATAAAGTATGTTCTTGATAAATATACTTCTGCTTCAGGTCAAAATATTAATTCAGCCAAATCAAAGATATATGTTTTTAATGCACCAACAGTGTTAGAGGAGCACATTGTCAATATTTTGGGTTTCCAAGAAGCAAAACTGCCATGTAAGTATTTAGGAATTCCTTTTTTTGTTGGTGCAAATAGGGTCTCCTACTAGGACAAGGTCATAAAAAGTATACAAGAAAGAATTGTAGGATGGAGAGGAAGATGGTTGTCAATTTTAGGAAGGATCCTAATGATTAAATTAGTTCTATCTGCAATTCCAAACTACTACATGGCAGTTTTAAAAGCTCCTAGAACTGTTATTTGTGCAAATTGAAAAGTTGATCAAGAATTTTCTATGGAAAGGAAACATGGATGATAAAAATAAAATCCCTCTTGTCTCACTGGATAACTTATGTAGAGAGAAATTGAAAGGAGGAGCTAGAATTCACAACCTAACTACAAGAAATATTTCATTAGGTGTGAAGCTAGTATGGCATTTGTATTCCAAACCCCAAGCCAAATGGTGCAAAATCATGCAAAAAAAATATTTAGACACTAGTGCATCTGACCGCATATTTTCCATTCTTAATCCTTCACAAGGTTCTGTTATGTGGAACTTTTTGCCAACTTGTAGAAAAGTTATAATCTCATATATAACTTGGGAGGTTAACAATGGACAAAAGGAAAATTTCTAGTTGGATTCATGGCAGGGACATCCTCCTCTAAATACAATGCATGAATTTCATCTAATAGAGTAGCATATAACTCCAATTTGGGGATTGAAAGTAAGATATTACTTTCAAGAATCATACTTGCTCACAAGGAGAGTGGTTTGGAAAACATTTGTGGATCCTTTACTGTCAAATGTACAAGGGACTCTAAAAAAATTGTTAAGTGGTAGAGTTGTCTATGTCCATAATGCTACTGACAAGTTTATCTGAGCTCCTTCTAAATTAGGTCACTACATAGTAAAATTGGGATACAAAACAATGATGAATAAATAAGTTCATTCTAAGCCACAAAGATCTCTGAATTTTTGTTGAAATTCTGTAATGTTACCAAAAAAAAGGTGTTTCACTTGGCTGGCCTTGACAAATAAGATTTTAACAAGTTCAAGATTGCATAAACTAGGCATATCAATCCTTTTAACTATGTGTTATGTGGGACAACCTTAGAGGATATAAATCACCTTTTTCTACAATGTTCTTTTGCAAATTCTTGTTGGATCTTCATTCAAGCAAAGCTAAGCTGGTATGCTCCTCTTCCATATGCACTTTGGGACCTAATTACAAGTTGGCCACTTATGTATCAATTGTCTTTGTTTGCAAGTATTTGGAGGGTCATTCCATCTCTGGTCTTGTGGTTTATTTGGTGGGAGTGAAATAAAAGGATATTTCAAAAGCAAAATTCAAGTATTGATCATGTGCTATTCAAGTTGGAGAACTCAATTTGTGAAATAAAAAATTCCTATGTTCATAATGCTAAACATGTTGGTTCAATTTTCACAGATTGGGACTCAAAGCAAATAAAAAATTGGCAAAATCTGGTAATCCCTTTTAGAGGCAACCTAAAAGTATTTGTTACTAACAGAGTAGATAGAAATAAGGTAAGCTGGATACCTCCATCAATTGGCTTTGTCAAGTTAAATTTTGATGGAGCCTCTAAAGGCAACCCAGGGCAATCTGGTGTAGGGGTTGTGTCGAGAAATCCAAAAGGCTTACTTATTAGTGCTAAATCAATAAAGTTACCTTCAAGAACAAACAATATTGCAGAGGTGCAAGCTTTGTTGTTAGGTTTACAAATGGCTATTAATTTGAATTGTAAGAAGCTTCATGTTGAAGGTGATTGCTTGGTTATCATCAATGCTTGTAGGGATAGAAAGAAATATAGTTGGAAAAACAATTATATCCTTGTTTAAATTCGGAGATTGTTGTTAGAGTTATCATGCATTAGCTAATAATTAATTAATCTTTAATTGATTATTAGTCTAATTCATTCTCGTGCACTTAAGCTAAACTTAGGAGTGTTTTATGCTTTATTAATTGAGTTAATATTAGATCATTATGTCTCATCTCATGTGATGTTGAGACTTGTCATGATTTGATTCCTTTCTTATTTAGGGCTTTGCTCTTATAAGCATTCAACCCTCATTGTAATTATTCTCGGATATTATCTAGAGCTTTCATATCTTCTTGAAAGTCTCTTGCTTCTGTAGCTTTTTCTTGTTGAAGAATATTGCACATATTGTTTGCAGATATCTTGTGTGGAAGGTGTATTTGTTTTTTGTTTGATCTTGTGGCTCGTGGTTTTGTGCTTGTTTCATTTTTTTTAAGGGGGAATATTTTTTGTTTTAAAGGGGAGCATTAAATACGGGTACTCACACGTACCTGCATGGCAGGCATGCAGGCCCCTTGTATCTTCCGCTCAATGGTTTTCTTGCCATCAGTGGTGGCCTCCACACAGACTGGTGGTCCCCTCAATGGCCGACGACAGTCTAAAACCAAAAGTCCAGCCAAGTTTTTCATTCCTGGTGAGCTCCAGATTTTTGGCTATGACGTTAGCGTAGTAGTCGTCTATATTTTTTTGGCTAGAATATTCTGTGTTTTCCAGAATATTTCGTCAACCGAGTTTTGCAAGGAGACCATATTTTTTTTTTGTCAGGGGGAATATTCTCAGAATATTCCGTTGACATCATGTTGACATCATCATGACATCACTGGTACGGTCGCTAACCCATGGCCCCTTTGACCCCCCTTTTTCCCTAAAAGGGGTGTTTTTTTCTTTTGGCCATAACTTGGGCATACAATATCATTTTTTAGCAAACGAGATATTTTCGGAAAGTTGATTTTGTCAACTTTCCAATGGTGTGGGTCTTATCACTTTATTTTTCTATTGGTGCATTCTACATTCTATTGAAGTTAGAGGAGATGTTTTCAGTCCCGAGCTCGTAACTTTTGACCAGTTTCTACTTTTTTGCGATTTTAGTGGCATTGGAACCGTCTTTCAGAGCTATTCAGTTCCACCCATGCGATTTCTCCAGATTTTTCTCTAGGTACATTTTATTCATTTTTTTGTGTTTTCACACTCTAGTGAATTACTTAGACGTTTTAACTCCTGGAAATTTTTCGTTTGCTTGGGATGACTCATTTTTGGCTGTTCTATATGTATTTCTAGTATTATGTCCTATTTGGGCATTGTAGACATCTTTTTCATGCATGTTCTCTTTTGTAAATGCACTGAGATAAAGTACCTCTATATTGCACCTATATTATGGGATCTTGCACATCACTTTGTGCCTTATTGTACTCGCACTATGATATAAAGTGCCATGGGGGTTGATGTTTTCCTTTTTTTTTTTTTCCTTCAATACCTTTCTCATGCGTGTGTGCCTTGGTTTGCACACCCTTTATATCTACTTGTACTATCATGTTTGCACATTTAGATGTTTGTTGGTTCTTTATCATGCACTACATTCTGACATTCAATTTCAATGTACCTATCATTCCTCTCCCTTGTTAGCATTATGGGGGTGTTTCTACTGTTGGTACTAATGCTTCCTTGGTTTTGTGTTAGAGTGAGCTATGTATACAATATTTGTTCCTACATACTAGGTGGATGCAATGACTAGTTACCCATGCATTTCAATGAGATGGAGCACTTACCATATGGACACTCTTGCATTCCTATTTCTGGAGGTGAGTTTCCATTTTCCTTTGATCAGTTCTTCAGACCATAGGTACTTTTTCCATCTGTATCTTTGAGTTCTTGATGTTTTCCTTGGTTTTCCATTGGATTCGAGTAGTATCATTGGGGGCACTCATACATATTCTTGTCTTCTTGATCCTAATCATCAAATGTTTCAGTGGAGGTTCTTCTTTCAATATTTCAACAGTCATTCTATGACAGTGTTTGTAGCTTCTTCATGCTTCAGTGGTGTTCTACATGTTCCTCTTTTTTAGGACCTTTGTATTGTTTGGAGGCTTCTTTAGTCCTTCACTTGGCTTTCATCTCTTTTTGGAGTGGATTTTTTCCCATGAGGTTTTCTCTATTTCTCCACGTTTTTAGAGATCTTTTGTTTGTACATGGGTACCTTATTTGGCCTTGTTTGCTAGGACCCATCTTGCATTCTCCTTTTTAGTGTTTTTAGCTGCTCCCTAAGTTCATCTTAAGGGGGGGTGTTAGATTTATCATGCATTAGCTAATAATTAATTAATCTTTAATTGATTATTATTCTAATTCATTCTCGTGCACTTAAGCTAAACTTAGGAGTGTTTATGATTTATTAATTGAGTTAATATTAGATCATTATGTCTCATCTCATGTGATGTTGAGACTTGTCATGATCTGATCCCTTTCTCATTTAGGGATTTTCTCTTATAAGCATTCAACCCTCATTGTAATTATTCTCGAATATTATCTGGAGCTTTCATATCTTCTTGAAAGTCTCTTGCTTCTATAGCTTTTTCTTGTTGAAGAATATTGCACATATTTTTTGCAGATCTCTTGGGTGGAAGGTGTATTTGTTTTTTGTTTGATCCTGTGGCTCGTGGTTTTGTGCTTGTTTCACAATTCTAACAATTGCTTGATGTCTTGGAGCACTTCCAGGGCACACATACATACAAAGAAGGGAATCATTTGACAAATAAAATTGCAAACATAAGATGTAAGCAAGAGCAGGAGGAAGTAATTTATGAGGAAGGGTTAAAGAACATCACACAAGAATTGCAATCCATTACAAATAGAGAAATGCATATGTCAAAGGTGTAATGTATAAATGTCATAGAAAGGAAAGAGTCATATATGTATGATGGCTGATCATGACTACCATGATGCTATTTTTCAAATGGTCAAGCAGGGTATTCTGAAGAGGATATCATATTGTCGAGCTTTGATGTGCCCAATTTGAAAATTTAAAAATAAAAAGCTAATGTTTGTTTGTTTTTGCAGGTTTGCTTTTTCCTCATTATCATGATTTACTTTTTGTTTCATTTCAAATTATGATTTCAAATACAAATTGAGTTTTACTTGTTCACACTAAAGTTCAGGAGGGAATCTAGTACTTGGTGTGGTGACATCTGGTTGCAACATCACCAAACTTTATTTCATCAAATTCTTGGTACAAACAGGTGGCAAAGGGTGGTGTAATTTGTGTTTGTTTTAAACACACATGGTACTTCAAAGCAGCGATAGTTTTTCATATTTCAAAGTGGGAGACAAATCTACACAAATGTATTAAATCTTTGCACATACGAGTCTTTTTCAAATATCCCTTTTGTTTGTGAAATCAATAGGTGGTGCATGGCATGATAGTAAATATGTGTGCTCAAATCACACGCATGATAAATGCAACAAATGGAAAATGGTTTCAAAGAAACTAAGTGTAATTATTAGAAGTAGTATATGTAGTTTATCAAGCGTATTAATTTCACACTACTTGTAATAATTACAAATGTCTTACAACACTGAGCTAAGATTTCATCTATGTGAATTGATAGTGGTGTCTATATTGAAAGTTTAAGCTTCTTGCATTCTGTGTAAACCTAATGATGTTCTTCAACTACCAACATATAGGACGCCTAATTTATAAGGTGTCATGCTCAAGGTTTCAAGTATTATGGTTTGAAAAAGGTGTGGTTTCTCAGGGTCTTCTGCTATTTTGAAAATGGTGCTTTAAGCTTTTGCTAGTCAAAGGGCACTCAATTAAGGGTAATTTACTTTTTCCCCGCTTTCCCCAGGAATTGTCTTTTGGGTTCCAATCATATTTCTTGTTCTTTGGTTTAATTCTAGTCTTCAAAGTCAAATTTCTTGTGGGTGCATTTGGTAATATCTGTGTTGGTTTAGTTTGAGTTGGCATTGTAATCCTCGCTTGTGTTATAGTTCTGGGTCAAAATTTTCTAAAAAGCCTAGGCACTTGGAACACTGTGTGTTAGTATAAGATGGAATACTTGCCCAAAATTTTTAGGATTGATGTGCAAATTAGGGAGAAATAACTTCCTTTCTCTGAGGAAGTTATGGAGTTTGAACTATCCAAGGTTTTTAAGATGTCATGCCCAAGTCTACTGGATAGTATCAAAACTATTCTAGGGAAATAAATTTTATGTCCAAGTTCTCCTAGGTTGTTATTCCCCACTCAATTCTTTTCCATCTTTTTGTCGAATGTAATGGACCTGGTGCAATCATTTGATTTCCTCTCAATTGTGGTGCAAGAGTCGGTTTCACCAAATTATCTCAGTGATGATGAGCTCCTTCAGGCTATTCAAGGGTATAAGTTGGAAAAAGGAAAAGCCTACGTTGGAGATATATTTCCAAAGCTCATTATCTCAGGAATAAAATTACATTCAAGGAGGTGTATGGAGCTATAAAGAAAGGTCTCCGTGATGATGACCCGTGGTTGCTATATAGGACTCTCAACACCCATGCTCAAGAGCTTGGACCTCTTATAGTGGAAAAATTTAAAGAGAAAATCTTCACAATTTCCTTCCTCCTCTCTCACCACAATCGTCATGGAAAGAGGGCAATGGCATTAGCAAGAGGCATCTCAGACTCTCCAAATGGTGCAGAATTGGGCGAAGGTCAAGGAGATAATGGTTTTGATTTGAATATCAGTAGGGTGGACACTTCAGCTAACACTGGGCCAATGGAGGAATGAGAAGCAAGTTCCCTAATACTTCCATAATATGCATAAATTGATTTATTAACCTAGTTTTTTTTTTATTATATGTCTCTATGTTGAGTCCAAATATTTACCTACAAATGATGTATTTGTAGTATTTTGCTCATTTTGCAAACCTAATTTCATTTACTATTCATGGAAATTTTGCTTTTGATATAACAATTATATCAATGCCAATACTATAATTCTAGCCTCTATGTAATCCTCAATATTACAATATTAATATATATTTATAGGCACTAGCCTTTTATCAAATATATATATATATATATATATATATATATATATATATATAAAATTATGCAATGGTGTACAACACCATATCCCAACAGTTTTGAGATTCATGCAAGAGCATTATGAGTTGCACTGGAAAGAAACTAAGAGGATCCTTGACTACCTTTAGGGTACTCTCAGATTTGAGTTTTACTACATAGTTGGCATAGAAGTTGACTTGGTTGGATACATATATTTAGTTTAGTCTAGTGATACTTAAAATCACAAGTCCACTTTAGGATATAATTTTTCACTAGGTTTTGGTCCTATTAGTTGGTCTAGAAAAAAGAAAAATGCTATTGCTTTATCATCCATAAAGGTAGAGTATATGGAGTTGTTAATGTAGGTACCAAGGCTCTTAGCTTCAAGGAATTCTAACTAAGTTTGGTATTCCATTTAGGTAGCCCAAAGTCATCTATTGTGAGACCCAAAGCACCATCTAGATATGCTTGAATTTGGTTCAACACCAATAGTCCAAACACATAGAGGTTCACATGCATTATATTTAGGATCTTATTCATGGTTAGATCATTCACTTAGTGTTACCAGATTTTCACTCATAGGTTCAATCAGGTGGTTGTTGATTTTAAACTGAGAAAATTAGGTACATTTTATTAACTTTCCTTCATTACATTAAAATGTATAAATGAAACAATCAAGAAAAAGATTACAATTACAGATTAATGCATTCATACACATGCATGCAATAGAAGAAAGATTCAAATCTTTTCTAAAAAGAGTAATCTTTATTGAATGTAGAAATGCACATTATCTCACACAAGCCGTGAGATTGACTTAACTTATTCAATACAAATTATGAACATATATACATGAATAAGTAAGGAAAAACAATGAATGTGCATAGAAGGAAGGTAACTAGCCATTGCTTGTGAATGAATGGTTTTGACTGGTGTCGTTTCGTCTTGCTCTGTCCTGAGCTTCATCTGTCCCTTCTAGCTCTTTCCACTCCTAATCCTGCATATGACAGTAAGCAATGGTGTTAGAGTATACTCTAAGCAATGACTGATTACAAACATTGCATACACATTCACCCTATGCATGTATAAACCAATCATAATGTGTATTAAATAAGTCATGTGTACATTTTAGGTGTCCTAGAAAACCATCAGGTCAACAAACACACCTAAAATATACATTTTTTTTCTAATTTGTTTGCTTCATGTGCAGATACAGGAAAAGAAATGTTTTGTCAAATTATAGCACGTGGGATAAATGTGGCTCCCACAAGGGTTAAGCCCATCATGTTATTATTTTGTGTTTTGATAGGATGAGCTTGTTAAGCTTTCCATGACATTGTGATGCAATTAGAGATAAACTTATCATTCATAGCAGTGAATTCATTGTATTCACTGATATAAGCAACAAAAGTATACATAATGGAATCACAATGTTATGAAAAACTAGCAATGTTGTTCATCAATCATGAAATGATATCATAAGATTGATAAGTATTGACTCATTTGAACAAGTCAAGTGATCATAAGAACACCATGATCATGTAAAGGTACAGTGACAAATGCAAGTAACAACAATAATTATAAGAACACAGTTATAATGGCTATCCACCTCACAAGACTATGTGATTATGTCACATCAAGTTTATCATGCATTCAACACAAGGTATATTATACAATGTACAAGTTTCTAGGGATAGAGCCATGGCTACCACAATCTGGACTCATCAATGGACATATTAAGGATAGGGTTGCAGACTTAATGGGGATAGTTATTATGAGCTTAATGTACCATGCCCTCTCCTTGTGCCAATATTAGGAGACAATCATAGTCACCAACTTTATTCAAAGCCAATGCTTAAAGATATATGAACAATTACAATAATCAACAATGCAAATGACAAGAGTTATGATCAATGAATGGAGAACTGTCAGCTAAAGGACAACAGTCCAATAGGTACATCATGAATGCAGTCATGGACGACTGAGCTATAATAAGGCTTGAATTTCATCCAAATTTTGCCTCACATTACAAAGAATCTTTAGCGTCCATGAGGAAAGGAGAATCAACAAGGAAGAGCCAGTTATGGATAGAATATTGTGATAGTTTAAAATAAGTTATGACTGAAAAAGTTAATGGATAGTCAACAGTCCATAGTACACCGTGATGAACATAGAAAAAGGACTATAGAAGACATGGGAAAATATAAAATCTCACAACAGGGATGTAGGGAGAGTAGCTATTATTATTGCAAATCACACTGAATAGGTGATCTTCATGAACAAATCTGTCAAGGTAATAAGTTTCAAGAAGGATGCTTGATAATTATTCACAATCATAAGACAATAACATGAGAGGAGCCAATAAAGATTGCAATTCCAATGATATTATAGGGTGTCGCTATGCTTGCCATGATTAATATGTTTTCAAACTGGATCCTTGTGGAAGAAAGAAGTTGATCATTGGAACTGATAAATAGTGGAATGAAATTGGTAACAAGTTTTTTTTTTCTCTCTAATGTTGATCCAAAGGTTTGGTTAGGATTCAGTCTTCTACTCATTTAGTTCTCTCAAAGAGGTGTTTCAGAGTTCATTGAAAAATAAAATGCTTATGTATTAGAATTTGAGATAGAACAAAGGAAAGAAAAATTACAGTGAGCACGAGTTATCCAAGACATTTAAATGTGAAGGCAATTGTTTATCCTATTTTTATGCACGGGTATATGCCACAGTATGCAGAAAAAAAAAGTTTCAGGAGAATGCTTTGATGGGTTCGAAGCCTAAGATATATAATAAACCCTCGACTTAGGGCGTAGTGAATCTATACAAGTTTTGTTACCTACAGAGGAGGAGGAAACTCATGGCCAGTACAAAATAGACATTTAGGTTAGTTTAGTATTTAAATACAGAGCAACAGCCTGAAGGTGGTCCGACCAGAAAAGTGCAAAAGGAGCCTCATTTTGTATGTGGTGGAAACCCGCAGCCTGGGTTTTATTGAAACTTCAGATTTATACCAAAATGATAACAACCATCAAAAAAGTAAATAATGTACAACCATGGTATTTAAATACAACCACCACAAAATTTACAAAGAAAAGGTAGGGAAGATTGAAACTGAGCTCAGATAGATTTAAAAAAAAATGAAAACCTTGTTTTCATGCAGAAGTTTGCTTCAAATACATAATATACTAAAAATTACAGAGAGGGAAAACACTCGACAGAAGAAATAAGAAGATTGCAAAATTTTTACATTTTTTCTTTCAACAAAGGTCAAGCATAGAAAAGAAAACAAAATAAATTCATTATTTTTGTTCATAAAGCTCAAGGTAAGTCCTCAAAACGTAGATATTGATGAAGCTGAATAGTTAATATTGAAAAAAGTATTATTACTATCAGGCAGTGACTTACCATGTTGCCAACGAGGTTGTTCTTTTCCAAAAACAGTCTCTATAAGTTCTACACAACAAACCCTAGATTCCCTTGGCGGCGTTTGGAGCTCAAGAAAATGAATTTGCTTTGTGTTTTTTGCATCATTTTACTATTAGGGTTTACCTTAATGAAATGAATGCCGATGACTTTATGGCATTTTTTTTGCCTTAATTTTTTAAACAAGTTCCAAATAAAATATGCCCATGGACTAGAAATAATGTTTATACCTTAGCAGATTTTCCACAAGATGGAGCCTTCGAGTCTTTGAAGGGATCAATTACTATTTTTGCATTTTTTTTTAAATGTAAAGTATTTTACTTAAGTGATGTTTATAAATCACTTAATCTAAAAATACTATTTTCAAATGCAAAATAAATGTAATCATTAAAGGCTTTGCTTTCAATGCATGCCAAGAGGAGAAAGGAAACATGGATATGTTTGCATTTATGTTAGGCCAAGCATATAGGGAAGTTAAAGATAAGTTGCAAACATATGGAGGAGAAATAGGAGCCTTTATTTTTCTTTTTGGAGCAAATGAGAGATTTTAGGGGGTGGTTTGATGTGCCATCATATTTGACATGGTCAAGTTTGACCTTTTCATCCATTTAGAACCTTTTTGATGAAGATTTGCATGCTAAATTTTAGGCTTTTTGGAGGCTTACAAAAATGAGGTTTCTAGAACCCTTTTTAGTGGAGCTACTTGGAGTGAATGGATATATTCTCATTTGTAACTCATTATTGAGTCAGTTCTTGATTGGCACTTTTGCACTTAGTGACTTTTGGTCCTTTGACAAAATTTTGTAGAGTTTTTTAACTCATTTGGACATGGAATAAAGTGAAGACCTTTGGTATCATTGAATGAAATATTTTTTCCTTCTTATTATTGCAATATTGTGTATTTCCACATGATTGATTAAGTTATTCATTTCCCTTAACTCTATCTCATGGCTTTAGTACCTTTTTGTAGAGAAGTGTGATGTTGCAAGTTATAATCTATGTCAAGATTGCAGGTTGCTTTTAGCTGTGAAGTATTTTCCTCCTAAGAGCTTATGCAGTAAGGCATTTTTATAAAACACTTATGCAAAGCCCACAAAAATAGGTTGTGCAAGTTGATTTTTCTAGTCATTGTATGCAAGTGTATGAAATATGAGTTTCAAGTCTAAGTAATGTTTAGGTGTATCACCATAGGGTTTAGTTTTCATTTTTATGCACTCCTTCTTACCCCTTTTCCTTCACACTCAGTAGTTTTAGGTGATATCCCAACTAGGAATCCGACCTTCTCCGGAGGTTGACCTCTACTTATAAGTGACCCATAGCTTTAGAGGTCTTCCCATTTTTTCTCTGGAAAGCTAAGTCATGTAGCTTATCCTGTTAAATCTTGCAGCTTAGCTAGGGTGCAATTTTAGTAGCTAACACTTAGTCTTTTATCGATCTACAAAGTAGGTTGCTGACATTTTTATAAAACCTTTTATTGAGAGAAAGTTCATTTGCCTATGAGCTCTTCTTGTAGTGGTCTAATTCAGTAGCATCATCATATTTGGGGGGGGGGGGTTTCTAGTCCTCTTCATCTTCTTTTCTTTCTTTTGGGGTGAGTTTTTTTCCCACTAGGTTTTCTCCTTTTCTCTCTTTTATGAGAGAATTCATTACATACTTGGGTACCTCATCAGGTCTATTTATCTATACCCAATTTTATTTGAGCCCAATTAAGATATTATTAAGGGGAGGTGTTAGTCTAGGAGTTAATATTTGTTAGGAGTGCTAAGGGTTGCATGCCTATTCTTAGCCAAATGCTATTTTTAGCTAGCTACTTTCTTTTTCAAGATAATTCTTAATTAAGTGGTCACATACTTGTTTTTAGGAATTTCCATATTTAGATGGTTGTTACTCTATATGTATTCCATATTGTGAGTTAATTCATCACTCTATTCAACTATTACATTCATATATATATATTTTTTATTTTTTTATAGAAAGGAGAATGTGTTTTCTTATTTTACATGGCTCAAATGGGTATGAGCGTTGATCCAAGAGATCTCAAGCACTCTTACAAAAAAACCAAATCTAAATTTAAATAATATTATAAGCACATACTTTTTTGACTCTTATGATAGAAGGTATAGACAATTTTTATGTCATCCACAACCAATACTCTAATTGAGTGCATGAGATAATTTTTGTGGAACTTCCCAAGAGAATTGTATTTCTATTAACCTTATATATTGTTCAAAAAGGAAAAAATACCCCATGGAATAAAAATGATAATATTCTCTTCATTTCATTCAAAATCCAACACACGATTTATCATGGAAACATTGGTGATTAAAAATAATCTACTATAGTTTATCCCAACAAGCTTATGCCCTAGTGTATTTTTACAAGATATCCCATGACTTCATGGTATAAATTATTTTAGTACACACCATTCACCCAAGCTTATATCATGTTGAGATAGTGAGTATATGGGAGAGATAAATAGCATGCACAATTCAAAAGGAATGTTCATGTAACATGGTATGACAAAGTAAATGAAAGTATGTTTGTATGCCATAAGTTTTCCCATAAGGTAGGACATTTCTTATGTCATGTTGTCCACCCATTGTTTGCTTACTCTATCATCAACTATGGGAAATTAACTTGTCACCTATTTATCATTAACATAGTTGGAAATTGAATATTTTACAACACTTATTGATACTCCCTTCTCCATAAGGAGGAAACTCTACTGGGATCATCTACCTGACAAAAGGATAAAATCTAAAGCATTTTTATGGCAATTCGTATCCAAAAAATTAAATGTTTGATGGTCTTTGGAAATTCCCACAATGCATGGGAGTAAGGTCACTACCTTCATCTATCATACTTAGTTACATGAAAAATACAAAACTCAATAAAAATTACCAAGATTAGAATTTCAAAAATGAGTTTTCATGATATTAGAGTTGCATCCAACAAACTTAGTCCCATCTTATAGAAACATAGAGTTTTCACTTTGATAATCAAGATAATAATGACACTTGATACTATGGGCTTTGTATCTTCTTTGATATCACTTAAAGTATATATTTATAGTTTTAATATAATAAATATTTATATTGAATTTTCTAGATTGAATAACTAGAATGAATGCTCGCACTATAAAATATCACAATATAACGAACCTCTCAACAAATTTTAATGTAAAGCTAAAACTCTCAAAATATATTCACACTCAACTAACTACCTCTCTCAACTCATAGTTATACATTAGACAATTCAACTCCTAGTCCAATGAAGTCTGAAATTCTAAAGGGAACCTTATTTTACACTTGAATGAAGACAACATTAATAGCATGCATGGTTATGGATAATTATTGTGGCCTCCTTATCCACATCTATTTGTGGAGTAATAAGAGGTCCCCAATCCAATTGAATTACTTTAGGGAAAAGAATTGAGCCTTATCGAAATAACATGGAATGGATTATCATCTCAAAACATGTAGGGAGGATACTTCCCCTTTAGTTATTTTAAAAAAAAGTCTATGTAATTATAGTTTCAACCAACATATGCTATTGGAATTCCCTATTTCAAGCGACACTACTTGTCAAAGTGTTGTCCCTTTTACAAAGCACATTTGTCAAAAATAAATTCAATACTAAAGAGTGAAAGAGGTAAAGAGGACCAAAAATATTGCAATGGTTTAAACATCTGTGCAAGTAATTATTATATATGCAATGTTTGATTATGATAATTATACTTGGAATTTAATTTTTCTAATAGATTGAGGTTCCATATGAATTATATTTTTATAATCTCTTTTAACAATTGTGTATGAAATCATTGTTATCATATAAGAAAAGTTTTTATGAATTCTAGAATGTTTATATGAGGATAAATGAGTTGTGAGATAACAATATCAGGTCTTGCATTGAATCTGATGTTAGGATGGGGCCATACTATTAACTATAGGGTGTTTCATCTCCAAAATAATAAGACTCTTCAATTGGGAAGACTTATTTTTAAAGATAATATCTAATAAATAAAATTAATCTCAAAGTGAAACCTATGAAAACAAATGATTGAGAAATATCATTTAACATTGGTTCAATTTCAATTTTTGTTTATTAGGTTTTAAAGTTTTAGACATGTGCTATCTATTATAAAATTTGAAGCAAATATATCAAGTTAATATTTGGACTCATAACTATTTGAGATAACTTGAGGTCTTTCAAATTTGATTTGTGGCCTCTATTACTATTATGATGGACACATTTAGAAAATATTTAATTATTTAAATGTTAGACTAGTGCAAATCATTGTTTTTTTAATTTTTTTATAGTGTAATTGTGAGAGGAACCAAACTACCAATAATTGTATTCATGGTTATTTTTTGATTGATCCTTAATGTAATATAAGATATATGTTCTAGTTCTAAAAATTTTCTTTTCTTATTAGTTATTTCTTGGAGACTTTTGATACTATACTATATTGAAAATTAATATATAAAAATTCCATGTTTCAAATTATTTGTTTTCTATGATATTAGCCTTGGTTTAGCTATATTTTTATTGTAAGAAGCCCATGGTTTCACATGGATATATTTTGTCTTTAAAATTTTAGTATTCCACTTCTTTATTTGTAGAAATGTTTTTTCTTCTATTACATGTTATATACATTAGATGTAAAATATTTTCACATCATTCTTTGCAATAAAATTTTGAGAGATATGATTTTTGCAAACCTTGATCAATGTGAATCAGCAATACCATAAGGATTGATCAATATTCTCTAGGAAATGTTTCTTATTTGCATGAGAATGTTGATTGATAAACACCCATTTTAATAAATTTTGTATCTAATGGTTGACCTAATTTAAAAAGATATGTATTTGGGAAATAGATAACAAAATTCTCCCTACCAAAGGAAAGAAATATCCTTTAACTATAAAATTAAATATTGGTTTAAATGAGGGAATTTATAGACAAATGGAAATGTATAAATGTGAAAATAGATAAAATGAGAGAAAAAAATTATTAAAAATAGTGAGTGAAATTTGGAATGATTAGCATATCCTAAATTGGCTCTGATACCAAAATGTAATGCCACTTTTCTCCTAGAATTATTTAAGTATTAGAAATTAATTTAATATATTAAATATTAGAGTTAAGATAATTTACAAGATGTAATGTTATTAAAATAGATGTGAATAACTAAGATAAAATAACCAATATAAACTATACATGTGATAATTTTATAAGAAATATAAAATAAACAATTAACATAGTAAATTGAATAACACAACCACATAATTCAATCATATTATTATAGAATTCTTATATATAATATTATCAATATCTTTTAACATCAAGGGTTTCTAATACTTATCTGAATTGGTGCACTTGAAATGGTCATTCTCATCTAGGAAGATTTTAGTGGTCTTGGTTCTCATAGCTATGGCACACTCCAGGAGGAACCAATTCTTATTCAGAACCAAAACACATGCCTCCCAAGTATTATCCGTAGCTAGGATAATCTTGAGTGTATACTACAACTCAAGTTGGATGTACATTATATGTCCCTTCTCCAATGCCCATAGCCCAACAAACCACTTTCTTCTTCCTTGAGTGATCTCTATCCCCTTTCCAAGTCTCACATTAATGCTTTATATAAGCCTTAAGAGTTGGTTTTCAAATATAATTATTATTTAATGCTTTCATAGTTTTAATTATTATTTAATAAATATAATTATTCCTCTTTTTTAAAAGTTTTTTCATAAATATTATTCATTAATCTCCATTTTAATCAAATGATCATATTATCCTTTATTTTTATATCTCATTTTAATGCTTTCATAGTTTTATTTTCACTTTAGAAAAAATGTTTCATAACAATATATCTTATATATATATATAGTCTACACACATTATATTTTTGTAACCCTAATCATAAATGGACTAAGTGCATACATAAAATATATTTAGCTAATTATGGAGGTTAAAATACCAAAATATGGTTCTAACTACTTTGGTAGATTATTATGCAACTGTAGTGTAGGAAATTGTATACCTTTACAATTTCACACTATGTTTGGGTCCCTTTATTAATTAGACTTAATTGAAGCTTCTAATTGACCAAATTATGCATTCCAAAGCCTTATTTGTTAGAGTAATAGGTTGTTTAATTAATTAATTTAATCATGTTGATTAATTAATTATGCCACCTTTACTTTATTTTCACTTAAGCTAAACTTAGGCCCTTTAATAATTAATTATTCATCCTAGGGTTCTCACTTTAGGGTTTTGATCTCCTTTCTTAAGGATTGATCTCTTTATAATTATTCATACTGGTGAATGCATTTTTTGCTTCATGTTTGGAGAGCACCATTCTTGTGTCTCTTGATCTCCTTTGGTGATAGGTTATTTGCTTGCAGGTATTCATTGGGATCTATGAGGTTGGATGATCAACTTCAACATGGTATTAGAGCTTCATATCTGCAAGTTTCTTGTTCCTTTTTTGTGAGATCTTGCCTTGAAGCAGTTTTCAATGCACCCAGGGTCAAATCAAACCTCTACATTGAATCTAGAGCTTCTGAAATAATCAAGATTTCCCTTTGTTTTGTCAAATTTGGCTTCCGTTTGTTAGATTTGTGAGGGTTTGAAGAAAGGGCTTTTTTGCTAGATCTAGGGGGTGCCTTACTTTTTAGGGCATTTTGAGCTCAAACAGAACTCACCATTGAGCTTAGAAGGCCCAAAAACCCCTATTTCCATATATAATTTGTCAATTTTGGAGTAGGTCACCTCAGGGCAATTTTTTTTTTACCTAGCAGGAGCCGTACAACCACCTGCACGCATTTCGGATGAGGTAAAATTTGTTAATATATATATATATATATATATATTTTTTCTGCAAAAAAAAAAAATCACAGTTTTTAATTGTAATTTTTTTTTAAAAAATCTTTAATCCTGTAGTTTTGCTGTGATGGCCATATGACCGTCAAATTTAATGCAGTGACTGTGTAATTTCCCTTGAAGAGCAATTTTCTTTCGGAGGCCATAACTTTTTTCCACAATGTCAAAATTGGGAAAACGAGATATTGTCGAAAAGAGGACTCAGAGAAATTTCTAGTGGTGCAGGTATTTTTTGGATATTTTTTCTCTGGTCCTTGTTATTTCCAGTCAAATTCAAATCTTCTTTTCTCGAGTTGCCTTCAATTTTTTTGGCATAAATTTTGCATACAACGTCGAAAATGGGAAAACGAGATATTGTAAAAAATCTAGTTCCGAGCTCTTTATAGTAGTGTAGATGGTTTCTAGATTTTATTTTTGGTTTTTTTTTTCAGAAATCCTTCTTCTCAGCTATAGTCCTTTTTGGACCTTATGGGCTCACATTGCATGTATTTATCATCTGTAAACGCACTGAAATAAAGTGCCTCAGCTTTGTATGTGTAGTATTGGGATTCTTGCACATCACATTGTGCCTTATTGTAATCGAACTATGATATAAAGTGCCATGGGGGTTGATGTTTTCCTTTTTTTTCCTTCATACCTTTCTCATGCGTGTGTGCCTTGGTTAGCACACCCTTTATATCTGCTTGTACTTTCATGTTTGCACATTCAAATGTTCTTGGTTCTTTATCATGCACTACATTTAGGCATTCAGTTTCAGTGTATTTGTCATACCTTTCCCTTGTCAGCATTATGGGGGGGTTTCTACTATTGGTGCTAATGCTTCCTTGGTTTCGCATTGGAGTGAGCTATGTATACAATATTTGTTCCTATGTACGAGGCGGATGCAGCGATTGGTTACCCATGCATTTTGGTGAGATGGAGCACTTACCATATGGACACTCTTGCATTCCTATTTCTAGAGGCGACCTTCCATTTTTCATTTGATCAAATCTTCAGACTATTGGTACTTGTGCCATCTATATCTTCGAGTTTCAGATGTTTTTCCTTGGTTTTCCATCAGATTCGAGTAGTGTCATTGAGGGCACTCATGCAAATTCTTGTCTTCTTGATCTTGATCATCATTTGTTTCAGAGAGGGTTTTTCTTTAAGCATTTCAACAGTCATTCTATGAGAGTGTTTGCGACTTCTTCATGCTTCAGGGGTGTTCTTCATGTTCATCCTTTGTTCCTATCTTTTGGGACAATTTCTTCTTGATTGGAGACTTCTTCGTCCTTCACTCTTGTTTGGAGGCTTCTTAGTCCTTCACATGTATTTCTCTCTTTTGGAGAGGATTTTTTCCCATGAAGTTTTCTCCTTTTCTCCTATTATGAGAGATCTTTTACATTTGTACATGGGTACCTTACATGGCCTTAGTTGTCGGGACCAATCTTTGCTTTCATGCATTTTGTCTTTATTTTTAGCTTCTCTCTAAGTTCATCTTAAGGGGGGGTGTTAGAGTAATAGGTTGTTTACTTAATTAATTTAATCATGTTGATTAATTAATTATGTCACCTTTACTTTATTTTCACTTAAGCTAAACTTAGGCCCTTTAATAATTAATTATTCATCCTAGGGTTCCCACTTTAGGGTTTTGATCTCCTTTCTTAAGGATTGATCTCTTTGTAATTATTAATACTGGTGAATGCATTTTTTGCTTCATGTTTGCAGAGCACCATTCTTGTGTCTCTTGATCTCCTTTGGTGATAGGTTATTTTCTTGTAGGTGTTCATTGGGATCTGTGAGGTTGGATTATCAACTTCAACATTATTATTCTCATTTTCCGAAAGGGAAACCTATATTAAACAATTTCCAATATTAATAAAATTACCTTGGAAACTGAGTGTCTTGGACTTAGATCCTAGGACTCATTCGCCCAAGGGAGAATGGGTCCCCTTTAACTCCTTGGACCCAAATTTTAATATATTTTTGGTGGAATTTTAATGATTCAAATTCAAGTTTCAAGTGTCGGATTTTGGAATCTAATTTAAATCGAGAAATTAGATAAACACCTATAAATACATAGTTATTTTATCAATTCAAAGCTAAAACTTTAAGATATCAATATTAAGAGAAAATATTATTGTCAAGAGCATTGAACATAAAATTTATCAGTCATCTACAATAACAATCAAGATCATATCATCATATCAAAATTCATGTGTGTTCATGTCATGTTTTGGAGCTAACATTGTGATGTAGGTTTCAAACATTCAAGCAAGCATTCAAATTTCAACCAATTCATGCAAGATCCAAGCCTTAGAGTTATGTGTTTGACTTCAATCCTCTAAGGGAAGCCATTAAGGGTTTGGTGAGTTGTAACAAGCTTTGTTCATTCATCAATTCCTTCATTTTGTCATGATTTCATTATCAAGGTTTAATTACCAAACATGGGGTTTGACTAAGGAAAACCCCCATTCACCCAAAACAAAAAAAATTGCTTCTCTCTTTGTATGTGCAGATTTACATGTGAAGAAGTATTGAAAGTTGATCAAAGGAGCAATTTTGCAAAGATGCATAAGTTGTCATCATTATTGTCAAGCTACAAAGAATCACATATTTTATTTCCGTCTTTCCAACAGTAAAACTTGGAGAAATTATACACTTAGATCTAACATTAGAGGACTATAAAAATTGATTTTGGAGCCCTTGTCAAGGACCCATTTTCCCAGGGGTGAACCAGTCCTACTACAGGCCCTAAAACCCACTTTTTATGGAAAGTGCACACCATTAGATCCTTCTAAGATCTGCTTGCAAATTGTCATTTTTGTTTATGTTATCATAGAGCTTTGCATTTCAAGTGTTAGTTCATATAATTCATTTATTTAATGCACTTTAAATCATTACAAAACATTGCAAATCAGTCATTTCTGTCATAAGAAAGCATAGATCCAAGGTCCAAAATAGGGTTGACTCACCTCAAGGTTGAAAGTCAATCCCATCCCTTTGTGATCTTCTCTCTTTCTAATGAAATTAGGGAAAGGTGTGTTTGAATCCTAGGTCATTTCATCATTCCAAATTGATTGAGTTCTTTTCCTCTTTTCCCTTCATTTCATTTTGGTGAACTCGACATTGTACATCATAAATTCTGATTTGGAAGTCTGTAAAACCCTACATCTAGGTTTTGTATTAGTTTATTTTGCATCTCATTTAGTGTTTCAAAATTACATTTTGCATCATTTAAACTCACAAAAATTCAAAAATATTTCATAGTGGTCTACATAAGGGTGTCTTTCAGTCATTTACTTCAGAAAATTCAGTAAAAAATGTATCTCAAAAGTTGTCATTTTGTTTTCTTTTTGCCATCAAATTGCATGTGAATTTAATCATGAAATTTTGGAAATTTGTAACTAAAAGACTCTGTTTGCAACTTGAAACAAAGAACTTAAACATTAACTCAGAATCAAATTTTAATTTTACAAATCCCTATACAAAGACCCATTTTCCCTTGGGTGAACTTGTCCTTGTACAGGTAATTTTTCAAAATTTTGGGCATAAATTTATCTGTCTGCTTTATTTCATGTTTATAGAGCTCAGTTTCAATTTCAAAAATTGTAGTTTTCTATAGTTCTTTGCATTTAAGTCATTTGATCAAAACAAGTGCATTATTCAAAAGGAAATTTTTTATTCAAAAGACATCATTTCCATATTCTTATTGCATCTTACAATCATCAGATCTAAAATTTTGCATCAAACTTCATTCATACTTGCATTTGACATATAAAACAAACTTTCATCATGGATATGTGTTTTGGTAAAATTTGGATGTCCTTAAAATCTTTGGTTGATGTCTTAAGTTGTATGTTCGGCGATGATCATAATACAATTGAGCCTATTCATGATCTTTCACCTCCTAATGAATGTCCTCGTGAGATTTACATCTTAGGTGAAGATGAAGATAACATGCAATAATTCATACAAAATTGCCTTCACAACCTAGATAACAATACATCCTTTTACCCCTCCATGCAACAACCAACACCTCCTATCATCCCATCACTTGAGATGTTTATCCTTTTTCATCTTGAAGTTCAATCACAAACCAATCCTAAACCACCAAACATGAAGGAATCCAATCACTTTGACAAAATTGATACTCCTCTATCCTATGATCACAAAATTACTAATAAACCCATCAACTTAGAAGAGAGTTATGGTCAAGGCTTTAGAATCTTAAGTAAACAAGGATGTGACATAAAAAATGATCATGAAATCCATCAATTTCTAGAACAAAAACCATCAAAAGATACCAAGGGATTAGGATACCAAGAACCTCCCCTCCACACCAACCAATTTCCCAATCAAGTAAGAGACCCAAACCTTCTAAACTAAAAAATCTACCATTTTTACATACTATAACTAAAACTGAACAAAAAATGGATAAACTCTTAAATCTCAGATTTATTACATTACCACCTATTCAAGAAAATAAAAATGGAAAAATTACAAACATGTCTTACTGTGTATTTCATAGAACTCTTGGAAATCTTATTAATGAGTGTCATTCCTTAAAGAAGTTGATAGATGGAAATGATATTACCCATATAATTGTATAGCACACACACACTTTGCTCATTTCCATGTGATAGTTGTAGAACACTACTACATGTATTGGACTTTATGTAAATCATTTTTCCATATTGCAAGAAGCACCTTCACGACTTATCTCAACTCATCCTTGTCCTACATTTGGGGGGAAAGAGGTTAGGTAGCCTTGTCCTAGTATGGCACTTGTTGTTACCCATTTGGCTAGTTATCTGCCTTCCATATACAATGAGCAAGATTGGGATGCAAACGAACTGCTTTAGGTTGGATTGCATGTGACATACTAGTCTTTTCTTTGTCTTCTTTTCATGTTATTTGCAATTGCATGTGTGTAATGTGATCCCTCATATCATGTTGCTTGGTGTGTCTTTATATTTGTGAACTTTTCTTTGGATGATCCTTGTTACTCTGTTGGTACAAGGATACAAAGGAAGCAAACCTGTTGTAACATTCTTCTATTTTTATCTTCATTCTTCTATATGTCATAAACATTATCTTTTCTTTTGTCTTGTGTTTTCCTTTTGGGGACGATGCAAGGTGTTGAGACATTTAGGTCTCTTCCATGTTGACCCAAAATATTTTATTTTCTTTCACTCTCTATGTGTCATTCTTCCATTTTGTTCGTTGTTCTACAAGTATTTTGGGAATGATGATGGTTCTAAGCTCTATTATATTACTGTAGAAAATACATACACTGACCTTGAATCTATAGATCCCTTATGTGTTATCTTTGGGATTTCATTTGGGGGAAACCCCTCTCCATGACACAACTTTATTTAGAAACATATTATTGGCATACAAATTTCTAAATAAGCTCTCATGTGTTCTTTTATCGTTTGGCATTTATCATCGTTCTACTTTAAAGTAATTTCTCACAACATGGTGTTTAGAAATTTCTTTAAAGTAAGGGCATACAGTCCCCCACTCATTGTTTCCATAATTATGTGACCTTTTTCAAAGTGTGGTCTTCTTAATTAATTCAACATGATGTGTCTTCTTGGTGGTGACATTGGGTTTGATGTCCTACAAGAGTGTGACCTTTCTTGGCATATGGCATTCCTCTTGGTGGTAATGCTATAGTTTGCATTCCCTAAGGTGTGAATCTTTTATTTCTTGGCTAGTCCTCTCTTGGTGGTGATGTCAAGTGTGATGTTCCCTAAGGTGATACATTGCATGTATTAAGCAAAACCCCTTTGCATTTAAAACTAGTTCACAACCACTGAGCATAATACAACTTGCTTGCCAGTGGTGCCTTTTATTTCATGAGTGTCTAGCATAATGCAACTTTATAGCCTTGTGAAACCTTTAACCATTTTGTGTGGAACTATATCAAAGCTATCAGGGAGAATAAATTTTGGTATGGTTGATGTATGGAGGGCTTGTAGACTTGGCATGACTTTTCCATCTGCCACCTTTTTGTGGGTACATACTAGACCATTGTGCATTTCTCACCTTTTTGCATTGCGGCTCACATAGTGCATACCAGACTGCACTAGCCCTTGTGAGCGTATTTTTTGTATAAATAGCTTAGGCTTGATTCATACCTTTTGGACAAACACTTAAGGCTTGATCCACCTTTTTCCTTTCTTTTTGCATTAATTTTGACTTTGTATGATTGTGTATCTTGTGTCATTGTTGCATGCATGTGTCTCTTTGTGCCTTTTCTAGTTTATGGGATCTTAGATCTTGGGGGCTTGATCATCCTCCTTGATCCTTGTCATCTTATCTTCCCAGTAGTTGTACAATTGTACCTCTCTTGACTTAATTGTCTACTTTAGTGTGATTCTGAGCATAAGTTCATACTCTCACTAAAGTGGGGGATAAATTAGTGTAGGAAATTATATACCATTACAATTTCACACTATGTTTGGGTCCCTTAATTAATTAGACATAATTAAGCTTCCAATTGACCAAATTATGGATTCCAAAGCCTTATTATTCTCATTTTCTGAAAGGGAAAACTATATTAAACAATTTCCAACATTAATTAAATTACCTTAAAAATTGAGTTTCCTTAAATTAGGTCCTAGGACCCATTCGCCCAAGGGTAAATGGGTCCCCTTTAACTCCTAGGACCCAAATTTTAATATGTTTTTGGTGGCATTTTAATGATTCAAATCCAAGTTTCAAGTGTTAGCTTTTAGAATCTAATTTTTGAGAAATTAGATAAACACCTATAAATATAGTTATTTTATCAATTCAAAGCTAAGACTTTAAGAGATCGACCCTAAGAACAAATATTATTGTCAAGATAATTAAAGAGCAGATTTATCAGAAATCTACAACAACAATCAAGATCATATCTTCATGTCAAAATTCATGTGTGTTCATGTCATGTTTTGGAGTTAACATTGTTATGTAGGTTCCAAGCGTTCAAGCAAGCATTCAAGCATCAACAAATCAAACCAATTCATGCAAGATCTAAGACTTAGAGTGATGTGTTTGACTTTAGTCCTCTAAGGGCAACCATAAGGGTTTGGTGAGTTGTAACAAGCTTTTTTCATTCATCAATTCCTTTATTTTGTCATTATTTCATTATCAAGGTTTAATTACCAAACATGGGGTTTGACTAAGGAAAACCCCCATTCACCCAAAACAAATTTTTTTGCTTCTCTCTTTGTATGTGCATATTTACAAGTGAAAGGATTGAAAGTTGATCAAAGGAGAAATTTTGCAAAGTTGCATAAGTTGTCATCATTGTTGTCAAGCTATGGAAACTCACTTACAAATTTTATTTTCAGCTTTCTGATAGTCAAACCTGGACAAATTAGAAACTTATATATGGCATTAGAGGACTATAAAAAATGATTTTAGAGCCCTAGTCAAGGACCCATTTTTCCAGGGGTGAACCAATCTTGTTATAGGCCCTGAAACCCACTTTTTATGGTAGGTGCACACCATCAAATCTCTTAGATCTTCCTGTAAATTGTCATTCCAATTTTTTTTTTTTATCATAGAACTTTGCATTTCAAGTGTTAGATCATATAATTCATTTAGTTAATGCACTTTAAATCATTACAAAACATTACAAATTTGTCATTTATGTCATAAGAATGCAGAGATCCAAGGTCTAAAATAAGGTTGACTCACCTTAAGGTTGAAAGTCAATCTCATCCCTTTGTGACCTTCTCTCTTTCTAATGGAATTAGGGAAAGGTGTGCTTGAATCCTAGGTCATTTCATCATTCCACATTGATCGAGTTCTTTCCCCATTTTCCCTTCATTTCAACAACCCTCCCATTTCTCATGTCTCTGACATAGGTATTTTGTTAAGCAATCCTATATAAATTTAGTATTTTATTTAATGGTTTTATATCTCTAACTCTTTCTTTTTGTTTAAGTTATTTTCCTTAATTTATCTAGTTTACCATATTCTAGAATATCACTCATTGTTGCCTTGTGTTTTTTTCTAAAACCTTTATCTCATTACTTTTCCTATTTTTATATTTCTACACAGAGGACTAATCACGATTACATGGACATAATCATGTGTGTGCTAGCATCATTACTTACAAAATTAGTCCTCACAATAGAAATAATTTTTAATCAATCATTGAACCAAATATTTGTGTAGTACCCCTCCGCTTTTGGTCCTTCAAGTCATATGAATAAGTTGTGTATTTGCGTCTTGTGAGATCTTGCACAATTGATGTCATCATTATATTAAATTAAATATTTCACATCTTTAACTTTGCAAACACTTCGAAAGTTAAAATATTAGTATTATTATTCATGAAACTTTATTGTCATGGCATCATCTTAGAAAGGTTATCAAACAAGTGTTTAATAGTTTGGTATTGAATACATAAGGCTTTAACTATGAATTCAATACTATCATTTAAAATTTATTACTTAAACCATGTTAACATATATAACTTAGATAATTTTATGTAAAAGGCATCAAGGAATATCATTCTCAAGATACACATTCTTCTTATGTCACAAATCATATATATATATATATAAAATAAATGTTATTTGTATTTTCATTATTTATTAATGAACTTAAATTGCTAATTAATCTTTTATTTGAGAAATTTTATGATTAAATGACATCACCAATGTTATGGGTATTATAAGTAAGGACAAACATACACATATAAAATAGATATAATAATAATATTTTGCATGAAGCTAAAGTCTTCACCTGTCCTTGCCTTTATCTCCACCTGGCTTCATGCATTCCACGTGCTTGGTCTTGGCTTCCTCTTCTTGCATGCCACCAACATGGTATTCTTTCCCGCAAAATCTTCCTTTTCGAGGGGATCCTCTGGGAGGCTTTGGGGGAGAACAGTTCATTCGCCTTGTTTAGGCATATACATTTTTTTTACCATAATCTGGAGCGTACATTCCTTTTAGGGATATCCACGCCCTGTTTCAAAGATTCCATTTTGGCATAAAGAGGATGCTGGCAAAGGCAAGTTAGATGCTGGCACAGGAGGTGAACAGTACGGTGGATGGCGCAGGTAGGCCAGAACGTTGGCAAAGGTTTTGCTACCCCCAAATCACATCCTCTCTGGTATTTACCTTCCACTTCTCTAATTGGTTAAAACTGGTATTAATGTTTCATTCTCAAATTATTAGGAATTTCATGTTTGATTTATTTGAATGATAATTTTATTACCTTAAATATGGTATTAGGGAATAGGAAGTTATTTGAGATTATTGCTTTAAGTTGTAATTTTAATAGGGTTCCATTTTACCTTGTTAGTGAATTTAGGAATTAAATTATCTCTTCCTCAATATTTGAATATTGAATCTTTCAGGATTAATTTATAAACAACAAGAGATTAGTTATTAGATTAATTGCTTAATAATTAATTATGAATTTTTGAAATATTCTAGAGAATGGGGACTTCGTCCTTAATTATTGGATTTATAGTAAATTAAGTAAAAGAGTAATTTTGTTTTAGGTGATTAATTGATTAAGCTAGATCAATAAATTGGAATGTTTATTGGGGAAAGAGTTAACTGTGACAGATTTATAAAATAAATGCAATAGAATATATACGAAAGTTATTTGATTTAATAGATCAATGAGTTGGGAGATGGAATAGGGGAAATTGATTAATTAGTTTTAGGAGATTGATTTCAATATTTAGAAGCTAATAATATAAATAGGATGGATATTGGTTGGGGTGATATTTAATTAAAGGATCTTGATTTGAATAAATAAAGTTACTAATTGTTAGTATGAAATCTTGTTGTGTAGTTAGCCATCATGTATTAAGGATGATGAAGTATAGAATCCTCACATTTATTAGTTTAAGAGGAAATATATGTGCTTTTAGAATATTATTAATTATTGTATCTAATTTAAAATGGAAAGGTAGGTAAAAATATTAACTTGAGATTTCTTTTAATATAATGGAAAATTAAAATATGAAGATATGTTCTCTTATTTGGTGATTTAATTTTATAGCATTAATTTTGTGATTTCTTTTAATTCTTTTATATTTCTTTTAGTTTAAGAATTAAACAAACATTATTTTAATATCTAATTCCTCACATCTTATAGAACTATCCTAGGAACAATGGAAACCATAAATATGACTTGTTAGAATATATTAATTATTGAATTTAAAATGGAAAGGTAGGTTTCCCTAGCATAAGCACATTTACTTCTTCTTATATGTTCTCTTATTTGGTGTAATTTTATTAGCACTTTGTGATTTCCTTTTATATTTCACACAAACATTATTTTAATTATCTAATTCCTCACATCTTCACTATCCTAGGAACAATGTTCTTATTCTAGAAACCATGGGTAAATCAGGAACAATGATGCCCTAGGTAATATATTGAAAAATATATTAATGTTAGTTTAAGGTTGTCAAAATCCATGCCATTGTTGATTATGTTAGTCTATTATGTGGATTATAATGTATTACCATATATATATATATGGTAATACATTATAATGTATTGTTGTTAGCACTTTAGATGATCCTTGAAATGGTTTCATACATTAAGCTAGCATTTCATAATCTCATTAAGTTATAGAGTTCAAGTGTTATTTGTTTGAGTGATACATGATTGTTGACAATGATTTGATATATGTTGAAAGTTTATTTATATTGATGAAATGGGTATATTGTATAGTCTTATCCTTAATTTTATAATCAATAATTTTCATGATTTATTTGATTTGGAATTTAAGGTTGATAGAGATTATTGTGATTGATGTGTATGGATTTGTTTATATTATCATTAATTCAGTTGGTCTCATTATGATATTGCTTCTTTTATTCCTCTCTTGACGTTTTGCGATTGTGGAAGTTATATAGTCTTTTTGTGGGTCCCTTGAAGTGAGTCTACATGTTTGTGTTAATTTTGATCGAGGGGACTTTATGGAGTGGCTTTCTTGTAGTCATATTTCGTGTCGGTTGGGAACCCAAAGTGTTTGAATTACCCTCAGTGGGAGTTTGTGGATTTTTGATATTTTAGGCTTCTAGAGGCAATGGAGAAACTTGAATTTTATTGATTTTCAATGGTTGGACCTTTGTGATTCATTGATCCTATTTATGATTTTTGAGTTTTGTGGGTGGTACCTCCTTTGTCCTTGTTTCAGTGATATGGAATGGGTTTGCGAGATGGTTCTTGCCTCGCATGTTGTGTGATATGTACTCCTTGATTTTTATGTGAGATGAGGTACACCCCTTGTGTGTTTTGGTTTGGTACCCGTAGGAGTGGATCTTCATGGGGGTCTGGCGCACAAAGGGGCTGTTAGGGTAACCCATGGAAGAGTTTCCTAAACAAGTGATAATATAATTAATGAACTAGTAGGTTTGGGTAGATAAATACTAAACAAGATTAATTATGAGCCTCACCCAATTCCCATACCGTTAGTGCTTTCACAGACTAAGGATGGGATGAGAAGACCTGGTTGGTAAGATCACTACCTTGTCCTCACGAAAGGTAAGTGGTCTCGCATGAGTCATCTTATAGAGTGGTCACCTTGAGATAGGCAGCCTAGATAACCATAGATGAAGGCGGTACCTTGTGATAGGTTGCCTGGCTAATCCATGTAAGGCCATGCGATGACCCTCTCCTACAATACCCATTTATTTTCCTTTGTTTGGTTGCCTCTGGGAGTGTTGTTTGAATTGTTGATGCTGTTGAGACAATTGGTTCTTGGTGAATGTTGTTGAAGCCTCCAAGTTCTATCTTTTAGTGTTGCACACATGCCTCAAGGCAACTTGATTGATGTTAATGAAAGATGCCCTTGATATTTATTGTTGGTTGATGTTGCGATTTCATTTGAAGGCTTTGGATCCTATTGTTGTTGGATGGTTATTTAGTGTTGAAAGATGCCCTTGATAATTTAAAATTGTTGGTGTGATGTAGTGCGATATATTTTTTCAATTTTGATAAATATATATTTTTAAATAAATATTAAAATGTGTGTGAATAAAAAAATAACTGTTTTTGTCAACTTTCATATTAAATATTTATCTAAAATGGAAACAAAACTATACCATCTTAAAATAGATTCTTTTATCTAGTGCATCATATTTTTTCAATTTTTTTAATAATTTTTGTATTTTTCCTTGGCATAGTAATCAACCTTATATTTTGTGCTGAAAACCTACTTTTAGTAAAAATAAAAATAAAATATAAAAAATTATTAAAGTATTAAAATAAATATATTTTTGAAAACTACACTTATGGATCTACAAAAGGGTATTTTTGTTAAAAAAATGTTGTTTACATTAGCAAGAGTTATTGAAACTTCAAGATTTTCAAATAATTTATTTTTTTTGGTAAATTGGACTCAAAGTGATGCTCCATACATTTTTAGCCAACAATTTTAGTTGGAAAAGTTGTGGAAGCATCTAACTTAGCTAGAATGAATCTTACTAGGTCATATGTTTGACCAAAATTGATTTTTAGTTAGAAATTTAAATTCAGTTGTGCTGATAAGTTGGTAAAAGTGTGACAAGTTTTGTGCTTTTTATGGGTGTTGTTATCTTATGTTGTTGTTATACTTTTTGTGGAGTTTGGCTTGCTATTGGTTCGTTTGACTGTTTTGGTTGAGGAATGGGGATCTTTCTTATCAACCCCTAGCATAGGGGGGTGGTCTTTTAGGTCCATGTGGTCAGGTGGAATGTGCTATGCACCCCATTGGGTCCCAGTCTGAGTTCGTGTTGATGCTATTGATCTAGGACTCTACCCCAGTTCTATTGTACCATGTTCATTTATGTATCATTCTTGTGTTTGATGTATCTTTCCTCTCTATGACGGGATGCACTAATGTGCATATGTACTCCTACAGTGATGTAATGTTCTCCTGAAACAGTGTAATGTACTCTTGAAATGATGTAATGTACCCCTGAAATGGTTGTAATGTATTATTTTACCTTTGTAAACCTTATGTGGTAGTCGTTATTTCATGTGTTGTATCTATGGAAATATCCTCCACAATTGAACTATGAATTGAAATATAATAAAATGTTGTATGTATCTTTTCAACTCTTTTGATCATGGATGGTTGTATGTTGTCTTATGCAATCTTGGTTCATTGGTTATCGCATGGTATGAGTTTAGTTTTCGTAATGTCATCCTGTGTACCCCAAAGGACATAGTTGATATTGTAAATGTATAATTTATTTTCATGTAATGTATGTTCATCTTTATCTTGAGTAATGTTCTGCATTCAAAACAAAAAAAATGGTGGTAATTTGTTAGTTGTAGTTGTCCTTTGGGGTTCACACGGTGGGGTGTTACAATTTTTCCCTATTTACATTCTTAGCACATTTCCTCATGTAATTAAATTGCTAGTTAATTTTACTCTTTTGTATTTATTTTCTTAAGGAAAGTAATTTTTTTGTCAATCTAATTAATACACATTACAAAAATTTAAAAAATAACCTCCCTTCTACAATAGGGTAGCTTATAATTTGTACATTTCACCTTTAAAGAAAAATGTGTCTTTGATCCATTTGTTGTAGCTAGGTGTGGTCGTGGTATGATTCTAACCCTCTCTATTACAATTTCATCTTCTAAGCCACAATCATGTCTCTAGTGACCAACCACTTCTTAAATCTTCGCTTGTGATACAATAGTTGATTTGAGGTCAAAGGAATGTTAAAGAAATTTTTTGGGAATTCTTATGTGAGAATTGAAGTGTTATATATCCTTAAGCCTAATTTAAATCCCATGTTTTTTGTTTCTAATAGTGTGTATAAAGAGAATTAGAGTACCAAGCTAAACAATACCTACTATAAATAATGCTTTATTAATGCAAGGTTGATTTAATCTAGATGTTGGGAGGTTACTCCTGTAATACTTTAGGATGATTCAAATGAATTCTTTCAATTTTTTGTAAATGGATCATTACAAATTCCTTAGGAGATTTCATTCAAATATGTAGTCCTAGGTGTTGATTGGAAATATTTTATGCACAAGGTGATGGTTAGTGGTCTAATTTTCATTGAGTTAGCTAGGGAAGAGTGAAACTATAAATTTAAAAGGTGGACATGATCATGCTAGTGATTTTGTCTATCAAATAGAATCATAACACATATTTTTCTAAGGTGAATAAATGAATAAAATCTAAGTTACATATAAACCACAAGGTTGAATCTAATAAAAGGATGGGAAAAGGTTGGATTCAATTATCTTGTGTGCTAGAATCCCTAAAATTAAGCACCAGAACTACACATTTATCAACAAGGTTAAAGTGAGTATAAAATAAGTAGGAAAAAGTGTGAAGAATGTAATTATCTCATCAACAAAAATAAATAATAATAATATTTTATTGAAAGGAATTACATTATAATTTGATAGATGTGAAGAATGACCCTTTTATAATATGTAGAGGCTAATAAAATAATAAATAATTTAAACACTGATTATTATGCTAGATAGATATAAGACAATGAGAGAATGATTAAAAATTTGAAATAAGCTAAAAAATACTATAATTAAACATATGTTAAAAATAAAAATTAAGTTTATTAGGATTGTGTACCTCAAGTAATATTATTGTAGACTATGACTAATAACACTCTATTACAAAGAAATAGGTCACGAAACCTAATACTAGATCTGAGGTCAAAGAACTAATATGACTAAAATCTAAGAAGTTAAATGTTTGGGTGTGATGGTAGTAATGATCCTATGCAGGGGCACAAATCCATCCATATTTATATGATTTTTCCTAAATAGAATTGGATTTTTGGCACCTACAATTCACTTGTTCACCTAATGATATTTCAGGAAAGCAAGATTATGGTGGTGTTAAGAATAATGGGGCCTACTTTTCAAGGATTAAATTTTAGGAATTCCTCGTGCCTTGTTAAATCCATAAAACTAAGTTAACAATGATAAAATAGAGTGTGATAATGGAGTTATATGATGATGTAGACAAATTAGTTGTAAGTTAGAACCAATAGATCTCAGTGGCTATTATGCAATCAAATTTATATGGATGACTTCACCACTTATGGAAACACTATGAAGAAGCGTTAATTTTTTTGGAGAAAGTCCTTTAAAGGTGTCAGGATCACAACCTCTCTTTGTCATGAAGTATGTTTCATGTTGATTATTGAAGGAGTGGTCTTGGGGCACTTTGTGTCCAATAAGAGAATTCACATAGATCCAAACAAAATAGAGGTGATTTCCACTCTACCTATTCCCCAAAAGCAAAATTATGTCAGGAGTTTCCTTAGCTATGCAGGGTATTACAAGAGGTTTATTAAATATTTTAGTAAAATATCATCCCCCTTGTTTGTTATTTTATCTAAAGACATTGAATTTAATTGGACCATTGCTTGCTAGGAATATTTTGAAGCCCTCAAAACAACTCTAACAAAGATCCATGTTTTGAGAGGCCCTAATTGGATAATTCCTTTTCATATACATACAAATGTTTCTGATTTTTCCATAGGTGTTGTTCTAGGATAGAAAGAAGGAAATTTGGAGTATTAAATTTACTACATCAGTAAGAATCTTCAAGTTATTGAGCTCAACTACACCGTTACTAAAAATGAAATGTTGGTAGTGGTATATTCCATCAACAAATTTTGACACTATATCATTGGATATTTTGTCAATTGTTCATACACACCGCACAACAATAAGATACTTGATGAATAAACTAATGGTTGGAGGAAGAATTGTTAGATGGTTATTGTTACTGCAATAGTTTGATATAACCATTATGGATAAACCAGGGAAAGAAAATGTAGTGGGTGATTTCCTTTCTAAACTACAAATTAAATCAACAGAAGTAGTAGATGATTACTTTATGGATGAACACTTTTTTTTCCTCTTCGTGCAAACACCTTGGTATGCGAACAGCACCCACACATCTCTCACCTAGAGAAAGGCGTCGTTTGGTAGAATGCAATTTCCCTTATTCTTGGGTGGCTGGTTATCTATTTTATATAGGGACAGATAACATCATGAGAACATGCATCAGGGAGGATGAAGTATATGATATCCTAGAGGATTGTCATGATGAGCCTTGTGGAGGTAGAGCCTTGTGGATGTCACTTTGAAACCAAGAGAATAACTCTGAAGATCTTAAACATCGGTTATTATTGACCTACACTTCACAAAGATGCAGTCAAATACACAATGAGGTGTGAAAAATTCCAACAGATGGGTATACCTACAAGGAGTGATGAAATGCCTCTCCAACCACAATTTTTCATTACACCACTTGACAAATGGGGACTGTACTTCATTGGTCTAATAGCTCCAACATCTAACAATAAGGAATATATTTTAGTTTGTGTAGACTATCTCACAAAATGGGTGGATGTTAAAGCACTATAGTTTTCTAGAGATGGAATTGTTGCCAAATTCCTTTATGAAGAAATCTTCACCATGTATGTTGTTCTTAGAGAGGTAGTCATAGACCAAGGACCCCAATTTACTTCTAATTTGATTACAAATTTAGTAAAGGAATATGTAATCAGACACATAAAGTCAACTCCCTACCATCCATAGGCCAATGGGAAAGTAGAAGTCACAAACATGGAGGTAGAATCCATTCTAACAAATACAATTCAATTGCATTAGAAGGACTAGGTAACAAGATTACTTGAAGCTATCTAGGAATATAGGACGACATGGAAGACCACAATAGGGTTCACACCATATGAATTGGTGTATGGGAAAAATACTATCCTTCCAATTAATTTTGAGCATAAAACACTCTGAACAACAACACATCTTGGAATGGACCTATCTGAAGCTCAAAAGGAAAGATTACATAATCTCAACACTTTGGATGAATGAAGGATGGAAGCAATCCACCAAACTGAGATTATGCAGAAGCAAAGAATCAGATGGCATGATAGGTTTATTAAAAAAATAATTCAATGGAGACTAGACTCTGCTTAATGAATCACATTATAAAGGCCACAAAGGAAAACTATAAGCATATTTACAAAATGGAGTGGTCTAGCTAACTACCATAGATTCAGTCTGATTCTCCTTAATGATCAATGGACACAAATTAAAGATTTATAAAAATCCATTACATAAGGAGAAGTATCTACATGATCTACAACAAAAAATTATAATATACAAATCCATCATTGCATGCAAAACATGTAGACAAGGTTGAAGCATCAAGTGATACATCTATGGATGAGCCAACCAACTCGTCTATTGATGAGTACACTTAATAGGTATACTCTCTCTAAATGAAATCTCACATGTACACACATGCACTATGTACCATCATCACTATTTTTTTTGGATATGCACAACAAGTTCATGGGACCTGTAGCAACAACCTCGAGGCGTTTCAAAAAAGGACTTGTTCTACTACTACTCATAGAGCTTATCTCCAATTCACTACCACTACACCTACAACCAATTGCACTTTCCATTACATATCACCTTTGTCATCCTGACATGAGAAAACTCCACTCCACCATGCATCCCATGCAACATCATGTTCCATCATTAATAATCTTATACTCACCTTTCCAGTATTCAAAATTTTCAAACACATTCCATCAATCTAGTTAACTCTTAATATGACACATCTACCCATAGTACCTCCATTTAATTCTATCATTTCACATTCTACACCAACTAGCTACATGACGGTGCTCAATTTACCTCACACACGCCACCTTTCCATCATGAAAGACTTTCAGGTACTTTTCTTGTTATTAACTTGTAGAGGAGGGGATCAACTACTTAGGGACTCTAGTTCATGGGAGAGTCTAGAACAATAGGTTGCCTTGATCTACCTCAAGCTAGAAAAATGGATTGAAAAGGTTTAGGGTTTCAAGGGCTAAAAAGGAAGGACAATTGGTATGCCACTTTCCTTTTGCTAACCCAACTGTTTCAAGGAATCAGGAGAGTTGGTTTTCAAGGTTCGAATTGTAACTTAGACAAACCACTACTAGAGGATTCGAAGATCATGTTTCAGCACTACATGCACTAGCATCCAGTACAAAATGTCAAAATCCTACTAACTACTCGATTAACAGAGTTTTATGCTACAACAGAGATAAAGAATGCATAATGATGGAAATAACAAGAAGAATAATTTAACAATACTTGGGAAAGGTGGTAGAAATAGACCTTCAAACCAAATTGAGGTCTTTAAAATCTTCACTTGATGAACAGACTGCACACACAAAAATGAGAAAATGTTGGGGTTGTGTCTAGAGGACTGCCTCAGTCAGTCCCCTACTTTGGTGTTTCCACCTCCATGAACAACCAAATAGAAACGATTGTAGAAAGATGATAAAGAAGTACGTAGAAACAAAAATACCAAGCAATTCTCAAATAACAATATGATACTACATAAGTAGATGATGCAAAAGTAAATGGAAATGGACATATATCACCTTCTCAACTAAGTGCACTCAAGGAAACTGGAGGAAGGTGAGCTCCCAATCCAAATTCGCAACAACAAAGAGGAGGAGCCAACAAAGCATCAACTTGTAGCTACAATGGTGGCAGTGAAGCATGAAGGAGCTGAAAGTGAGTGAGATTGATCAAGAAGTTGTCCAAAAGTGTGTACAATATTGAAGAAGTGTGAAGAAGTTGGAAGAAGTTGGATTGAATGGAAGAATAGCCTTGTCAGTGAATGTACTTCATGTCCAATGGAGGAGTGTAATGTGTGGATTTAATCTTGTAAAGAGGAAGGTGGACATCCAATGCTAGCGTCCCCGATAGAAATTCCCCCACCGACACAAAAATGAGCTTCCAAGTGCATGAAACATAGACGTGGAAAATACATCATTGAAATCATGTTTTATGAGGTAAGGGGTACATTAATGAGGAATTTACAAGGGGTGCAAATTCATGCCATTACATTTTTCCCCCACTTTAGCAAGCATAAGTTTCAGTGAATGCACGGTAAAGTAGAGCGAAAGAAGTTGAAAAGAATATACCTAAACCATCAAGGAAGTAGACCGCAATCTAGAATACTCGAGTGTAGGAGAGAGAGATATGGCTCCATAAATCCTATGGAGATTTGAACAAAAGCACCATAGGTACTTGGTCCTAAGAAAGGTGAACAAAAGAATATACAGGTGCCCGGTCCTACAGAATTGGCTCCACATGCTAAATGAAGAATACAAATAAGAGAGGGGATTAATCAGTTGTACCAAATCAAAACACCAAAACCCTCAACAGTAATTAGATCCACATGCATTCATTAAACCCTTAATTTTTTATAATGTTTAAACATGAAAATCAAATAACAAAAACTAAAACAACCAACACCATACACAAGAGAACACCAAATTTACATGGAAAACCCAATGAGGGAAAAACCACGGTGAGGATTAGCTCACAATATAAGTAATTGCAAAATTAGTACAAGGGCTCATTGCTAGAATAGGACACATTGTACAAGAAGGCTCACAGTCAGGGCTCATTTCCACAGAAAGAAAAAAGAAGATAGAAGAGAAATGAGAGGTTACAACAGAGGTAGTTTCCAACGGATTCAGACATTCAGAATTCCAACACTTTGAATGCTTAACCTCACACTCTACTCTTCAACAATTCACATTACTTGCATCACACACATCTATCCTTTCTTTCTTGTCAACCTTCAACATCTCGACTCATACTTATATCATCCTCAACCTTGAAAACTTTCTCCAAGGTCAAAAATACATGCTTCACACTTTGCAATTTCAAATTGGGTTGACACTAAACATTCCCGCGGTAGATAGGAATGAAAGTGGACCAAAACAACACTTAATTGGGACCCAAATTAAATATCACATGCCACACTACACCTTCATTAACACTTGAACATCTTTGAATGTAGTGTAAACACCAGGTCAGCCATTACACATGAAAACACATTAAACTTTGAATTACATGATGCCTTTGATCAATCTGAAACTTTTGTACAAAAAAATTCACCTGAACGTGATCCAAGAACATCCTAGAAACAAACAAAATCCTTCACAAAAAATCTCACCTGAAGATTATAAACATACTATTTATCTAGACAACACTGCCAAACATTGCAATACTCTATAACTCAGAAGACCTTCTTTTGATATGCCTAACCACAAATCCTCTTAACACAAAAAAAAGAACAAAAACATCAACTCTCCTTCAGAACCACAAGTCCTAATAAAAAAATGTGGAGAAATGTGAAGCAAATACATTTCTCCTAGACACCTTTGTACACAACACTACAAAAGTAGTTCACACACTAGTGAATACAACTTCATTTGACCAATGATCCAAAAGCCAAAATTTTGGATATAGAAACTCTAAACATCTCTAACCAACATATCCAAAATGGAAAATCATATCTTTTCCCTAGAAGAAATGTGAATCAAAACCAAAACACCTCTACAACACCATGTTTCCTTATTTTATCAATTTTCTTAGTATCCTCCACATCTAAACCATAAATGGAAGTTTATCAAAGCAACAATCTCTTCTCAACCATTGCACTACTATCATCAATGAAAACATAGGCTTGTTGACATCAATGAAAACACCTTCGTACTTGCAACACCATGGGTGCTCGGTCCTGCAAAGGATGATCAAAGGGTTCTATAGGTGTTCGGTCCTGCATAATGAAAATGTTTTGTAGGTGCTTGGTCTTGCAAAGGAGGTGCCATAGGTGCTTGGTCTTGACGGAGGCCAGATGTGAAAGGCTCTGTAGAGTCTTATTGACCGTCACAGGTGCTCAATCTTGCAAGGAAACATGTTATTCCATAGAAAAAACATGTTAGGAAAGCAAAAAGTCACACAAATAGACATACATTCATATGTTAGAACAAACAATTAAAGGAGAATCTTTCAAAGGTGTCCCTCAGAAACCCTTCAAAAGAAAAGGGGTCCGCTAAAGGGATGCTCTATTTGAAAAGCGATGACATTTTCATAAACAATCCTATCATCAAGGAGTCCTTTTGAAAGATTCTCTTTCATCAAGGAATTAAAAAAAGGGAGAATGGCCTCCTCAAAGGCGAATTCTCAATTCTTTTTGTTACGAATTCAATTTTAAAAGAAAATATTGGTAAGGGGATCCTTAGTGAAGGATGTGATTTTTGAAAAATGTAAATATTTTTAGCAAGAGATTCGTTGGCCACTGAATATACTATATTGAAAATCGAAGAGGTAGGAGCCCCCCTTAGGATGGTCTATACAAATCAAAGGAGCAAGTGGCATCTTAAGGAAATGAATAACATGCATAGACATCATGGCCCATGATACATGACGATATGTAGACGTGGAAATATTGTTGTACGTGCGTGAGTGACAACACATAGTCACCACAACATCAAGAAGCAAGCAAAGAAGATAAAGATAAAAAAGAAAGACAAGCATAGATGAAGAAATCAAGAGACAGGGGGATCTGATAATTCACAGTCAAAACAACTCATAGATATAGATAGATAAATATAATATAATATACATATGAATTTTCATAATCCCCAAATGTATTAGAATGTGAAGAAGAGCACGTGAAGACAAAATAAAAATAAAAAATTGGGTCAACATGGAAGGGAAGCCTAAATTCCCCTGACACTTTGCATCATCCCAAATTGTCAAAAATCAAGATATAACATATAAAAGAATGATGCAAAAAATAGAGGAAGTTTATGACATAATTTCACTCCTGTATCCAAGCACCTACGAGGGTGACAACGGTCCTCTAAGAACACATAAAACAAGCACAAGGGAAACATAACACACACACATATCTAATCTACAGATAAAGAAGAGGTGCTCTCCTAGTCCTCATCAACCAGTAGGTTGTCATTCTCCCAATCTAGATCATTATAAGGAGAGGCCAGATGAGCCTACAAGGGTGGGATAACAAGGGGAGCACCCTCCGACTCTCTTGTGAAAAGAGCTAAGGAAGAGGGCCCCTTGAGGTCTTCTTCACTCAAATCTTGTGAGGTAAACGTCATTGATCTTGCAAAAATCACCGCCAGAGTTGAGACATCATCAACCGAGTCAAACATGCGCTTGACATGAGTTCCATTTGTTAACTGGAACATAAGATGAAGGAGGCACCCGAGATCCACCATCAATCTCTTCAAGAGAGACGATGACAAACTAAGGAGATGATGGGGCTTCCTCTGTCACAAGGATGACACAAGCCAAAGCAAAACCCTCTCCCAAAGAAGGAAATCCCTTCTTCTGAGCTCCATTGGAAGCGATGTCATCCTCCAACTTACACCTCATCAAAGGATGTGGCATCCCCACATATGAAATGGAAGGCAAGGAGGAAGAAGACAAGGCTAAGAAATATGCCACCATGGTGTTCAACATGTCCATAGGTAGGGAAAATGGAGGGATGTCTAGGAGGGACATCAAAAGAAGAGGCTCCACTAAGGGAGTGATGAACACTTGCACCCTTTTGGGGTGAGGGTCATTTTCATTTGCGGTGGGAGCCAAAAGCAAGATTGAGGCGACGCGAACTGAAGTAGAAGAAGCAAAAGAGGGGGGAACAATAGGAGATGTTGAAACAGGAGTTGTTGGCTCCTCTTCTTCCTTCCACGAGGTAGCTTGCTCAATAGCTAGAGCCTTCCTCTAACGCTTACACTCACATACAAGCCAATTTCTTTGACTTTGGGAACTAGAACTCACTGCTTGAGAAGGAACAAGAGGCTCTTGTTTTTCCATAGGTGTTTCCTCCACAACCATGACCAATGGAAGGTCAGCCTCCTGTATGGGTGTAGGAGCAAGAAGTGTAGGAGTGGAGTCTAAAATAGGTGGAGAATCAAACTCAGGTGCCTTAGCGACAGGCCTCTTCCCATTCAGCGCCTAAGAGGTAGGAGCAGTAGGAGGCCGCAAAGGCTGAGACATAGGGGAAACTCCACAATGGCCCTTCCCCTTACCATAGACAACGAGCCTCAGCATCATGGTTAAGGTGGGAAGCTCGAGTACTTGATGCTTGGCCTTCTTCCAAGTGGGCACCATTGAACTCCCCATGTGAGGCATGGGAGAAGAAGTTGAAGGCTCCACAAAAGGGTGGGAGGTAGAAGCAGATGAAACAAAAAAAGAAGAGGAAGGATCCTAGGTGCGATCAGACTCCCCCTCCCTCTTTTGAGAGGAGGAGGAGGAGGTAGCATGTTTTTGCATGATTATAGAAGCCTTAACCGAAATAGCATAAGGGGAGACAAGGTAGGTCACTTTTGGTGCTATTCCCCCATTCTTGTATTTAACATAGGTGTGATACAATAGGTCCATCCTTGGAGGAAGTAGACCAACAGGGGTAGGCCAAAATTGATCTAACAAGTAGGCCCCAAACGACATCAAAGGTTTATATCCAGTGTCATGCACAACGTGCACAAATCCCTCATGAGAAAACTTCAAACACTTATGAATTATCAAAGCGAGTGTATTCATGGAAACCAACCATGGGATCCCTAGCTTCACTCTAAACAAGTTAGACTCCGGGATGATATCAAAAAGAGTATTTACAATCCTAGGTCCCACCGGGACTAAGAGGGTGATGGAACCAATTGGAGGGACTGAGAGTTCATCGTGCGTACATATTGTGATTTTCAATTTTTCATATTCCTCCTTATGTATAAAATTTAATACAAGAGTCTCCTCTATTACCATGTTCAAACGACTCACAGGGTCATCTAGGACACAAGTCACAATGTTCTTGTTGATGCGAAAAAGAATGTACAGAGGAGAGGGATGCTTGTTCATTTTCATAGGCATGTCTTGCAAGGTGAAAGTTATAGTTCATGATTTAGTCACAGGTTGTGTGAGAGGAATAGGTGTAAATGAAACCATGTTTACATACTTCATGAACTCAAGGGAAGAAAAACTAGTAGGTTCGATGATTAGGTTAGTAGAGTGGGACAGAAAGGAATCCATGTAGATCTACAACTCACTATTATCCTTTTCCATAGATTTTTTTGCATTCTACTTTTTCCCATCAAGGCGGATAGTATCGTCATTGATGTGATCCTGTATCTCATGATGTAGGTGCATGCATGTTCTGGTATCGTGTTTGGGGATTCAATGGTACTATCAAAATGTGTTCTCTTCATACCAGTTGAGGTAAGGTTTAGTAAGGGGTCAAGGATCTGGAAAGGTTATCACTTTGTCTTTCAATAACTTCTTTAGAATAGAAGTGTATGATTCTGATAACTTTGTGAACTATTTGTTGTGTTTGAGGCCTTTGTCACTAGACACAACAACTACATTCACAATAGATTTACCTTTAATAGAGATTGACACAATGGACCTACCCTTAGGATGAGAACACGAGGAAGATCCCCCAAATTGGGGAATCATTTGTCAGTATTCCTGCAACGCGACATAAAGATGTGTAAAAGTGGGGTATTTCATCAAAGCAAACTTCTCTTGCGAGGACCTCTATAGGTTGCTGATGAAAACCTTTTGCACGTTTGAGTCGAGCAAAGGATAAGATCTCTATTAAAATAGTGCTTGATATCAAGCAATGAAATCAGTTATCTTCTCATGCTCTCCTTGCTTATACTAGATGAGGTCCAAAAAGGCCATCTTCGAACCAATGTTCACCTAGAATTGTTGGAGAAACTTATTAACAAGTTGATAAAATGAGAACATGGAATTATCAGGCAAGGAATAGTACCATTCTAGGTTTGTATCCTTGAGATATCTTGGGAAAAATTTAGCCATTAAGGCATCATGATGGAAGAAATATGTACACATGACATTAAATGCAGATACATGTGTTTACAGATCTCCCTTACCACTGTACTTCTCAAACTTTGGGATCTCAATTCCCTAGGGGATATGAGTGCTTAGAATTGCTATTGATAAAGGACTATGATGAAATAAAGGTTGTAAAATCATTTGGGAAGTGGCTTGGGACAGGTTCGCCAGCTAATTCTGCATTTGGCCCGTGTTTTGTAGCAAAGAATTCAGAACGGGGTAAGATGATGAAACAAGACCAATAGAACCACCACCAGAGCTCGTAAAGCCACCAGATGCATCGCCCCCCATTCCACCAAGACTTCCACTACCAAAGCTAGTGTGGCCTCCAAATTTACCACCACCAGAATTAGAAGGGATAGCGCTAAAACTGAGAGGGATTTTGTTTACTTTGACAGTCAGAGGTGCCTCATGCATGGGGGTTGTGTTGACGAAAGGTCCTTATTCGGCCATGTACATTGACATTACGAGCATCAAAAATCCTATATGTATTTCAAAGGTTTCAGGCCTAGAACCTTGGGTAACACCTGATCCAGGGTTGTAGGAAGGGACAATGTTTCTACTATGTCAATGATGCCTAAAGGAAAAGTTCCAAGCCCACCCAATCTTTTTCTAGCATGTTCTCATTTTATTGAAAACCTTAGTGGCCCTAGCTTTGTTCTGTTCTTTCCCCAAATGATTTTTGATATCCAACAGCCTCCTATCTAGAGCAATGAGATGCTCCCTAGGGATAGCGAGAGCATCATCATTGTTCAAAGGTGGGTCCATGGAGAAATAGGAGGGGTAGGAGTATGAGTGGCTTCCCCAAAGAAACACACCTTTGCTCCTAAAACCATCTCCTGAGAAGTAAAACCAGTAGTGACCTTTGAGAAATCTATTTCTAGATGTTGCACGCTCCTTCTGAAAACATACTTGGTGTTGATGTGAATAAATGTCTTGTACCTAGTTAATTCACTCACTAGGTAATTAGGGGACATATTCACATGTTAAGTTTACTTAGGCTTTAAGATTCCTTCTAGAAGGATGAGTTGTATTTTCTATATCTTATCTTATCCTAGGTTGTTATGACTTAGTTGTCTCATGTGATAGGATTAAGACACTTGTCATGATCTTTTCTAATATTTTTTACCACCTTGCCTTTATAAGCAAGGCATCATATGTACATTTTCATATTTAGTTTAACATTCTTGCATCCTTAATAATAGCATGATATTTCTGCCATTTCTCTCTTGTGGAAGTTATTTTGTCTTGCAAGTGATCCTGGGGTGTTTGAGGAGTTCACCATAAAAACCTACACCTAGAAGTTGTAGATTGGGTCGTAAAGCTCATAAAGCTTTACGAAATGCAATATTGCAACCTTCACAAGGCACGACAAGAAGAGTCTCGACATGGAGAAATAAATGATACAATGTTCACGCCAGGTTCACCAAAGTGTAGAGGAGGGGGACCGACTACTCAGGGACTCTAGGCCACGCAAGAGTCTAAAACAATAGGCTTCCTTGATCTACCTCAAGCTAGACAAATGGATTGAAAGCTTTAGAGTTTCAAGGGCTGAAAAGGAAGGAAAACAGGTTTGTCACTTTCCTTCTGCTAACTCGAATGTTTCAAGGAATCAGGAGAGCTAGTTTTCAAGGTTTAGGTTGTAACTTAGACAACCCATTACCAAAGGACTACAACGCGGATCACAGAATCTAACATGGTGTGTTGGGGTCTTAGGGATGCTCTAGTTTCCTTACAAACATAAAGTTTAAGGTACAGTACAGAATGCCAAAAAACCTACTAACTACCTGATTAAAAAAGTTGTATTTATGCTACGACAAAGATAGATAATGCAGAACGATGGAAATAGCAAGAAGAATACTTTAAAAATACTAAGCTATAATTTGATGAGGGAAAGGTGGTAGAAATGGACCTTCAAACCCACAAGTTGAGGTCTTCAAAATCTTCACTTGATGAACAACCTACACACACAAGAACGAGAAAATGTTGGGGTTGTGTTTAGAGGACTGCCTTAGTCAGTCCCCTGCTTTGGTGTTTCCACCTCCACAGATAGCTAAATAGAAATGATTGTAGAAAGATGATAAATAATTACCTAGAAACAAAAATACCAAGTAATTCCCAAAAAACAATATGCTACTACATGAGTAGATGATGCAAAAGTAAATGGAAATAGACATATATCACCTTCTCAACAAAGTGCACTCAAGGAAAACGGAGGAAGATGCGAGCTTTCAAGCTCTCCAAAGCCAACATTGCCATAACAATGAAGAGGAGGAGCAAACAAAGTAACAAATTACATCTACAATGGTGGTGGTGAAGCATGAAGGAGCTGGAAGTGAGTGAGATTGATCAAGAAGTTGTCCAAAAGTGTGTCCAAGATTGAATAAGTGTGAATAAGTTGGAAGAATTTGGATTGAATGGAAGAATAGACAATTTGAATGAATGAAGGAGGAAAAAACCCATTTTAAGTTAGGCCAAGGAGAAATTAATGTTACACTTTGTGTCCAATGGAGGAGTGTAATGCCTCTACGAATTCAAGAGGTAAGAATCCTATAGAGACGAAAGTGCACTGCGCAGATGTCTGCACGTCGTGCTAGCGTCCCCAACAAAAATTCCCCCACCGAAACACAAATGAGCTGCCAAGTGGATGAAACATGGAAGTAGATGTGGAAAATACATCATTGGGATCTCGTTTTCTAATGTAAGGGGTACGTAAACTGGGAATTTGCAAGGGGTGCAAATTCACACCATTACATAACTATGATTAACATTTAGTCCTACTGATTTTCTAGAGACTTCGCAATCGTGCATACATTAAATTTATACCATATAAAATATATTCAATTCTTTGCAATCCATATTCTTCATCGTTTCAGTACCCTGCTATTTGAGGACAAATAACAAAATTAAGTTGTGGGGAAAAAAATTGTTTAGTTGTCCTTTCTAAAATTTCATGTGTTCAAAAACTTTAATAGAGTTGCATGAGTCTTAATTTCCTTTGTAATCTATAAGAATTTGTAGACATAGAGGTTATAGCATTCAAAAAGTAGCAAATATATGAAATATAGAAAAATGTGGAATTCTTTAGGGGAGACTTCCCTTTATGGGGGTTCAACATATTTATCACTATTTCATTGAATAAATGGAGGGGTTTTGACAGATTTGGATTAGATATATGATTGACTTACAACCTGAAAGATGATTCAACCTACCCTTGACCAAATCTAAAAGTAACCTAAGGATGAAATGCAATGATTTAATTGACCTAATGATGCAAATTATTGTTCTGATGCACATACAACAAATCTAAAATATCACAGAGAAATTTGTACTTTAGAAATGAATTGAGCAAGACACTGTGCACTTGTGGTATAAAATTGAGCTTGATTTCTAAGGAAATTTCCTTCAGGGGTGCCATTTTCCTTGTTGAATCTTTCTATAAGTTAGTTTTCGTGAGTTGTCAAGGTGTAGGGTTTCACTTGCAACAATGGATAATTGATCTTTTGACTTCCTTCAATTCTCTTCAGACCTAAAACCTGCACATTCAAAGAGGTAAGAAAGGTTGTGCCATTTAGGGGCTTTCCTTAGTCAAACCTCATGTTAGTGTTTCCATTTCCATAATGACAATGTAAATGATAAAAGGATAAATGATAAAAAGGAATGATGAATCCACAAAGTGCTACAAATCACCACCCTTCAATGGCTTCCTTGAATGACTAAAGTCATACACATCTCCTCAAGGCTTGGATCTTTCTTTCTTAAATTGATTGAATACCTTCAAGGGTTAGATCTCACAAATGATATGAAAACATAAACATGAACAAACTCACATATACTTTGACATGATGCTTGGATCTTGAATTGCTATAATAAATCACTAAAATGATCTTGAATTTCTTGATCATAAATTGCTCAATATTTTTCACTTGTTCTTGCAAGATTCTTTCTATTAGTTTTCAAATGATGCAATAACTAGGTATTTATACACAATTATTCTAATTTCTTGAAATTAAATCCCGATGGTCAACTTTAGATATTTTGAATTTCAAATAGTAAAATGTTGATACCAACATATTTGAATTTGGAGCCAAAATAGGGGGACATAGATGCCTTAGGCACCAGTGTCTCAAACCTATTTTTTGAAAATTAAGGAGTCAGTGACAAAGTATTAAATGAATGCATTTGTTTTGTGCTTGCAATTTGTTGAAAAATGATAAAATGGGTCACAAAATGCATAATTTAGGAAATTAGGTGTTCAATTAGGTCCAATTACTTAGAGGGAAGCAAACATAGTGTGAAATTGTCATAGGTGACAATTTACGATGCTACATTTAGCCCCCACTTTAGTGAGAGTATGAACTTACACTCAGACTCACACTAAAGTAGAAACTATGTCAAGAGGGGTCCAGATGTACAAATATTAAAGAGATAGGATGACAAAGGATCAAGGGGGACTACACAAGCCCCCAGGATCTAAGATCCCATGGAAAACCAACATAAGCACAAAGGAACACACACATGTATGAAATGCAACAAGACAACATACACAAACATACATGTTAGAAAAAACAAAGCATACATGATGAAAACATATGACATAGCATAACATATAGATGGCAACAAAATGAACACAAAAATGATGCAAACATAATGCAAACACAAAGAATACACACAAAAGACACACAACAAAACACAAGGTTAGTACTAAAATGATTCGATTCAGTAAGGTAAAGAGGCCTCAGTATTAAATTGTCTCAAATATCAAATGTCATCCATCAAATAAATATTAGATAAAGGAATTCTCTTGTGAGGACCAACAAGTTGTGTTATGCTAAATCACTCATGAGCCACATGGATCCACTAGCTAGCAAAATATGTTATGCTAGGTGTCCATGCAATATGATGGGTTTCATAAGGCTAGCAAGCTATGTTATGCTAGACACTCATGAAACACATAGCTCTACTATCAAGCAAGTTTCATTATTCTTGGTGGCCATTTTAAAAGGGTGCTCAAGTTCACAACCCAACAAGCTTCGTTATGCTGAATTTATGAACTATTTTTCCAAAACCTCACCTAAGAAGGTGCATAAACTCACCTATGAAGGTTCATAAATGAAAAACTTTCCTATGAAGGTGTACAAATGATAAACTCACCTATGAGGGTGCAAATATGAAAAACTCACCTACAAAGGTGAATAAACTCGCCTACAAAGGCGCATAAGACAATGCCAAAAACTCAAGGGGTCTTATACACAACACCACCACAAAAGGTGATTTACAAAATAAAAAAAGGGACATTGCTCAATACATGAAGGATCACACCTTAGGGAATATCACACATGACATCACCACTAAGAGAGGACAAGTCGGGGAATAAAATCTCACACCTTAGGAAATACTAGTCATAGCATTACCATAAAGGGGAACATCATATTCCAATAAAATTCACAAACTTAGAAGATATCAATCCCAATATCACCACAAAGGAGACACAACATAGATTGAGAAAGCCACACTTCAATTGATAAGGTCACATTTTCTAGGAGATGTCTACTATCATCACTACAAAGGGACCATTTCTTATGCAATTAATAAGCGGGGGACCATATGCCCCCCTTAAAATGTTAGTGTACTTTCTACACACATTTTAAGGAGATACAAATGGATCCCTTGCTAGAAGGAATTCACCTAACACAAGGCTACCTGACCCCTTTCCCCCAAGTGTAGGGACAAAGATAAGCCAAAATGGATGATGATGTGTTGGTCCTTGCAAAATGAAATATGATTGCATAAAACTTAATTTATACCCCCATGCATGGTAGTGACTATTGTGTGATACTACAACTAACACATAGAAAGGAGAAACAACTAATGTTATTTTTCTTGGGAGAATCTTGCATGATTAAGTGAAGGTCATTGTGACGTTTTCATTATTTTTGAAGGACAATAGCCAAGACCTTTTTTCATTTCTTTCATGTTGAGCTCTATGGGGACACAGATACCTTGTTCTTTTACACCACATCCTTTTCTATTATAGCCAATTTGTTTCAAAATTTGATAACCTCTTCCATAAATGGCTTCCATTTCTTTCAAAGAAGGTGGTTTTTCACAATCACTTTCATTGTATGTAGATGTGTAATTTGTGTTTTCCTCTTTGTTAAAAGTTGTGGATGTTTTTGATGATTCAGTGATAGATTATGTTGATACCATTGCAACTTCTCTTTTTTTTACTTTGATTGTGTAATCTTGTATTCCCCCATGAATGTAGGTGTGAAATCTAATGATCCCCAATCATCATCCAACAACTTTGTCATAGATGAAAGACACTCATCTTTGTCTTGAATTTGTAAAGGTTCTACTTTTGAAGTTGGTATCAATTTCATAAAAGGACTCGCTATTCTTGTTTCAATTTGTAAACAATTTTTAGATTTAGGATCAACTTTTATCATGTAAACCTTATTGTTGTATGTGTATTTAATTAAACGATGAAGTGTTAAATGCATTCCTTTCATCTCATGAATCCATGGTCTACCCAAGAGAATGTTATATTAAAGATCATGGGGCATGACATGGATGGGATTTTTTAACACAAGCTTACCAACTTTAATAGGGAACATTAGCACACCAAGTGGTTGTCTTCCCATGTTATCAAATTCTTTGATTGACAAATCAACGGGTTGAATTAAATTTTTATTCATTCTAATTTTGTCCAAAATATTAACACTACAAATATTAATCCCTGAACCATTATCAATAAGAGTACACCTAATCCCTGTCCTATTAATAATAACCATTATCATCAAGGCATCATTTTTTTTGTGTTTCAAAAGGGGGTAATTTATTTTGATGAATGATAATGTCCATACTAGTTGAATTCATATTTTCAAGCAAAGATGCCACATCATTTGATTGCACACTAGGAGGGACAACTCTTTGCAAAGCATCTTGAAGAATACCATGATAAACAAGTGATGTTTGAATTAAATCCCATAATGAGATCTTAGCAGGAGTGTTATGAATTTGCTCAACAAGATGATATTTTTACCACTATGTTGTAGAATGTTAGGTGCAGGTGGGAAGTATGGTTGAGGTAATGGGATAGATGTTGGAATTTTTTTTCACTAGTAGAATTTGGAAAATAAATGACTACGTGACAAAAAATTTTAGTCACAACAACTAAAAGTGACTAAATTCTACTATTTTTTTGCAACTCAGCTATAAATGAGTAAATAAATGACTAACTTGGTTGTTCACTAAAAAATTATTTAGTCATACAAATAAAAATGACTAAAAATTTAGTCACATAAATAAAAGTGGGTAATTAAAAGAAATATTTTGAATTGCAAAATTATTGGTGGGATGCTAATCATTTCCTCTCCATTGCTACAATTGAGAAATTATTGGCGAGATGAAAATATTTCCTACACTGTCCTTTCATTAGTTTGAGAGTCAAGAGCCTCACAAAGGAATGTAAGCTCGAACTAATATCTTTAGTACAAAAATTCCTTCATCTTGTTCTCATTGGATGCTCATTAATGAACAATTTTTCCATGTATGAAGAGGATTAGGGTTTGAAGCTCGAGCCTTTTTGCAGATGTTTGATGGAGAATATATGAGTTCTTCAGCAAGTATAACTTTAGGACACAAGGATATCGGTAATGTAGTATGACTCAGTGAAAGACTTCTTCCCATATTTTGGTGTTTTTTGAGCATTTTTCTTTCTGTTGTGGATGCAGTGTTTTGTCATTGGTCTTTCTACAAAATATTTAACTGTCATCCTTTGCATCTAGTTGTGTTTAAAGATCAAATTGTTGGAGAAGATTAAATGTAAAATGAAACTTTAGAAATTTATTGTCATATCTTTTTTTGTCTGCTTCCTTATATGGAAGAATACTTTTTACCGGGCTTCTAGCCACTGTGACATAACACACAAATCTCAACAAGATTAGAAGAAATAAAATTTGTAGCTACATAGATATAAATGAATACCATTCAATATACTAAAAAGCTATGCCTACCACACATAGAGAAAACACCTACTTGAAGATGTATGTCCTTCATAATTGTGCATTTTGAAGGATTACTAGCTGAGAATTTTTTGTTCTGAAGTTTCTTTGTTTTATGGTATGATAATTTTTATCTATTGTCGTATATTGCATATTTTATTTTTATCAAGTTGTTGTATCTGCTTTAGATATTAGACCTATATTAGTATTCATATCTGCATCAAATACATTTAGTTATACAAAAAGGTTAATATATCTTGATTTCTTTTAAATTGGCCGATTGACTTTGTCTACAAAGTGTGGGTTTTGTGGTGTACTTGTATTGGAAGTATGCATTACAAGAATAATTACACATTGTGATTGTAATCGGTGAAGCAAAACCGTGACTTGCCTAATGGATATTTACTAATGTATTGATTTTTGAACCACAACTTTGTAGATTTTAATTTGACTGAATTTAGGTGTTGGGATTATTAGACGTCTTTTGACTTGCTTCTTTTGTGTTTTTAAAAATATTGAATATGGTTATGGATCATATCATACATGCAACACAATAGCATTAACAAAAATGGTGTTGAAGGCTACAGTGATTGAAAGTCCCTAAATGGCTTTAACATTTGATATGGTCCACATATTTAATGTTTTGAGTATGATAGGATCAATTCTATTCTAGGGCTTGTGCTTTCTTATGTAGATTGAAATTGAACTTCCCAATATCCTCATGTATAATGATTTCCATTCCTCATATCCTCAAAGTAGCTTTATAATACAGTGATAAAACAGTCACCAAGCATTAAAGGTTTTGGTGAATGATGATTATATTTATTATAGTCAAAGACTATCCTTACTCCTCGTGACAATCATTAAGACTGTCTTTATTTAAAACCTTGACTATTTAATTTGACTATCCTCAATTATCTTTATCACTACCTTTGTCAAGGTCTCAAATACTCATAGATAAGATTGTCCTTTTTTTCCTTCCTTCATCAATGACCTTTATGACAATCCTCCTCAGTTGGTTGTGACTTTAAAACCTATGTTGATCCATGGTCATCTTTGTGATTGTCATGTGTTTTCTTATTGTTTCTAGTGTTATATGTATGAGCAACTATGTGATAGCTTGGTTGATCTGACACATGATTACTAGTAAGTTGTTTTGTAAAGTGAAGGATATGGCCATGAGGTTTAAGAGGTCTTATAGTGAGAGGTGACTTAGGAGGTCAAATAGTTAGAGGAATTTTTGGAGGTCCAATAATTAACAGAGATATAATAGCCAATTGTGCATTCATAACCTCAACGGAGTTGACTACTTGTTGATTGTTTTCTATCAAGGGGGGTCTAATGCCACCTTAGCATCTTCATCTATGCAATCCATATTACCATGTTTTGAAAGAATGTGTTAGTGATGTCATCCTCTTGTTCAACAATATCTTCCCAAGTAGGAGAGGTATGGGAGAGAAACATAGAAGATTCTCATGACACTCAATGATTGGATTGGATCTTCTAACACAAAGATACCTTCTTCACAAGTAGGCAAGGTATTGGGAGAAGAAAAAACATGATTGTCATGATTTTCAATGATTGCATTCTCTTTCATCAAGCTAACTTCACACATAGGAGAGATAGTGGGAGAGGGATCAATGAAAAATAACAAAAGAGGAGAAATAAATTCATTTTCATATGCTTGTATCAAAAATTCCTTGAAACTATTAACAAGATCTGACAATAGAACATGCCTTATGATAACACAAGATTTTTGGAATGAGAGCATGATGTTATGCCCTATGGATCAAACTAGCAATTTTTTTTAGAAAAAAAGACAGTTATAGGATTGATACTCATAAATTGATGCTAGATTTGGGAAAAGATCAGAGACAAGATTTTGCATAGTAAATTTGAGCTTAATTTAGTTGGACAAGGGCACCTAGGGTACCTAGGGCGTAGGCTTTTAAGAAATTCAAAATTTGATTGTGTACAGTATTGTTTGAAGTTCCTGTTTTTGTGTGCAGGCAAGTCTGATAGTGAATTTTTTTAGAATTTGCTCAATTTTATGATTATGTAACTCAAAATATAAGTGTGCAACAATTTTCAAAATTTCCAAGCAATAAAAGACAATTATAAATGTAATTTCTAAATCTAAAATACAAAAAATAATTGATTCTAATATGCAAAATTCTGAAAATGATAATGTTGATACGATTTTTATAACAAAATATTGTAATATCACCTTTTAGCTATATGCAAGATACCTAAGTGCATGCAATGACACTTTCTATTTATTTTTTTCATATTTTAAATGACCTAATGCAGATTTATGAATGCAATTGAGATGAAGATTTGAGCTAAAATGACTGAAATTAACCCTATTTCAACCTATTATGCAATATTATATGCAAATTGTTGATTTTTTATGCTTTTTATGATGCAAAAATGAATGTCTAATTGAATAATGCAAGGTAATACAATGAAAAACCTTAGATTTAGGTTGAATTACTTCATATTTTAGAAGGTATGTAGAATTTTTACTTGTCGAGTTCACCAAAATGAAATATAGAAAAATATGGAATCATTTAGAGGAGATCCCCCTTTGTGGGAGTCAACACATTTTTCACTATTTCATTGAATAAAGGGATAGGTTTTGATAGATTTGGATAAGATATATGACTGAATTACATCTTGAAAGATGAGTCAACCTACCCTTGACCAAATCTAAAAGTAACCTAAGCATGAAATGCAATGATTCAATTGACCTAATGATGCAAATTACTATTCTAATGCAAATACATCAGATTTGAAATATCATAGAGAAATTCAAACTTCAAAAATGAATTGAGCATGAAACTGTGCACTTGTGGTATAAACTTGAGCATGATTTATGAGTATGTTTCCTCTATGGGTATCATTGTCCTTGTTGGCCAATTTTAGATCTATTTTTTCAATTGTCTGGTGCCGAATCAGAGCTTTCATTTTTCGCTTGCAAATATGTTGGATCTTTTTGTAAGTGAGTTTCTATGATATGTCAAGGTGTAGGGTTTCAATTGTAATAATAGGAAATTGATCTTCAAACTTCCTTTAATCCTCTCTAGACTTGAAACCCGCACATTCAAAGAGAGAAGAAAGGTTGTGTCATTTAGGGGCTTGCCTTAGTCAAACCTCGTGTTAGTGTTTCCACTTCTACAATGGAAATGTCAATGATAAAAGGATAAATGATAAAAATGAATGATGAATTCAAGAAGTGTTGCAACTCACCACCCTTCAATGGCTTCCTTAAGGATTGAAGTCATACACATCTCCTCAAGGCTTGGATCTTTCTTGCTTGAATTTCTTGAAGACCTACAAGGTTAGATCTCATAAATGATATGAAAATATAAACATGAAAAAACTCACATATACTTTGACATGATGCTTGGATCTTGAATTGCTACATTAAATAATTGAAATGTTGCTCTTGGCTTGCTTGATAATGCTCTTGAATTTCTTGAACATAAATTGCTCAATAATTCTCACTTGTTCTTGCTAGATTATTTCACTTAGTTTTCAAATGATGCAATAACTAGGTATTTATACATAATTATTCTAATTTTTTGAAATTAAATCTCGATGGGTAACTTTAGATATTTGAATTTAAAACAATAAAATGTTGACACTGACATATTTGAATTTGGAGCTGAAATAGGGGGACATATGCGCCAGTGTGCCAGGCCTATTTTTGAAAATTAAGGAGTTGGGGGAAAAGTATTAAATGAATGTATTTTTTGTGCTTGAAATGTGTTAAAAAATGATAAAATGGGCCATGCAATACATAATTTAGGAAATTAGGTGTTCAATTAGGTCCAATTACTTAGGGGGAAGCAAACATAGTGTCAAATTGTTATGGGTGACAATTTACGATGCTACAATATACTAAGCACTAAGTAGACTAAGGGATATTTTGAAGCATACTTTACTTAACAAAGAATACAAAACTACAAAACAAGAGGAAAAATTGTTAGGAGAGAACCAACAACACATAATTTGATATTGGAATACCAATAGTGTCTACAAATCTTTCAGCAAGTTGTGATTATTTCCTCCATCTAAAAAAATGCAATGAAGTTATGACATAACAATTCACCAACACATTGTAGAATGATAAGGCTACAATTAGGTGGTTGAGAATAAATACCTCTCAAGTAGCAGTAGCAAAAGTTTTTTGGGTTTCCCAGAATAGGAGAAGAATTCCCAATAAGAGCTAATGTAATCAAAAGGAATGATTTCAAGCAACTAGGAGAGAATTTGGATTCCTCTGCACAAGGTAAAAAAAAGACTTTCCTTTCCTTGGTTATGGGATTTTTTGCCTCTTATATAGATAAGTATTTAACCTACGATGGTAGACAGTCCCTTTTATATACAATACATTTTAAACTTCTAAGTCACCTACACCATCAAAGGCTGGTAATGTGCCCAATTTCTTGTATAATTTATTGAAGAGGGTGTTTGTTGAATACAAAAGGAAAAGGAATCAATATAGTTTGTCACACTGTTGTTTAGTCACCTTTTTTATGAAAATGAGTCAAAATTCAATTCCCTAATGTGTCTTAGGAAGAATTTTTAGCTTGCAACATCATTAATGATATTCTTGTGAGACTTGGGGTAGAGGAAATAGACAGGGGACAAGAGGTGAATGAGCCTTCTATGGCTATAGAAGAGGAACCTACACCCTCTTCTTTTCCCATTGCAATGCCTACAATATTGGTGAGAAAACATAGCCAGAGGTGTAGGAGACACAACCCATAGCTTCTAGGGAGCAACCTGTAGTATAGGAGGAATAAGAAACCCATGCCTCTACCAAAATCCCTTCTAATCCTAAACAACAAAAAAGAAAAAGTGCATCCTCCACCTCTACACCCAAAAAGAGGGAAAAAAATTAGTACAACCCAAAAGGAAGTCACATTGTCTCAAGAAGAACCTAGGCCCTACAAAGGGGAAGTCTAAGCCTTAGAAAGAAAGGGTTTTTGTAGTAGAGTCTGAAATAGACTCACAAAAGGAAAATGAATCCAATAATCAAGGACAGTCTAAAACATTGTAATATATGTATTTATGAAGCAGTTCAAAATATAACTCTAAAGACTTGTTTACAACTAGGAAAAAGAATAAACCACACAATAGCCCTACCTCTGAAAAGGGATTTGCTTCACCTACTAAGGCTAATGAAGAGATGTTCTTATAAAAAGGGGAAGAAATGTTTTTAGAAGGGAAGATGAGAAAAAGGAATTGCAAAAAGCCTTGCAAAGGATAAAATAAATGGAAGAATAACTCAAAGGATATCAACAAAGGGAAAATGGACAAGATAGTAGGATTCAGTAATTAGAGAAAAGGTTCCATTCTTTTGAGCAACAATCTTGGTCAAGTTTGGAGAAATTGGCACAATTGGTCATTTTTTAGATCAACAAGAGAACTCCACAACCTATGAACGAAAATGAAACCCTAAGAATGCCTACAACCCCTATTGTGATCACTCTCATAATTGAGTTGTGGAATAAAACAGAGTAGTTTTTTTAGTTACAAAAGAATTAAGACAAAGAAAAATAAAAATTGATATCAACTCGCATGAGAGAAACTGAAAGGAAGGATGCAAAAATTAAGAAATTAAAAGTAAAAATAAAAGAATTGGCTAACAAAATAGTCCAATTCCTGAGATGCAGACCACCTACTAGGGTTTACACCCTATATTTGCAGAATAAATTCTTAAGTTTTTAGTTTAGTCAGATAATTAGTGACCTTCCAATTTTAATATCCTCACCTATATTATTTCTAGAAGCATACCAATACGCTACCCCAGATATGCAAGACCAACTATGTGAATTTTACTTGTATAATATGGCCATGCCTTATGACTTTGCTTGGAACCAAATTATGTTTGTGGGAGATGTTCAAATTAGGGTAATGGATTCATTTATTAGGAATGAACATCAGAGGGGAAAATTGCATAAGGATTGCAGTGAAAGGGAGAAGTCATTTCCCCTCCTTATCATAGTAGAGGTAGAAGATCCTAGAAGGATGGTAGAAGAATGGATTGAATTGGTAGAGAGAATGTGGGAAAAGAAAAATATTTTGGAATGTAGGGAGAAGGACTATAAAAGGTTTCAAGAACTTGCAATAGGAACATGGAGAGAAGCACTTAACTTCTCTAAAGACAAATAGAAGGAATTAACATCGAAATTGAAAAAGAAGGAACCCCATTCAGTCTTCAACTACTTGGTAGAAATTAAGAGATCTTACAAATATGCCACTACCTCCCTTAAAAATAATATCACCTAGTTTCCTTTAACTTCCCACCCTCCTCTTCTCTTGTTTCCAATTCCATATTGGACATGAAGAAAAGAGGCGATAGGGGCATCAGAGCAGGATAGATTGGAGAAAATAACAAAGCAAAAAGGGTTCTACCTAAAGCAAGGTGAAGGGGTCATTGGGTGATCCAACAATAGTGGATTACACTTTTTGGCCAAACTTGACATTAAACTGAACCTTTTTATCTAAATCTTCACTTTTGGACACCTATAGTTGCTAAACCATGAGGAATTTGAAGATGATGCAAACTAGTGATTTATGATATTTTATTTGTAGATTCTAAATATATTTTTAATTTTTTTTGGAATCAAATTGCATTTATTTTTCCATCTCCTTCGATAACTAGTTTTTAACAGTAAACACCATTTTTAAAGAGTGATGTTTACTGTATAACACAACATTTTTTCTATGAAGGATAAAATTCTAATTTTTTCAAGTTTAGATTTGTAACTATGATATCTAGCTCTTTCATTTGGTTTCATAGTGTTTTATTGAATATTTTTTTCTTAATTAAGTTTTGAATTCAAACCAATTTCAATTTAGACATACGTTTACTGTATAACACATAATTTTTTTGTATGTAGCAAAATTCAAATTTTTTTGTTAGATCAAGGACATCAATACCAAGAGCATAGATATTTTTCAGATATTTTTTTCGTAATATAATATTTTTCCACATGTGCAAAATAGAGAGCTTGATTTTTGGTGAAAAACCTATGTTTAATTAAACTAAAAAAATACATAATAAAACAAAAATATATTAAAACTATACTTGATGGAGAGCTCGTTTTGAGGACTATAATCCTCCAATTGGGTTTGTCAAGTTGATTCACCCCTTCGCATAAAATTACAGATGGAGGGGGGAAAGGGCAAAAAAGGGGGGTTCTATTGATCACCCCTTCTCTCGAACCCATTGGAACCCCTTCGAGTGAAGGGGGGTTCGTTAGAACCCCCTAAAAAACCATTAAGAAAAAAGAAATACCATTATTTTATTCAAGAAAAAGGTCGACTAGGGGTTCGAGAAAACCCATTAAAGGAAAGGGGGTTTGCTCGAATAGGGGGGTTCGAGAAAACCCATAAAGTGTTTCACTTGAACACCCCTATTCGAGTGAACCCCCCAAATTTATTTTTTGAGCGCCCAAACAATTTTTGTTCATCATTGCAATTGTAACCCACTTATGTGGGATCACCCCACTAGTATAGTAGATTACTGGGAAGTTACATTGCAATATAATCAGAGACCCTAAGATACTTGAGCACAAGCCAGAAGCCAAGTTCGGGGAATGATGAGCCCTAAAAATGTCCAATTCCTTGCTTTAGTTTCACACTTTTTATCTCATTTTTGCTAAGTTTCAAAGACATTTCTAAACCTTTCTATATGCTTTAAGTATTTTAGAAGCATTGAAGATAGTATTCTTTATTAATGAATGAATGTGTGATATTTTAAGTCTATGGGATTTAGTAGAATTTTATGATTAATTATATTTTTTATTAATAAAAAATGCCTTCACAATAAAACTAATGTTGGCCCCGCAGTTGTTGTTGCACCAAAAGATCAACCTGTTAATGCCCGATACAACTGTCAGAGTTAACGCATCCACGAGAGTTGGTTAGTCCATGTTGTGAATCCCAAGGGGAGTGCTAACCATCTTCCAACAAACTCCCCCTCAACATTACCCGAGGGGATTCAAACCCGACACCTTTGCCTCTGATACCAATTGTTGGCCCCACAATTGTCGTTGCACCAAAAGATCAACCTGTTAATGCCCTATACAACTTCCAGAGTTAACAGATCCATGAGAGGTGGTTAGTCCATGTTGTGAATTCTGAGGGGAGTGTTGACCATCTACCAAAAAGTAACCCCCTACAGTCAAGAACTTGTCAACCCATAAAAGAAGGATGTTAGTTCAATATAGCTAGAGGAGGTGACCAACTTCACCATGTGTGTATTTTTTGAAGATGATGATGGCAATGGTCAGAGGATGTGAACACGAATATCCATGTGCCATTCCATCCCTTCAAGAAATTATGGAGGAAGAAGAGACTTGTTCTAACAAGGGATAGCAATTTATTAAAGAATGCCCTATAATACATGTTATCTAGTTCTAATAGTCCTCTTAATTAGTGTAGAGTCCTTATCATAATTTTATACTCTTGCTCCCACTTGTAGTTATCTTTATATTAAATCAAGACCTAGTGATATTCCTATGTTCTTGGAAGATTCGACAGTTTCTCATAGTTCATTTATAGCTTTTGAATAACATGGCTCTCACATACCCTATATATGGGGATACTCTTGTGAGAGACCTACTAGCTAGATTTTTGTACGAAATTAGATTAGATATCATATTTTTGATACTCTATTATGAAGTGTTGTGTATGTTCAAATTACAACAAAGAAGGATACTTCAGTTGCATGATTTTTTGAGTTATTATTTGAAGGAGACAATTATGGATTACAATAGCTCAAGCAAGGGCCACTTGAGGTACTTGTTAGTTGGCCAAATTTGCACCCCCTACCAAGTTGTGAAATAACTCAACAAATTTGGACTAACATGGGACTGCTTTCAGGTTGTGGGTATCCTATTGTGAAAGTAGACCTCCAGATTATGGGTTGGCTCCCCTTTTGATGTCATCTAAACTAATGATTTCTAAGTAAAAGGGTAAAAGATGCATGAAAATGAACATTAACTGAAACTACTAAGGGTACGTGATACACCAAAAAACTAAGATATGCAAATAGCCTATACACATTCAAAACAGTGACATCCTGGTTCACACAGCTCATTTTCACATGCATTTTCACATAAGTAATTTATAAGGAGGTTTTTTTGCAGGACTCTTAAAAGGAAAACAAAATCTCCCAACTAACAACACTTGCATTAACTAACATAGCTTATAACCTGTAACAATTCATTTTCTGCTAAATAGGTGCTTAACCATGAGACAAGACTACAAGGAAAGGTAAATTTCACAAATAATCTGATCAATCACTAACAACACACCATAAAACATGAAATGAGAAGGTAAATGTTCAATTTCATTGATTCAAAGTACTCAATTGTCATTACAAGTCCATCTGAGTTACAATACTGCTCCTGTTGAAGATAACTGCAAAGCCAAGCTATCACTCTGCTGGAAAGAAGAACTCACAAAAACTAAGTCTGGAGATACTTAAGCAATTTTGAAACTGTTGCTCACACATGTCCTTCTAGAAACCCTAGGTCGGATGCAACAGAAAGGCCAAAAAAGAACCTTCCAAAACTCCTCCAAAATGTCCTCCAAATGCAAAAAATTCAAGCCAAGACCCAACCATACCAAAAGCATGACCAATTTTTTTTCCAAAAGGTCCCATTTCCTCCCATTTCCTCCAAAATCCCAATCAAAGACAACTCTCACACTTTCCACATGTTGGTCAATATTCCTCCAAATTGTTCACATGCTTCCAAATTGTTTGACTCACACTTTTGGTGTGTAAACATGTCTTCAACCACACCTCATGATTTATACAATTCAACACATGCCTCTTTATTTTGCATTTAAAGAATAGCAATTTCAATTAAATGATTTATAATTACATCATTTAACTCAAATGCTTCACATTTTCAAAACTAATGCAAACATAAAGGCATTTGTCTTGATGCCTTGACTCATACCTCCTTAATGCATTTAAAGAATAGCAACACCATTACTTTGGATTTTAAAATAACACTTATAATTAAGTGATTTATAAATCATCACTTAATTAAAAATGTTCCATATTTAAAATCAATGCAAAATAAAAAGCTAAGGCTCAACCCATGCATCATGCAAGTCTTGAGGACTCGTCATTTTTCAAAGAGGCACAAGAATCACCAAGGCACATGGTTGGTCTTCAAAATGAAACTCAAGGCAAAATTTTCCTAAGTCTCAAAACTTCATCATAAGGGAAAAAAATGCCTAGGTCATAGACCTTAATTCAAAGCCCACACAACACATTAAAATTTGTTGCAATTTTTTAAAAAGCAAGGCAAAATTCACCTTGGCCGACCACCATAGGGTTTCTAACCCTAATCAAAACATGGGGAAAAGCAAAAAATTGATTCATTTTACCACCAAGCCTTCTGGAGAGCTTCACTTTGGCCGCCATGGGGTTTTGAAGAGAGCACTGGAAAATCATTTCTTTGACTAATCTCTTGAAAAAATCTCGAGATTTCCACATAAACAACAGGTAATTGCTTTTTTGAATAAAAAACTGGCTCTTTTTTCACTTTTTTGACAACCATTTCATGAGTTGAAGCTACGACTGTAAGTGTCTTATGATCATTTTGTTGGTTCATTTCTTCTATGGTTACTTTTTGTCTTCAGTTGCCATGATTGAGGCTCTTTGAAGCTTTGAAGGAAGTTTTTTAGTATGAGAATGAAGCTCGAGCTCAAGTAAGCTCACTTTAGGCATATACCTTGATTCTCCTCTTTTCTATTCAGTGAATAAAAGCTTGAACCTAAGCTCTTCCATTGTCAAAATGAAGCAAAAATTAACCTTTCTCTTTGTATTTGAAGCTTGATTTGAAAACCCCCAGTGTATTTTGTGATTTGTGAAGAAAATATGCTTCTTCTTTATTTTCCGCGGCCATAAAGAATGGAAAAGGGTTTTTTACATGTTTTTTCACCTTCTGTAGAATGCTCTCCATGAAATATCTCTTTTCACCTTTTGTAGAATGCTTTTTGATTTGGTGAAGAAAAAATTAGGCTTTTGGTTGCGGCCATGAATAATTGCACTAGTTTTTGACATACTTTTTATGCCTCTTTTGAAAACAAAACTCAAAGCCACTCCTTCCTATATCTTTGAATTTGTTATTTCTGACAAACCTAGATGGGTTCTACTACTTTCTTGCATTCTGTATTTTGAAAATAAACCCCAAGTGGGTTCTTTGATGTGTGAAGAAAATCTTGTTTGTTGGCACAAAAAGAATGCTACCCTGCAAAGAAGAAATGGTTGTAAAATGATTCGATGCCATTGCATAGTGCGGGTATAATTTAAAGACTTTGCATCGACCCTTCTAGTGTTTCTTTGTGTAGATTGCCACTGTATCTTCTTTAGGCCTATAACAGACTTGTCCACACACCAAACACTTGAAGATCATCTTGGATCTTACTTGCATGATTGTGTTCCTTACTCACATTCTGATCTTTATACTAGACTGTCGCATACTTTTAGACTAACCTTCTTTAAAACTATCACTCTAATACAGTACCCTTACATAATATTCTTTGAAAGACTATCATTCCAAAAGGACTATGCATCATCTCCTTGTACACTAAACCTCTATTGTAGTCACCTGTAGGCATGTAGTGGTTTAAGTTTAATGTATGGACTATCTTCTTATGACTATAACCTGCACCTTTTAAAGACAGTCACATTACTTTTCTCATTATTGGCTATCCTATGAAATCACTTTTCTTTCTGCCCATATTATGTCCTAGGCCAAACCATTGTAAACCTTATGGACCTTCTAGCTCTATCATATGAAGCTTTGGCACTTAGTTGGCTGCCCTATGTGACTATCAACTGCACTTGAGCTCCTATGCTTTGAAACTCTTTGTGATTAAAGACTTTTGTTGTGATTTCAACTAATTGATATGTTAAAACTAAAAGAGCAGATCATGTTGCATGTTTCATTTCACCATGGTCTAAGTATTCAATGAGCTATACTTATGCATTCAATGAGTCTCCCATGCATTGAAACTACTGTCCATTTAATGTAGATGCACACATCTATCTTTACAGGTGCAGAACAGATTGAAAGTACTCACCTTTATCTTGATATGATCTTGCATAGGCATTATTATTTGAAATGCATTTCATTCACTGTGCCTGATATCATCATGGTTGTAGACAATATAGATGGTTGTCTGAAATACATTGTCTTTTGAACCTTGCTATCGTGAAGCATCAAATGGCTATACTTGTGCCTATGTTGAGTGAATGATCATTATTTTTTTCAAAGTGAACAGTGTATAGCTCGTTGAGTTCATGGAGAATTGTTATACCCTAACATCACAACTCTTTTGCTTTACTCTGAATCATTGGCTCTTGTAGATTGTCATGTTCATTGATTCTTGTTGTCCTACATGCTTCTTTGATTGTTGTTGTCCTGTAGCATGAGAGGTAGCATGCATTTTCCTTTTATGATTGCCCCAATCTTCATGTTTTCCCTAACAATTGCTTGTTTCCCCCAAAGTTTTGTTACTTGGTCTTCACAAACATCTAGGTCCTTTTGATCTTTGTGCAACAACAAACATGTCCTCTTACTTTTATCATACTGGGCAGACATATGTCACTTATGGTGGTGACCTGAAAGCTCACCATCCTAAGTGACGTGTGCTTGTCCAATAAGGTTGAAGTGAGATGAATTGGACAATGTATCTCATGCAACAATGCATGATTATAGTTGTTCCTTCTTGCTGCCCCATAGGACTCATGATGATTTCAGGCATGGCTTGATATCTCCTTCATTATTTTAATAGATGCATAATTGAACTTGATGCATCACTAAAACCATTTACTTATTTTAATAAAATGGACCTTGGATCCACTTAAGAAGATTATCCAACAAGGTATATTGCCCCTTTTGACATGATGGTGGCCTATTGATTGGTTCATTGTGAAAAGATGAAGTGTGATTTTCTTGACAGCTCACATTATGTGTTGCATCTTTTGAATCTGATAATGAAAGTTGATCAACTGGTGTGATTCCATATTGATTTAATGCATCAAGAATATGTTTATCATTGATTTGATCAATTTGCTCAAATTCCTATCCATCTTAAAACATCAAAGGGAAACATGTTGGGCTCAACCCTCATGGGAGCCACATTTACACCACATGCTGTAATTATCTGAATTAGAACAGAAACAAGACTTGCCCTAAATATGCACAAGGAACAAACCAGTTAGATAAACAAAGCATATCATAGGTGTGTTTGATTACTCCTTTCTTGTTTTCATGGAAACTTATGGTATGCTACTATTTTAATGCTTATGGACATTAGATTACACGTTTATGGATATTTTGCACATATTTTGGTCATGGACCTTTCATTGCTCTAACAACACTATTTTTCCAAATGCAGGAAATCTAGGAGTAGCGAGGAGGGCGTCAAATGGAAGTAGGGTAGTGGGAAGGATCGAGATGATGTGGGACCAAGCCAATGGGATTCGTCATTCCACCAGGCAATGACGGGTCCCTTTTCATTTTATATGCAAATTTCTTTTTTGTTATCTGTAGACGTATAGTCTTTTCTTTATAAGCATTAGAATAGCTAGTCCCTTGGCTTGTGAGGGACATTATACACTCATGATTATCAATAAAGGTTTCATTTGTAATACATGTTGGCTCTCTCTCTTATTTGTATGTAATTGCAAAACTGGAATAAATGCAATCTGTTTTGACAATCTCCTTTTTGCATATTAATGAACTTAGTAGAACATGATGTATCTTTTAATGTTTAAATGAAAACACCAAAGAATAAACAATAAGTTACCTAATTTCAGCTGAAAGCTAAAATCAGGTAACAGTACTACAAAATCCATGTTATCTTAGATGATTAGTTAGATTGTGAATTATAATCTTTGAGTTGTAGTTTCCGGCTTACATTATGTTGAATGCTATATTATGATTTTTGAATGAAGTTTCTTATTTACATTACGTTAAATTTTTTAAGTGATTAGTTGACTTAGGTCATGCTACAATATAGAGAGTCGCTAGTTACAATTTGTGAAAAGATAAGTACCCATAGCAGTTCCTAAGGTCATTTAGAGTAACTAGTATTTGATTACTCTATTCTCTAAATAGGAGTTATTTTAAGTTAGGAAGTTTTTAGAATAATTTACTCTTGTTCAATTACCTATACTCAATCGATTAATAAATTATAAGATTCTCAACTACATATAGAGTACCAACATCATCTCAAGTTTATGACTCCCTAGTTGACAATTTAATGAAGCCCCCTTTTGAACAATGAATTGCTTAAGTTGGGATGGGATTTGTAGGTCTGTTGAGTCGTATGTATTTTAGTTGCATAATTTAATTACACATTAGGGAAGCTCTATAGAAGGAATTAACACTCAGCCCTTCAACATTTAATTCACCACAAAGGAAATAGATATCTATTAAAGACATCAACACTTAGCCCTTCAAAATTTAATTCATGAAAAGATAGTAGACAAACACAATGTTACTACAAAAAAACACTAATAAGACACAAGTACCAACAATATGTTGCGGGTGATTTGACTTATTAGTCTGCTAAGTGTTGGTAAGCCAACATTATTTATTTAACTTCCCATAGACTTATTGACACTTGTCTCTATTCTAGAGACTTTATGTACAAATTTGGTTATATCAAAACTTTGGCCCAGGATAGAAGTTATGTCGTTGATCTACAATCATCCAATAATATATATGTAAATTTATATAAAGTTATAAATTCGCCCAAGTAAATTAATCATTATCATTTAGCATTTCATATTTTTGCCTCACATTATGATTTTTCAAAAACTTACCAACACATTTTTCATATAATTAATTTTAGATTTTTGAGTATTTATATAAATTCACTAGTGAACTTATTTTATTTGTTTGAATACAAGTTTAATTTTCCAACGAAATTATTTTATTGGTTTGCATACAAGTTTAATTCACCAATGAAATTATTTTATTTTTTGAATACAAGCATAATTCACCAACGATATTATATTATTTGTTTGAATACAAGTGTAATTTGTCAATATTTTCTATACATTTCTAATAATTTTAAAATAATCACCAATAAAATTAATATTTAAAAAAAATCACCAATAGAATTAATATTTTTTCCAAAAATAATGCAAGATTTGTCAAATTTTTATCTTTTCCCAAGGGGTTTCTTAAAGTTATCCCTGCAAGACACCATTATCAAAGTCATCAAACCAAAGTGAAAGAAGAGGGGACACTTGTGTTAATGCCACTACCCAAGCCACCTCTCTAGATGAGGAAGAAATATTGACTTAAGATGTTTGTAGTTGCAAGTCAACTCAATTGTTGATCAGCATTGGTGGTCTCTTTTTGTGGTTTCATGTAATATATCCCTATTAATGATAAATGTATTAGCATGTTCATCATACAACCTATAAGCTTTTGAGGAATTTGAATCCCACAAAATGATGCATTTACAACTTACGGTCCAACTTCTTCTATTTCTCCTTAGAAATTAATAAATAGCATGTGGACCAAAAGACTCTAAGATACCACATTGTTGGAGGATGACCATATATATACATATTAAAACCTTCTATACAAATCCAACATCTTGATGGCACCTAAGAAAAACCCTATTGTTAGGAAAAGAAATGTGAAGATTCAAGAAATTGAGCCCCATCCTTCCTCTGCAATTTTTTTGAAAGGGATCTCTAGCTCGATTAATAAATATGGGGGGAAGAAGGGTACCAAAAGTAAGGAGGGGAGTTTTGGGCCTCGTGAAAACTCTAGCCCTTCTTTGTTGGAGGATCTTCTTATCATTACCCTGAATAAAAAGAAAGGTTATGTAAAAACTTGTAGGAAAAGATCTCATATTTCCTCTGCCAAAATTTGTAAGGAGGGTGAGAATTTAGATACTTTGGTTGTTACCCCTATCAAGAGGAAGCCCCTCTTCTTGTCAAGATTGGAAAAATAAAGAAGAATAAAGTTAGCTCTGTTGTGGAAGAGGGGGGACCTATCAATATTTCTAATGTTGAAGGTGAGCTGAGAGCTATTGATAATTTGGAGCATAATAGTTTGATTTATTTTGGGGGTCAAAAGTCTGCTAGGTTAGCCAAAGCCCCTACTACTAGTACTTTGTTGGCTTCTAAAGGAAAAAAAATTATTTCAATTTTGGATAAGGAAGAGGAGGTCTATGAGGATGAGGAGTTCCTCCATAATTCTAAGGAAATGTCTAAGGATGAAAACCCTATTAAGGATGTGGAGAACTATTTGCAGGTTGATGTTGAGGAGGAATAGTGTGAGGATGCATAAGAGGAGCAATGTGATGATGCAGAGGAGGAGTAGTTCTATGAGGAAGAGAAGGATGAAGACAAAAAGGAGGAGACCGAAGATGAAGGTGAGGAAGAGGATACAGAAGAAGGAAGATGAAGAGTTAATTGAAATGTTCCTCTAGAAAAGCATGAAGGAGAGGTTGAGAAGGGTGATACATATGATAAAATTGAGTGTGAGAAGGAATTGCTTAAGTTTGTTAGAACAAAATTGGAGGCTCTACAAATGAAAGTGAAGGAAATGGAGAGCAAGATGGATGCCAATAATTGCTATGAAAAAATACATAAAATTGAATCTTAAAAAATAAGATGCACCCTCATAAAAATTATGTACAACCCCCTCAAACAAATTACTACTATAAATTACAATATTTCCCAAACTATATTGTAAATAAAATTATTTATCCATTTATTATCACAAAAAATCCTTAATGGAAAACATTCAAAGAGCATATTATAAATGTCATTGAAGTACACACCTATGTTACCAAGAACACTTGACAGTAAGATTCCATTTTCTATTTTAACTAGTGAAATATTGTTTTTCATCTAAACAAATGTTTCTACGTCTGCCTTCACGTTTCTACTTGTAAAAAAGTTTGTGTTTTCTTTGAATTGGATTTTCCTTAAATTGCAACTTCTTTTTCTATATTTTCCTCTGTGATGTTTTTGGTATGTATTAAAAAAAACTTTAAAATATGCATTTTTAAAGATTGTCTACCAATTTTTTTTATTTTTTAATGTTTTACTTTTCAAAATGTTTTTTTCTTATTTTTTATTATAAATTGTTGTTTTTAAATTATTTAAATTTATTTTTTCAATCATATTTTGCTATGTTTCAAAAGCAATATAGAATTTTTAATTTTTTTTAATAAATATTAATTTATATGTATATATGTAGGATAAAATATTATAAAACATCATATATATAATCCATTTTTATACACAATCTCTAAATATTATGTTTATCCTTTTCATTTCTAATAAGATAGGTACACACTAAAAAATGAAGAAGAATAATTTGCAAGTCACCTTAAAGCGGTTGTCAACATGGACAACAATAGATGTTTTTAAAACAACATCAGTAAATGTCTGATCAAAATATTGTTGGGAGCCTTCCTGTTTAATGAGAATGTACTAGTGAAAAAGGAAAGGAAACCAATGGATTTTCCCTAAACATCTACCCCAAGTGGATGGATTTTCTGATAATGGATCCACCACACAAGGTAGGGGCAATAATAACTATACAATAATCGTGAATAGCCACACCAGTATAAGGGGATGATAGATGGCAGATGGAGAATAATAAAAAACAAGACCAGTGGATGGAGGACTAGATCTGCAATAACAAATAGGAAAATAATAACTTAAGACCTTTAGGATCTCAAACTTGAACAAGCTTTTGTTTGGTGCAAATTAAAAATATACTTCCCTATGCTCTAATTCCAATAGGAAGGCAAGAATTTGGACTGAAAAATAATTTGAAAAATTATATTGGTGTAAACCTAAAATGTCTATTAATTTATCAATCTCCAAATAACTATTTAAGATTGTTCAAATTGTTCATCTTCACCTACTACTAAGTAATAAGAATATAATTTTTTTTTGGTTAGTACAACATAATTTGTAGAATAGAACAATGAACACACTCAATGCTTTATTCATTAATAGATTTACATATTTATAGATACAAAAGCCTCAATAGTCAATAAGAGACATTAGATTTCCACAATCCATAATGATAAGAGTGTTTTTTTTGGATTTATCTATGTGGATTTACTTCTGCTAAATAGTTTGATAACTAACTGGAGGTTATTAACAACTAATTGAAAAATAATGATAATGAACTAGAACTTAGAGACAACAAACTGAAACTCTTGACAGTTATGCAAAACTTTGATATTGTCTTATTCTAACTTTCCCCCTTAAGGAATTATAATTTTTTTATGGACTCGTACCATATCTCTATATGATACAAACTTCATCTTTCCTAATGGATTAGTGAATACATCAGTCATATTGTCATTTATGTTATAAGCTCTATCTCTTGTGATAGAATCTTCTCTCTTACAAAATAATGTCTAGTTTCAATGTGTTTTGATCTTGCATGATAAATTGGATTATTTTCCAATTTGATTGAACTTTGATTGTCACACTTGATTGGAGTTGGTCCTTCTTTTGTCCCACATCTTTAAGAATTCCCCTTATCCAAATAACTTCATAGTTAGTATTGCACAATACTTTGTACATAGCTTCAATAGATGACAAGGAAATTGTTGGTTGCTTCTTACTACTCCAAGAAACAACACCTAATCCTATGTTGAATGCATAACTAGTTATTGATTTATGATTGTCTTGTAGGTGTCGAATGATTCCCTTTGTTCATTTATAATGAGACTCAAGAGGTTTATACATGATTTGGCTAAGTACGTTAATTGAATATGCAATTTCAAGCCTTGTAGTGTTCAAGTAGTTTAAACTTCCCACCATCTATCTATACAAAGTCCCATTGACTTCTATAGTACCATTATCACTAAAAAAATAATATTTTGTTCTAATGGAGTAAATATGGCTTTGCACTTGCATATTAAACCTTTGGATTAGTTTCTTTGCATACTTACTTTGAGTAATCAAAATCATACCATCTTATATCCATACTTCAATTCCTAAACAATAATACATTTTGCCAAGATCTTTCATTTCAAATTCTTGTGATAAATCTCTTTTGATTTCATCAATAAACTCTATAGCAGTTCCTCGTTATGATTAAGTCATCCACATACAATGAATCAAAACAACATTCTCATGCTCATCTTTCTTTATGTACAAATTTTGATCATTTTTACTCTTGATATACCCTTGTTGAAAGAAGAATTTATCAATTTTCTCATACCATGACCTTGGTGTTTGTTTGAGACCATTTAATGCTTTCTTTAACCTACATACCAAATATTATTTTCCCTTCTTTACAAGCCTTCAAGATGAACAAGATATATTTTTCTTTTAAATCACTATTAAAAAATGTTGACTTAGCATTCATTTATGTAAATCCTAATTAAACTTAGTAGCAAGTGCATGAGTTTAATAGTATTTATTTTAGCAAAAAGTGCAAATGTATCTTCATAATATATCCCTTCCTTTTGTGAAAAACTTTTGCAACCGATCTAGCTTTGAATTTATCAATAATACCATCAACTTTAAACTTAGTTTTAGTTAACCATTTAGGGCCTATAGGAATTTTATTTGTAGGTGATTCAATTTTTTCCCAAGTGTCATTATCCATAATTGAATCATATTCTTCTTGCATAACATTCATCAATTCTTTATGATTCCTAGCTTCTTCAAAATTTTGAGGTTAATCTATACTCATTACTTGAGCCATTAGAGAATAGTCATTATACCTAGTTGGTGCCTTGATTTTCCTCATTGATCTTCTCAATGCTTTATTGTTGGATGGAGTATCTTCAAGCCCACTTTGATCATGAGTTTGTTGATCTATAGTATCAAAATTTTCACTATCTTCTTCAAGTATTTTCCAGGAAGTAGTATTTTCTTCCTTTTCTTCCTCTTGAACATCATATGCAAATTCATGAAATATTACATCTCTACTATCAAAAAATTTATGAGTAGTAGAATTATACATTTTGTAGGCCTTATTATCAACACAATAACTAATGAATATACATTTGATTGACTTCGCATCAAGTTGCCTCCTATTTTCTTTTGGAATATGACAAAATGCCTTCCAAAAATTCTCAAATACCTAACATTAGCTTTAGTACTAATAAATGGGCCTCATAAGGATTTGTATTTTGTAGATACTTGGTTGGTCTTCTATTTAACAAATAAACAAATGTACTAACTATTTCAGCCCACAAATTATAAGGGAGATTATTTCCTTTGAGCCTAGATCACTCAACTATATTTCTATTTTTCCTCTCATCCACACCATTTTATTTTGGACTATAAGGAACTGTGTATTTCTTTATAATGTCATTATCTTTACAATATTTCACAAAATTTTCTAAAGTGTCTTTCACCCCATGATCTGATCTGAGAATCTTAATATTGTGAGTTGTTTGTTTTTCCATATTTTTAAATTCTTTCAAGCATTCAAACACTTCACTCTTATATCTTAAGAAATATACCCAAGTATATCTAATGCTATCATAAACAAATAGAAGAAAGTAATAGGCTCCCCCAAGTGACTTGGTTTGTATGGGACCACACACATTTGTATGTAAGTTAATTCAAGAATAGTTTTTGGAAATTCATTCCTATGTTGTTTACCCAATGCACAACCATCATAATTAATATTTTCATTCCTAAATATTGGAAGACCTTGGACCATATCTTTTCTTTATAGAGAAATAAGATCTCTAAGATTTAAATGACAATACCTTTTGTTCTATAGTTCTTCGTGGATACACATGTAGAATCCATTACTTGATGAATTTCTACTTTGGCATCAAGTTTATACAAACCTCCTATTTTGATTCCTTCAACAATCACATTGTAGTGATCTTTCATATCCTTTACTTGGCAGTCTGTCTTCAAGAAATCAACTTTGAATCCTTGATCAATAATGGTTGCAACTAATATTAGATTCTTCTTAATATTTGGAACATACATTACATTTGGAAGTTATTTTGCATTTCCATTAGGCAATTGCACACTTATATCACCATAACCTTTAATGTCATGAGACCTATCATCTCCTAAATAGATCTTACTACCATCATTTTTCTCATGAAAAATTATAAACTAATCTCTATGAGATGACATATGAATTGATGCTCTTGAATCTATAAACCAAGCATTACAATCATCTATTTCAATAGCAAGAGAAACATATGAAATAAACCAAGGTTACCCCAAGTTTTCGGGACGGGGATGACAGGGGACGGGGGGATGAGTCCCCAAGTTTTTGATTTTTGAGGCCAAATTTAGGGACGACAGGGGACGGCTATATAAAATATAGAAAAATTTAAAATATATAGGGAAACATTAAATATTCATATGAAAACAAGGATAAAGCATGCATATATACATTATAGAAACTTAGCTTATAACATTTTTGTTAAGAATCATTGCCAATATAGTTTTTTTTCAATTACAATATGAAAATCAAAATAAAAAGAACATGGTACACTGCTGTCGTCCCCCTGGCCGTTTCTGAGACGGGGACGGGGAGTTTAGACCCGGGGACGCGTCCTTGGGTAACACTAAAATAAACAAGTTTAGATTATAAAAGTTATCACTTATCTCATTCTCACCATTCACATAGTTACTTTTATATATATTATTTTTGGACTCATTAAACTTCTTTTTCCAACATTCATATGCATAATATCTAAATTTTACATAATTACAATTTCCATTTTTCTTTACATTAGAATTTGATTTAGATGATGTCCCATCTTAATACATTTTATTATCAAATTTACCTCCTTTGTTCTTTTCTCATTTCTTTCCTTTGGATGGCTTCTTGTCCTTGACCATCAAAGTTGAATATATAGTCTAAAGTCTACTCTCTACATGATTCCTCCTTTCCTCTTCTTGTAGGATACCTACTAAATTTTCAAAAGAATGCACATTTTCCCTTGCAACCAAACTAGTCATGAACACTTGGTACTCACTCACCATGTCATTCAAAGCAATAGTGACTAATTCACTACTTGAAACTTCTTCACCAATGTCAACTAATTTATCCCTTAATTCTTTAACTTTGGACAAATAATCACTAATACTTTCATTTTCTTCCATTTTAATTGAAAATAATTTGCTTTTAGAAACAAAATTTTATTAGTGTTTGTAATCTCATACAAACCTTTCAAATTTGTCCACGTTCCAATAGACGTAGTGATAAATTATATGTGTGGGATAATTGAATCCTTCAAAAACATGTGTAAGAGAATCTTACATTTGTATTTTGTTTTCTTCCAATATTGAACAGCTTGAGGCATAGCACGTTTAGCCTCGATACCATTTACAATGGTCCAAACATTGTATCCTTCCATTAGAATCTACATCTTGAACTTCCAATTAACATAATTGAAGCCATCTAACTTATTTAATTTAGTTAGATATGAATCAATGAGGTTTTCCATTATAAAAATGAAAGAAAAAATTAACAATTTCTTACACCTTTCTCTCAACTTCAATTGCTTCTCTTTGCAAGGTGGCCTACTTGATAGACTACACTATGTTTGATGTTGGGTGGCTTCTTCACAACCCCAATAGGCATTGCAACAACAGGTTTCTCTGAACCACCTTGCTTCCTCTTTCTTTTTTTTATTCACCACTTAGAAACAAAGATATCTTCAAAATAGAGACACTTGATTCCTTCTTCAATGCTTAGTTGGGGAACTTTGGTCTTGCTCATTGGTTGGAGCACATAGATACCGAGTTCAAATCTTTGACGAGATTTGGTGAGAATAGTAGCTCACAGAATAAAGCTTCCTTTGGTGATGGATCCCTTTTTAAGTTGGAATCTATTTCTTGGCAGCAACTTTCTTTATTCTCTTCTTCACAATCCCTTTACTGTAACAAACTATCAATGCTCATTGTTGACAACTTTGGAGTGACATTGGGAATATTTTTTCCCACAATCTTTCTTGGCAACTTCTTCTTTGCTCATTTTTTGTAGCATGGAGGGTCTCCTCAAACACATGACAAACAAACTTTAACAAGTCAAGTATCTTCACGTGGATCTATGCTCCTACTACAATCTTCTCAATTGATAAAATATGCTCATTGCTGCTCAAATTTCCTTCAATAGAACATAGGGAGTAATGTTGATCAAAAGAATATAGGGATGACTTAACAACATGGATAAAATAAAGGAGCATGATTGCTTTGATACCACAACAAAATGTGTAGAACATAACAACAGACACACTCAATACTTTATTCATTAACATATTTACATATTTATAGATACAAAAATTTCAACAGTTGTTCTATAATTCTATTAAACAATTTGACAACTAATTGTAACTGATCATGGTTAACTCGAGGTTATTAAGAATTTGATTTGTTGTAATATAGGTCTTATTCTCATTAGTTGTAAATTGTAAAAGATAGCTACAAAGAAGCCATGCCATATGCACACTTAAATAATATTTATATGTATAATATCATTATTTATCAATTGAATTTGTTTTTAAAATTTTATATTGTAACGAGATTTGAACCTTTGTGACAAGAACACCACTACCACATTTAAATCACCACACTGTCAATACTGACAACTTTCAATATCCTATTGACAAGCTTTTATAAATTATTGAGATTTTTAATGTTTTTATAATCTAATATTACAATTTTAATTAAAATTCTAATTTATATTATTACTTATTATTAAAATTTTATCATAATTTAATATTAAAACTATATTAATATCATTCTTAGATTTTAAAAATCTACTATTATATTTTATTTTATTTTTGTCTTTGATCATATATTTGATGTTTATTGTCATATTTAATAAATAATACTTTTTTCAAATTTTAAGTTTTAATAATATTATTTTAATTATTATAATAATATAGTATTTTAATTTATTAAAAATATAATTTAATTATTATTAATTAAAATTTGATAATATCTTTATATTATAAGAATTATTAATATTATTTGTTAATATTAAGTTCTCTTTACATAATATTATAGATAGAATTTTTTAATTATTATGATATTTAATATTCTTATAATTTTAATTTATTTTAACAATATTATTGTGAGTACATGTGAACAAATTGTTTTTCAAAAAATTATATTTTATAATATTAAATGTAAATTTAATAATTAAAAATATTTTTAAAATAAATTATCACCAATCTAATTGATTGTAAACTTTCTCTTATTTAAAGGGAGAAATTGAAGCCAATTCCGACTTTAAATTCTTGTAAAGAACTCTAATTTCATGTTTCAATTTTTTTTTTATTATAATTTTGAATTGAAGAGGATTCTATTGATTTTTTTTTAAAATTTCCTTTTAAAAATGATTGAATAACTCACGTTAACATTATTTTTTAAATAATGAGAAAATAAGTTCTATTTAAATAGTTTAGAATCTTTTACATTAGGTTGTGTATATATATAAAGATAGAAAAATATATATTGTGTTTTGTCATTTTTTTTTAGAGCTTTATTTGGAGAGGTGGTTTTTTTGGTTTAAAATTGTTTTATTTTATGTTTTATTTGAATAGTGTTTTTTTTTTTTTTAAATCTTGATTGAATTTGTTTTTAGTTTTAATATAACTTTTTATATTCTTTAAATATACAATATATATTAAATTATAATTAAATTTTTAATTTTTTATAATATTGATAATCATATATTTAGTTTTATAGAACCAACAAATTATTTATAATTTTAAAATTAATATAATGTTTTAAATATTGTTATCAAATATATAATATTTATAAGTCAAATAAATTTTTCTATTAATTTCAAGTAATCATAATAATCAATATTTGATTTTTTCAACTAATTACTATCAATTATACTTTTAACATTCATAAATCAATCAATCAAATTAAAAAACACTCCCTAACAAATCATTAATACATATTTATTATAAAAATAAAACTTAATCTACCATGAATTTAATATCGAACTCAAAATCAACCAATCAATCTTGAAAGGCTCTTTGTTCATCAACATTTAACAAACATTTCTTCTAAGCAACCAACTCAACATCAATTATAATATTATTGTGTTTGGTAACCAATATCAACATTAACAATTATAATCTTCACTAACCTAACTAACCTAATTAAATTGTGATACATATGTTATTTCAGATTATTATTCGACTTATCCCTAAATTATACTACAAAGATAAATACTTCACTACTTGAAACTAATTAGACGAAAAGTTATTTCTATTGTGACAATATATCAATTGGTATAATGGACTATCTATCTTGGCATCGTTCAAACGTTTTGCGCTCAATTATATAAAAGACTCCACCGGTATCCATCGATGTCATGTATTAAGACACCTTAGTTACCGCTCAAAAACTATATGGCACGTATCGGGTAGAAAAGTACATAAAACCAAATCCCATCATACGGATATTATATGCAGCTGATCAGTCATCCCGCAAAAGAATAGTTGGATTAAATCCCACGTGCCGGGAATATGGCCACTGTTTGCCAGATAGAAAGGCAAATGGTTGGCCAGTTAGTTTGCGGCGTACGGGTAAATAAGCCAGAGAGGACCCACAAAGCAAGATACCAAACCTGAGGCAATGTTTCATACTGGATCTTGCACCCCAAAGTCCGCTTCCTACGAGTGTAAACAACAATTGGGCTGTGGCATCTGAATATTTAAAAACCTTTTTATGCCGTCGCTATTTTTCCTAATACCTTGAATGCAAGGCGGTTATGAAGAACTGTACATATTATTAGTTTGTTGAAGTTGTACGACCATGCATCCAGTTTTTTTGCTGTTTGTAACAAAGAGTACCTTTGCTACAACATATCTCCGGAAAAAGATCTATTCAACCATATTTTGCATTAAACGTTCAATTTTGCAAATATTAAAGTTCATAATCTTTACAAAAACATGCTTTTATGTCGCTTAAAGTGGATACAAATTACCATCTGAGAGTCACCATTGCCCAATGTAATCTGAATACTCTTGCACAAGGATGGATTTTAGATCCAACAAGGGTTCCCGCATATGAACTGTATCACAGTCATGTTTCCACCAAATGCAGGTGTACAATTGGGAGAAAAGAACTTATTCCTGAAGCTCGGTGCAATCCTAACTACATCAGTGATTCTGGCAAATCAAACCTCCTAAAGATAACTCTACAAAATGAGCACCTCCACCTGTTGAAATTATTCGATCTGCGGGCAAGGTTAAAACACTGCAACCATCTTTAACTTCCACCAAACTTAACAAGAGTACCACTCTTCCTCCCATAAATTGTCTAAGCCGCAGCAGAGAGAGCACGCTCAATTTCCTCCAGGGAGCGGCCCTTAGTTTCCACCACATTATTCATAACATAGATAACAGCAAGGAGGCAGACAGAAGCAAATCCTAAATAAACTTTACTTATTCCAAATTTGTTAACCACGCTCAGAAAATACAGACCTATAATGAAGTTTGAAACCTGCCATAGCAAACAAGCAGTTAAAGTGGTAAGCCAATCTTTCAAATGATATTACAAACAGGAACTTCAACTTCATTTTATGCAATGAGAGAAATGCAAAATCCTACCCAATGCATTCCAAGAGACAAGGCAACGGCCTTTGCACGAATGCGTGATGCAAATATCTCTGGGAGAAGTAGCGCTGGAACAGGGCCAGCTCCCAATGAAAATGACAAAACATACCTGTAAACAGTGGAACGTTCAGAACAAATCTTGTAATAAATGTGATCACTCTCGAATATATGGTTTCAAGAAATGCAACACTTTCTGTATTGCTATTAATAGAAAACCTATATACTTACAAGACCGTCCCAAGAACAGCAAGAGTTCCGGAGTATGGTGACAATACTTTCCAAGAGAGGGATAAAGAAAGCAGCAACATTGAAGCAGCCTGGACAAAAAATTCATCAGACTACATATGGATAGCAAAATCATAACTACAGTATATTCATTTCATAACTTGTGATTATGTCATGCTTCAGTAATTATCAATGTTCAACACATGGTGCACATTTATCAACTAAACACATGACAAGAGTACATTCTTTCAGACATGCCTTTCTGTTTGATGGAGAATGCAAAAGGGCACAGTTTTGTCTGATTTTTCCCTTGTGGCACTACCAAAAAAATCAAAATTGTACTATTAATTTTACTTCAATCCCACTACGAACCTAGACTTAAAAGAAGCCAAATTGGCTTACCCCTTCGGAAAAATTTGTAGGCTATAGCCCATTACAAATGCAGGCACAAGGAAGCACAGCAATAAACAAATACAATTATGGAATTCAGAATTCCATATACTGCAGATTGAAATTCTGGACCAGTACTTATTCCTTTAGCCTCTGATGACTTTGATTCACCTTTGGTCCTCTTTTAGGTCTTATATCTCTACAACTAGTGCTCACAGAGGGAAGGTGACAAACATTTCTTCTGGAAAATCTAAGAACCTTGATTTAAGGGAAGCTGCTGAATGCTGATTTAAGTCAAAGCTTGAAACTCTGGGTAAGGTTTCACACATCATCCACAGCTTAGAACAAACTAAAAAATAATATTAGGCAATAATCATACAAACGAGAAGTATAAAGAGACAAGATGTGTAGATGAGATTTAACAATATCTAAAATTGCAGGTAGATGTTAGATTTACAGGCCTCAACTTTCCCAATTCTGTGTGGTTTTCTAGCCTTTACAGCCAAAGAGCAGCATCCTGAAACATAGCTGTCTCTATTCTCCACCTCCTGTGTTCATCAACCACTTATACAAAAACCAATTCATCCACTATTTCATAAAGTAGTCCTGAAAACTCGCCTATTTTATGTATCTACTTTGTAGCCTCCACCATGCTTCTTGTTATTTGATAGTTCTCCTATACTAGACCCCATAACTAAAGGATGTGTTGGACTATTGTATGTTATTAACTGGTTTGTAGCATACAGACGTGACTTGAGGGTTGGAAACTGACAATGCCAACCATTAGTTGTGACTTGTGTGTTAATTCAAATATCTTTGATATACCATAGTTACCCAGAAACTCATATCCTGACCCCTGATACTTATCTTCCATCTCAAAGACATGCATGCAGACACCCCCAGATATCGGGAGATTTCAACTACCATCTTATCTTCATGCATCTCCCCAGAAATGACACTCAAAATTCAGGAAACTTCCTATCAAAGTTTCTTAAATATCTCATGTAAATCACACAAATATTTTCCTGTTGTGCTAATAACTAGTTGAGGGGGATTAAAGGACAAAAGAAAAATACCAAGACATATATTTTGCTTAAAATTTACGTGTTTTGTAGCAAAAAAAATTCTTCTCGATGCACAAAATGGTACTTGTAAGAAGAAAAACAATAAGGATGGTTAAGAGGTCTCTGCACAAAAGCTTGATGACTTGATTGAAATGGGAGAGGGTCACTCCATGTTAGTAGCATGTGAAAATAAACTATAGCACCCATTCAAAATTGCAATTTTCTTATAGATAGCAAAAAATACATGAAGAAATTCTCTATTTTCATCAGGTGCTATAAAAAACCTTGCAAGATTATTCAATAATTACTGAAAATATAGGTATAATAGAACTATCACATACAATGAAATATAGGAGCAATGATTATTTTGGAGATTTCCAGGTAGAGATAGCGCCCCACTGTATGGCATTCACTTTTGATTGCATTTTTTTAATTGTGCCTCCTAATGTCTGGCAAGATATTTTTTGATAAACTGTCTTGTATAGTGACAGTTTCATGTTGATCAATATGTCAAGAGATGTTATAATTTAGCCATCCACACAGCCTTATTTGGATCTCTAGACATTTCATAATGGCATTTATTATCATATTATATTTTATCAGTTGAATTTATTTTGAGCATTTTATAATGTGCAATAAATTAATTTATCTGAATTGTCATGTGCATACTTGATAGATTATTCAGCTCTGGTTATGCACAACTCATGAGATCCATACCAGGATTATTCAGACAACTGTCACATTGAAACCTTCAAAGCATTAGGCCCTTAGGTCCATCTTAGCCACTAGCCCCTCATCAATGAAATTATGGGTGGCTCCACCATCTATTAATATTGTTACCCTTTGTCCTTGTAACTCTCCTCTATTACGGAGAGAGTGATACCTCGATGCTCCTAAAAGTGCTGCAAGAGTGCCCCCTGGATATCCTTACTGCCATGTCACCCCATGCTCCTCTTTAGTAACGCCATCGGGTTCACCTTCTCCCTCCCCATCATCAGAGACTACCTCAATATAGTAGATGTGTCCTTTCCCCAAACACCTGTGACCTTTTGTCCAAGGCTCCTTACAAGTGAAGCATAACCCTTTCCTTCGGAGCTCGTTCTTAGACACGTCAATCTTACTAGACCTTGGTGGTAAGGTTGTTGGTTGAGGAGCAATTTCATGAGGAAACTTCTTGGTCACAATGGGAGGCGCCTTGTTGTAGTGTGATCCGCCCTTAGTTGATGAATCTTCCAAGTTCAAGGCTCTCCTAATGGCGTCTTGTGGTGAGCTAGGATCCAATGCCTTCACCAACCCTCTGAGGGGATCGGATAATCCTTCAACAAAGAGGACTATGAGTTTTCTTTTTGTCACATCTAGGACCATCACCACCAATCTCTCAAACTCAACAACATAATTCTCCACGTTACCTTATTGCCTCAGCTGTGCTAATTCCCTGAAATGAATTTCCGGGTCCTTCCTATCAAATCTCTCAGTCAACCTCTAACTGAATTCTTCCAATGTTTTGAAGCAGTTGTGGCCTTGTGTTACCATACAATGATACCACCATTCATGGGCCAAACCCTCAAGATGTAAGGTTTCAAATTTGATGGCTTCTTCTTCATACATGGGGTTCAAGGAGAAAAATGTATCTAATTTCTGCAACCAAGCCCTTATTGATGAACTCCCAAATCCATCAAAAACTAGAATGGTGATCTTTCCCAAGCAATGCTAGATGTACTTCCTATCTTCATACCTTCTCCTCCTATGCCCTCTTCTTGTTTTCATGTCATGGAATTCTGTGAAGGACATGTCTCTACGAATGGCTGCACTTAGAGCGTGGTATTCGTTATGCAATTTGGCAATATCATCCTCTTCTTCAGGTGGTACTTCTAGTTCATTTTATGCCTCTTGGTCCAGGAATTTGACCTTGAGAAACTTAGTAGAGGCTGTTGGTTTTATCACAACTGAGCTGCTGCTCTCAGTACTATTTTGCAGTACCTTACCAGCACCCAGTTGCTGGTTCAACCCTCTCAACAGCTAGACCATTTCCACCATGGTTTCCTTCATGCTGGATTGGAACTCCCTAGACTCCTTGATGAACTGTTGTCCTTCATCTTCTTTATCACCCATGGTAGCTTTCTTTTTTTCTCGGAGATGGTATCTCAGGTCCCTGTCGCTCATGAAACGAGCACACAAGTTGGCAAGAAGCCAAGCTTTGATACCACTGTAATATCCTTAGTTCAATTTGCATGGTATAAATCAATAGCAAGGAACAATTGAAATATCCTTAGCCTTAGAATGCAATATCCTTAGCTCAGTTGCACGGTATGAATCAATAGCAGAGAACAATTGAAATATTCTTAGCATTAGTTTGCACAGCATAACCCGATAACAGAGACCAGTTTGTCATCAAGTTTATAATAATAGTGAACAGCATAAGCAGAGATTACATTCAGATTTGTACAACAGTTCACCAGTCCATAACAATACTCCCCCAATCCCAGGTGTAGAGATCGTAATATGCAAGTTTGGAGTCGATTGCACTCACAGGGGGTGATGTGCTTGAGCCTCTCAGGCTGTGTACTCCCAGTGCGCCTTTGACGTGATGACCAAACTATGCTTAGCGATCCCGTTACACATGTATTGGTCACTGATGAGAATGGTGATAGGTTCAACACTATCCAAGAATCTGGGATCCTGTGAAGGGGTGAGCAACAAAGGAAATGTCGAATGGTATCAGGATAAGACTGCCTGTGATATCTGGTCGATGTCACGAATGATATATCGTTGATAATACAATGTATACCCAGACCTACACAAAATCCACAGAAGGCTAGAAGTCAACTTCAGAGATAGCGTCGAATCTTCCTAGGCTGTGTAAATCATCGGGTCTTTGACATGAGGATTGGTGGGAAGGGTGAACTCGGATCAGTATGAAGTGTTTCTTAATGCTCGTGGGATTGGCCATAGTAGGCTCGGCCAAGACCACCAAAAGGATATCGTCCTTGCTAATTGCTAATTCCTCCCTCTCGTATGCTTGTCCAAGTCGTTCACTGGAGAGTAAAATAGAAATAATCAGATCAGAGCGCAGATGAAGATAACAGAAGACACCCGACTTCCAAGTAGAGGTTGTCATCTCACCTGGGGGTCGCTGGTACAGGTTTTTGTCCCTGTCAGCAATTAGGTGTCTTCCACAATCTCCATCGATGCTTTTCAACAACAAAGAGATTCAAATGAATACCTCACCATAGGTGCCTTCCCAAAGGGGTCAGCCAGCAAGAGTTTATAATTTAAATATTATTTATTTAATAAATTAAATTTAAATTTAATATCATAAATATTATTATTATTTTATTTATATTAATATTATTTTAAATATTATTAGAATATTAAATGCAAATGGGAGTGTTTAAAAACACTGTTTCCCTCCAAGATTGAGATAGGTCTCAATCGAGGACGAGGACATGACATTGGCGAGCTAGGATGATGAAACATTTCAAATGGCTTAACCTCTTGCCCTACTTCCATGAAGTGGTTCCTCAAACACCAAATGATTGGGAGAACAAAGAGTAGTATCTCAAGACTTGTCATATTGTTGGAACAATGCGTCTCAGTGTAGACACCAACATAATGACTATCCTCTAAAATTTTGATACCCCTCTTTCTATTTTGGATAAAAATTTGGGAGATGCATGGAGATCCAAATGATCCTCCATTCCCAAATGATCCTCTCTTTGATTGTTCAATTCCCCTAAATGATTGTGATAATATTCCATATGATGAAGATACATTAGAAGTGCTAGATTATTGGGGAAGTATTGAACATAAAAGGGCCATCAATTCTTCTCCTCCTCCAGAGACAACAATTGATTCCTCAACTTTTGTGACTCTAATAGAAGCTTCTCCTCCTACACCTTCAAGTCAACATCAAGAGGTTGATGGCTTTTCACTTTTAGCACTTGCAAATTCTACAATTGTTCATGCTCAGACATGTGTGGACACTACATCATAGGATTCTTCATCTCTTATTGATCATTGGGATGATTGCCACAAGACGTACATTATTTTTTTGATGAATTTCACATACAGGATGTTGATGACAATATTGAGGATATTTATCTCCTCTTTGATAACATCTCACAAGAAGTTGCATCACATTCTTCAGATGCTTTGAGGGTACATTTATATCCTCTTGTTCCTTTTCCACAGCCATATGCTTCTATAGTGATAAATTATATAGATACTTATGAGTCGACAATTTCAACTTCGTCACCATTTATGTTGACATCTTCTATAGTGGTACATTATTCTTTATATCAATATTTTTCACACTTTAGCATATATTAGGAGTAGCATTTGAAAGACCCATCATCATCTTTGGTCCATGCTCTACATCAATTTTCACATTGTTCTACATTGTCTCCTTCAATTAAGATTGGGACTTAACATTGCGATATTTAAGCAGATTCCAAAGACTTATATCCTTCCCTCATATTCTGTAATGTCCCCACTCCAGTCAGTATTAGTTGCAGATGGGTTAGCCTATTACTTGGACCCTCGTAGGCTAATATGTTTGGATAGAGGGTCTCAGTGGGATCAGTGTTTGGCTTAGTTTGAGGGACTTACTATTTATAGTAAGTCAATCTGGCAGCGATGCTATTTTTTAGCCAGGGCACCTAGACACATGGGGTTTTTACAGTGTAGACCCCAACTTCAGACGGCACGTCAAAATATTGAATATTGAGGGAGATATTAATATTTAAGTGGTTAAGTTATATTTAATTAATAAAGGGGATATTATAAAGTTATAATTTAACTTTATAAAAGTGAGCCACTTAAATTTAATAAAGTGAGATTATAATAATTTTGCTAAATGGTACGCCCAAGTTGAGAAATTAATTAAAAAGGGGTATCAAACATTAAAATACATTTTAAATGTATTAACATGATCTCATTGGAAATCGTGCCTCTTGGAGAGAATATAAGAAGGAAAAGTGCAAGTCGACCTCATTCATTCATGGGCATTTGACATTGACTACTTTTGGCTTCTTTGAAGTTTGTGCTTGAAATAAGGGTTTCAGCATATTACCACCATTGGAGAATGGAAATTCTTCAGTGTTCTGCAATCTTGAAGCTGTGAAAGACCAACTGAATCATTGCTTTAGAGAGGGCTTCATTCTGGAGTCCATTTGTGCTTTCATTAGAGTTATTTACAGTTTATTTCCTATTTTTCAATAAGGGGCATATTGGTTTGAGGCGCCTTCATACATCAATTACAGACACCAAAATAACAAGTCGTACCTTCTCTATCCACTGGTCGTACTTCTTCACAGTAGCACGTGTTGTTCTGGCTGGGGCGTGAGACTATAGGCTGAAACGCCTTCATTTTGTGGCTTCTGTTGGCTCTACCTTGGACGCCTTGCTTCATTAGGGCATTTGATCCAGTTTCTAGCATGGAGAAATCAATATCTGGAGTTGGGCGATTTGATTTGTCAGTTTTATGTATTGCTTGGCTTATTCCAGAAGTTTCTTATTTAATAAAGTTAAGGACCTCTGGGTATGTTTGTTGAATAAGATTTACTTGTAGCAATTGCCAGTTACGTAATAAAATTGCAGTTACTCCATAGTTACTTGTTTATTCAATTTAGTATTATTTCTTGCCTAGCAACTTCTTTATTATTTGTCAAAAATCCATCAAAACGAGCAAAAACGCAAAAACAATACATTTTTAGCATCAAAGGCAGAGTTAGCACCGGCAGGGTTTTAATAGTGGTATCAGAGCTCTGATTCTGCCATCCTGGAGGGTTAGAAGTTCTTATGCGGCCGCATCAAGTTGGACCTCACAGGTATTACTCATGTAGGAGACCTGGATTACAGAGAAACCAGTTTGAGGAGATACCATTAGAAATCCAGTTCGAGGAGACACCATTTGAAATCATGGGAGATGGGGACAATGGTGAGCCGCTCAGAAACCATGGTAACAATGAGGACAGAGAAACCAGAGACATTCTAAGGGGTCTTGTAGATGGGTAGGAACAAGTAGCAAATGTGTTGCAATAGCTTACTACAGTCGTTCAGCATATGACCATTCCTAGGAGACCGAATCAGGACCAGGAGGTGGATGGTAGTGTTGATGAAGCCCCATGGATGAGAGTAACACCCACACGCACCTATGACGTGGAAAATGAACCTGAAGAGGGGAACGTGTATGAGGAAGGTGACATGGTCTTTGCAGATAACGTCATGACACTACATGATGAGTGGGAAGCATTACCACAGAGAGTTAAGGATCATCTTAACTTTGACAGGTTCATGAGTCAGAAAAGAGAGCATAGTAGGAACAGGACTAATAGGAGACCAAGGAATAAAAACAACGATCTTAGACATGCAACCAACAAGCTCACACTCTCCACTTTTGATGGCAGCGGTAGGGTTACAGCCAGAGCTTGGGTTAGCAAGTTGACACTTCCTTGACCCTACGTCCTATGGCAGAAGAAGACACCATTAAGTTTGCAGCTTTGCAGGATGGGGTAGCCCATGACTGGTAGCACGATGGGATGGTTACCTTGCAGCATGACCGTATCAATTCATATCAGGAGTTCACTGACAGGTTAGTTGAGCGTTTTGACAAAAGAGATCCAGAGTTGTACTTCAAAGATCTAGCTCAGCTGAAACAAATGGGCAGTTTGGAATCTTACATTGGTGAATTTCAAAAGCTTTCGATCATGGTTACAACTTACAAATATCTCAAAGAGGAGGCTGGTCAAATTATTTGTAGAGGGTCTTTATGAGCCTATGAAGGGTTGGATCAAGGCTTTTGATCCCCCTAACTTGCAAGAAGCTATGAGGAAAGCTCGTAGCACGGAACTTACAGCTCCACGTAGTAAGTTCAACTCAAAACCATCTTCATCCTATAATGAAAGCAAATCAGATCCAAAGAAATCAGAAAATGTTGATCAAAAGAAGAAGTTTACAGCCCCTTTGGATAGGGAAACAATTAATGATTTGCGTAGCCGGAAGCTTTGTTTTTATTGCAAGGGTCCTTATGATCTAAACCATGATTGTCCCCTTAAGCCTAAGGTTCAAAATAGGCATATGGAGTGGTTTTATGAGGGTGAAAACATGACTGATATAACAGACCAGCAAGCTGATCAAGAGGATTCAAGTACTAAAAACTCTTGAAATTGAAAATGAAGGAGAAATGGAGCTACAAGAAGCTCATATGTCTAGCATGCAAAGGGAAGGCTCCTTCAGGTTGCATGGACTCTTGGCTGGTCAAAGAGTCATTTCTTTGCTCGATACAGATGCAACTCACAATTTCATAGATGTATGGTAGGTGGAAAAGCGTGGAATTCAAACTCAGGGGTTTGAAGGAATAAGGGTAAAAGTTGTTGATGGTTACACTCTCAAATGTGAGAGAATGATTCCGGATCAGCCTATGAAACTCAATAACTATGAGTTTAAAACAGATTTTTATGTGGTTAATATGGGAGGCACCGATGTGGTCCTTGGCATGAGGTGGCTTCATGCAATTGAAGAGTTTACACTCAATTTTAGAGAAATGGAGATTAAATTCAAGGTTGACAGGACTACTCATGTGCTTAAGGCCATTAAGGACAGCAACTTGAAGGTAATTACTCTCAAGAGAATGGAGACTTATTAGACATGACATGGTGGAGTGGGCAGCAAAGTGTAAGTTGATGCCTTTCAGGAAGAGCAGAAAACAACAGCCTATCATCCAGATGTTCAGGAGCTCAGAGTTAAGCATACAAAGGTGTTCAATGACATACCACATGGTAGACCTCCAAATAGAGGCATAGAGCACATCACAGAGTTGGAGGAGGGCACTAAACCCATTATGATTACACCTTACCGGCACCCAAAGCGTTTGAAGGATGAGATCGAAAAAACTATCAAGGAACTGCTTGCTATGGGACATATAAGGTCGAGTAAGTATCCTTTCGCTTCATCAGTGGTTATGGTGAAGAAGAAAGATGGTACACTCAGGATGTGCATTGATTACCGAATGTTGAACAAGAGGACAATTAAGAATAGGTATCCCATTCCTCGCATCGACAAGTTGATAGATGAGCTACATGGAGCTTGTTACTTCTCTAAGATAGACTTGAGGACAGGGTATCACCAGATCAAAGTCAGAGAGCAGGATGTTGAGAAGACTGCATTCAGATGTCATTGTGGACACTATGATTTTTTAGTTATGCCCTTTGGCTTAACTAACACTCCAACTACTTTTCAGTCCACTATGAACAAGGTCTTCCACTCTCTGTTGGGGAGATTTGTTTTGGTATTCTTTGACAACATTTTGGTATATAGCAGGGCTTAGGAAGAGCATTTGGTTTACCTAGATACTGTTTTGGGCATACTTGACAAGGAGTCCTTGTACGCCAAGGAGTCCAAGTGTGCGTTGGGCATGGCAGAGCTTCTATATTTGGGTCACATAATCAGTGGAGAGGGAGTTCGCATGGACCCTAATAAGGTTCGTGCCATTATTGATTGGCCTACTCTTGAGACTTTGACTCAGCTTAGGGGATTTGTGGGGTTATGCGCCTTCTACTGTCGGTTTGTCAGTGGATTTTCATAGCATGTTGCACCTAGTTGGCAGTAAGTTTTGTGTCAAAACTAATCATAACAGCTTGAGGCATTTCCTTGGACAGCGGGATTTAAATGAACATCAACAGAAATGGGTCAGCAAGTTACAGTCTTATGATTTTGACATCTCCTATGTCAAAGGGACCCAGAACATTGTTGCTAACGCCTTATCTCGCCGTCCCCATTTGAGATCCATGGCAGAGATTTTCGAGGATTGGACACTTGGTTATAGTTGCGTATGCCAAGATTTTGTGGGCTTCTGACATTATTGATGGGATAGTACAGGACAATAGGTACTCTCTTGTGAATGACCTCATCATTTACAAAGAGAGAATATTCTTAGTCCCAGGTTCAGATGTGAGGAACAAGGTGTTGAGGACTTTCCATAATTCACCCATGGCTGGTCATCCCGGATACTTTAAGACCCATAGGCAAGTACGAAAGAGATTCACTTCGAAGGGTCTCAAATCTGATGTTCTTCATTATGTCAAGGAGTGCTCTATTTGTCAGCAGAACAAGCAAGAGCATACTTACCCTGCTGGGTTGTTTCAGCCACTTCCTATTCCTGAGAGTAAGTGGGAATGTTTGTCTATGGATTTTATTACGGGCTTGCCAAAAGCTCAAGGGAGAGACAGCATTTATGTGGTAGTAGATCGGTTGACCAAGTATGCACATTTCTTCCCGATCACCACTACCTATTCAGCTACACAGGTAGCAAATCTATTCTTTCATGAGGTATTAAGATTGCATGGGTTGCCTCGGAGTATTGTCAGTGATAGAGACAATAGATTCATGGGTCACTTTTGGCAGGAGTTATTCCGACTATGCAGGACAAAGCTTACTCCGAGCACTAGCTACCACCCACAGACTGATGGGCCGACAGAGATTGTCAACAAATGGGTGGAGGGATACCTGTGGAACTACATTTCTGGCCAACAAAAGGCTTGGGTGAAGTGGTTGCATCTTTGTGAGTACTGTTATAATTTCACTCACCATATGACTATTCAGATGACACCTTTCAGGGCTTTATATGGATATGATGCGCCTAGTTTCCTTGATTTATTGTTGAGTGATTGCAGTGTGCCTAGTGTTGGGGATCTGTTACAGGAGAACCAGGATATCATGAGAGCCCTTCGTGAGAATATTCAAAAGGCTCGGAATCAGCAGAAGCAGTATGCTAATCAGAGGAGGGTTGAGCGATCATTTGAGATTGGAGATATGGTGTATCTGATGCTACAGCCCTATAGGCAGTCCACTCTTAGGAAGAGGGGCACAGAGAAACTCAAGCCACGCTATTATGGGCCATTCGAGATTATTAGGTGAGTTGGCGAGGTGGCTTACGAGTTGGGTTTATCGGTAGACAACAAGGTACACAATGTGTTACATGTGTCATGTCTCAGAAGGCGTTGGGACAACGTGTAGTTCCTTCTTCAGACCTACCACCCCTGGATGATGAGGGGAAGTTGATATTAGTACCTGAGGCCATCTTGGATTCCAGAGAGCGTCATCTTCGGAGACGAGTTATCAGGGAATATTTGGTTAAGTGGAGAGATCTGCCGGCAAAGGATGCTACTTGGGAGAGCGAGAGCATTTTATAGCATCCAGCATTAAGTTTGTTTGAGGACAAGCAAATTCGGGGAGGGCGGACTGTAATGTCCCCACTCTAGTCAATATCAATTGCAGATGGGTTAGCCTATTACTTGGACCCCCGTAGGCTAATATGTTTGGATAGAGGGTCTTAGTGGCAATTAATGGAGGTTATTGTCATTTCCATTTCTTCAATTCAGTATTGGGTTCAGTTTCAAGGCTTTGCAGATCAGTGTTTGGCTTAGTTTGAGGGACTTACTATTTATAGTAAGTCAATCTGGCAGTGATGCTATTTTTTAGCCAGGGCACCTAGACACATGGGGTTTTTACAGTGTTGACCCCAACTTCAGACAGCACGTCAAAATATTGAATATTGAGGGAGATATTAGTATTTAAGTGGTTAAGTTATATTTAATTAATAAAGGGGATATTATCAAGTTATATTTTAACTTTATAAAAGTGAGCCACTTAAATTTAATAAAGTGAGATTATAATAATTTTGCTAAATGGTACGCCCAAGTTGAGAAATTAATTAAAAAGGGGTATCAAACATTAAAATACATTTTAAATGTATTAAAATGATCTCATTGGAAATCGTGCCTCTTGGAGAGAATATAAGAAGGAAAAGTGCAAGTCGACCTCATTCATTCATGGGCATTTGACATTGACTACTTTTGGCTTCTTTGAAGTTTGTGCCTGAAATAAGGGTTTCAACATATTACCACCATTGGAGAATCGAAATTCTTCAGTGTTCTGCAATCTTGAAGCTGTGAAAGACCAACTGAATCATTGCTTTAGAGAGGGCTTCATTTTGGAGTCCATCTGTGCTTTCATTAGAGTTATTTACAGTTTATTTCCTATTTTTCAATAAGGGGCATATTGGTTTGAGGCGCCTTCATACATCAATTACAGACACCAAAATAACAAGTCGTACCTTCTCTATCCACTGGCCATACTTCTTCACAGTAGCACGTGTTGCATCTAGCTGGGGCGTGAGAGCTAGGCTCTACCTTGGACGCCTTGCTTCATCAGGGCATTTGATCTAGTTTCCAGCATGGAGAAATTAGAAATCAGTATCTGGAGTTGGGCGATTTGATTTGTCAGTTGTATGTATTGCCTGGCTTGTTCCAGAAGTTTCTTATTTAATAAAGCTAAGGACCTTCGGGTATGTTTGTTGAATAAGACTTACTTGTAGCAATTGCCAGTTACGTAATAAAATTGCAGTTACTCCATAGTTACTTGTTTATTCAATTTAGTATTATTTCTTGCCTGGCAACTTCTTTATTATTTGTCAAAAATCTATCAAAACAAGTGAAACGCAAAAACAATACATTTTTAGCATCAAAGGCAGAGTTAGAACCAGCAAGGTTCTTACATATTCCTTACAGAAATGGAAGATATCATGCATGCATCATCGGCATTATTTCTTCCCAAGGGGAGGAATGTTGTTCGACGATCTTAGACCAACTTCGAAGTTTCATGTCGAGCATCCACCATTAGTGCAAGAGATTGTACATTCAGGGGGGTCACCTAACCTTCTCTCTTCATTCTCTCTTATGGGGGGACTTTTTCCTCACATGGGGTTTTGTCCTTCTTATCTTCTAGAGAGCATTTTCTTGTTTTTTCTCCCTTTTGGGGAGAAGTTTTTTTCTCCATTTGTGAGAGATTGCATTTGTAAATGTGTACCTAACATGGCCTAGTAGCTAGGACCCATCTTCATCATCATCATCTTTACATCATTTGCATTTGTCTACTTCTCCCTAAGTTGCACTTAAAGGGGGGTGTTGGTGTAAACAGGGGATTTACCTATCTGGTCTCCCCCTTTGTAGTGTGAACAAGGCACATCATCTAACTTGTTCCTAGTTAGGTCCTTTTCACACAAGTTCACATGTTAAGTTTACTTAGGTCCTAAGAATCTTTATAGAAGTCTTAGTTGTCATTAGATCTTATCTTTTGTCATTTACTTTTTGTGTCCTAGGTTCATTTAATATTAGTTGTCTCATGTCATAGGATTAAGACATTTGTCATTATCTTGTCTAATCCTATCTTTCGCCTTGCCTATATAAGCAAGGCATTTTGTAACATTTCACATCTCATTTTTTTTACTTGTATGATTTGCATTCTCAGTGAATAGAATATAGTTTATTCTGTCTCATTTCTGATTTCTAGCTTTGCTTTCCTTCATTCATTGTTTTGTGACTCTTATTACTGTAAGCTAATGGATCACATAAACACAAACAAAACTCTTGCAACTCTTATAAAAAGTATTCATGCTGGCACAACAACAAGCAGGACATTCAAGCTCATATATGTGTCTGCATAAAAATACCCCACAAGAGGCCACATTGAAGCAATGACTTCTGTGTCCTTTGTGAGAAAATGAAACTGATATAGCTATCTGTCATGTGAGTATGCAACTGTCAAAATATTGTAAATGCCTAAATATTGCTTCCTGTCACCTTGTACAATTTAGCTAGTTGATAGCAGGAACCTAAGAGAAAATAACAGTGCTCAAATTGACATTGGTGCACAACTAAACCTTTTCATGTAGTAGTAGACATCTCCATCCACTAGGAAATTATAGGACCCTAAAGAGGTAAAAAGTGCTCAAATTCGCATTGGATCGTGACTAAACCTTTTCACGCAGTAGACCTCTCAACCTACTAGAAAATTATGTAAGAGATAATTGTTAGTCAGAAACCAGTCATATTCATTGATCATAGTTTCCAGATTGTTCTACAATTGATACACAGCTAGTTGATAGAATGTTTTTAAGCCCATGTTTATCTGGGCATCTTACAAACTCTAAGACTATCAAGTACATAAACTTCCCACTCACAGTGTTATTAAATGGACTGCTCTATGTGAAAGTAATGAGTCCACAAGTTTGAGAAGGAAACAGGGAAAAGAGATCATTTTGAACTAGTGATTAGAAATGTTCTCTTGATTGTTTTACCATGATAAAGTACAATGAGAAGCCAATAAATCCGATAGATCTGTATCACATTTCTGGACATTTCTGGTACAATTATCTTACATTTCTAGGAAAATCCCTGAGACAGCAAGATGGAGGCATCCCTGAGACATAAAGACTCTAGGAAAACATTCCTCCACCATGCCCCCACTGCCACAATCAGGGAAGAGAACTCCCTGGGACATCTCCCTAAAAGAGGGGGCATTTCCAGGGCATCTCCCCCTGTATGGATGTTGAGGGGATGCCAAGACATCTCTACGACCTTCAAGAAACTCAACCACATCCCTCAAACATCTTAGATATCGATGTCAAATTTAGATTCCTGTGTTGTGAAAACTCATAAAATGCAGTGTTCCACGGGGACGCGTCCCCCCCAAAAATCCTCGCGTTTCCTAGAGGGGGACATCTCGGAGACTTGGGGACTTGGGGGGGACGTCCCCCCATCAGCCCACCACCAACGCCACCATCCCACCACCAATGTCGCTGTCTCCAAGATGCTGCTAGGACTTTGAGGATGCTGGGGTGTCCTCAAGACATCTAGGGGACTCCTAGTTGCCTCCAAGATGTATAATTCTTGCACTTATACATCTTTTTATAACTATTTTTTCAAGTGCTATATGTATTTCAGCACCCTACCGCCCTCTCGCCGCCATCCCCCCGCCGTCCCCCTGCCGCCCCCAAACTTAGACCCCCTGTCCCCGCGTCCCCGAAACACATCCCCTATTGTCCCCCTGTTCCCGTCCCCGAAACCCCGTGGAACACTGATAAAATGTGTATTGAGTGTTTTACATAGGCTAATTAGGTCTTCTTGTGTTTGCATTTGTTTAGTATTCATAATGCTTGCAAAATGATTGCAGAATAACTAAAATCCTGTTGAGTTGAAACGAGTTTTATAAATTTTTAATTATATTTGCCTAAAAGTAAGGTGATATGCAAATAATTTTAATTGCTTTTTTTAAAGAAATTAAAAGATTAAATAGAATTGGTGAAAATGTTATGCATCAATCATTTGAAATGAAAATGCATTTCATGCAAAAATTAAAATATCTACCTTGAAAATTAACTAGTTAGAATTTGAAAAGGGCAAAAAGTTGGATTACGGGCTCTGGGGTTTGAAACAAAAGGAAAAGAAAGGAGTATTTTCAAACACTTGTTTTTTGTTCATTTTCTCTCTTCCATTGTGTGAGTTCTTGTTTTCAAAAGAATTGCTTAGAAACTTTGCTTGTGGTTTTGGAGCTTGGATTGGATCTTGAAGAGGATTGCCAAGAGTTTGTTGTGCATTGGTTTCAAAGAGACAACCTCCATTGTTGAGAGCTTGCTAGATTTAAGGCATTTTCCTTTTTGATATATATGCAATTGTTTACATGTATTTCATGTTTTGCCATTGTTACATCCCCTTTAACTTGAACATGTTTATGACAATGGAATTATGGTCGTTATGTTAGTTGCTAGTAACTGCTTTCATGAGAATGTGCAATTGAGGATAAAATAATTATTTTATTTGTCATAACTGTAATGTAAACGACTTTCTGATATATGCGAGTGATTTTCTTATTCATGTGAAATTGAATGTGTTCATGAGATTATATTTAAAAATAAATTTATATAAACGTTGTAAACTATCTAACCATAATTCTTGTCAGTGGATGTAGGACTGCCGACACCACGACGGAAAAGGAAATATCATCAGGGAGAGGTTGTGGTTAACAGAGGTGTTGATGTTTATTAAGCAGCGTCAAAAGTATTCTTCCAGCGATCTCCTTATTTGCAATAAATTAAATTATAGCCCCAGGCTATTTAATTTATTAAGACTCAAGAGGCACGATTTTTGTGAAGTCACATCTATTTGTTAAGCAAACAAATTATAATGAAGAGGCACGATCTTCTATCAAGGCCGACCTTGATACAAAGAGGCGCGAATTTCAAGAGAGACGTCTTATTGTTAAGATGCGATGCTGGCCGACATGGTGCTTTGTAGAGTCACGTCCTCTCCTCTAGTTTGTATATATATTCGATGGCATTCTCATTGTCCATTATCAATATTCAAGTTCAGTTCGATATTATTCATTGAAGTCTAAATGTGAATCATCTAGAGGTGAAAGCGAATTCTATAGGAGAGTATATTGTTTGAGGCTGAGTTCTATCAGCATTATAGTTCTGTGTTGCATCACTCTTTGGTGCATGTTTTTGGGCCTGCATATCGGCCTCTTGTAAGGAGATCATTATTGTGACAATTCAATATATAAGTGATACATTGTTGCTGGGTTTTTCTCCCTCAAGAGGACGGTTTTCCCAGGGTATCTGCTGTGTTTTTGAGTTAATTTTGAATTAATTTTTTGTGCTATTAATCTGATCATTAAATCTAACATGGTATCAGAGTGGGTTTGAGAAGATCATGATCAGATTTATTCTTACAGTGATACCCTATTCTCTTCTTTATATTTCTTTGTCTATCCCTACCTTAGTCAAGATGGTGAATGGTCTTAAGATTGAGGATAGACTCGAGGGAGCATCCAACTACACATCATGGAGGTTCAGGATCATGCTCACCTTGCAAGAGAATGACTTGGATGAGTTTGTGGAGACCAAAGTTCCTGAACCTAGGAGGAAGAAGAGAAGTTGCAGTGGAGGAAGAAAGACATCAAGGCAAAGAAAATGTTGGTTGATTCTGTTAAGGATCACATCGTTCCTATTGTCTCTAAGTTGAAGACGGCAAGAGACATGTTCAAAACATTGGAAGAAATGTACAATATCAAAAACACTAGCTGGGCACTTGCACTAAAGCAACAACTACACCATGTGAAGATGGCAAAAGGAGAAACAGTGATGGCCTACGTCGTGAGGATTTCAGATTTGAGAGATTAGCTCTCTACAATTGGCCATGTGGTTGACGACAAAGACTTGACCATGCTTGCTCTCAATGGTCTTCCTTTATCGTGGGAATCCTACATTCAAGGAATCAGTGCAAGATCAAAACTGCCTAAGTTTGATCGTCTAAGGGTAGACTGCATTCAAGAAGAATCAAGGTTGGTGGCTAGAGGTGTTGGTCGAATTTCAAACAATGAAGATATTCATGTTCTCGCCTCCCAAGCTTCGAAGAAAAAAGGAAAAGATGGAAAGAAAGGATTCTTCAAGAGGAATTGAGATAAGGGAAATGATGGTGCTCCCGCATCCAAGAAAAAGAGAGACTTGTCCAAGATCCAATGCTTTAGGTGTGATAAGTTTGGTCACTTTGCTAAGCATTGTCCATCTAGACCTAAGCAACAAGCCACCGTTGCAGACGTTGATGATGCACCTCCGCAGAATGATTCATGTGAATATTTGTTCTATTCGGCATTATCAAGCAATGTACCCACTAACACCAACACTTGGCTGATCGACAGTGGTGCTTCTCGACACATCACTGGTTTTAAGGAGCACTTATCAAGCTTGGTGGAGAGAGATTCTTCTAAACAAGTCATTATTGGAGATGATGCTAGCTACTCCGTGAAAGGGTTTGGGACCTCCACTATTCATTTGGATTCCAGCATCTCACTTCAGTTGAGCGATGTTCTTTATGTTCCAGGAATCAAGCGCAATCTTATCTCCATTTCAGCTCTAGAAGATAAAGGATATCAAGTTGCCTTCTCCAAAGGCAAAGTACTTGTGTGGATGGAGAATTCCAATTTCAAGGATGCTCAAGTAATTGGTATTAGACATGAAAGCCTCTATAGGCTATGCACACGACCACTTCAGGCATTAGTTCATGATTCTTCTATAGGCTATATGTTTGCCATTGTGATTAAGTTAGAATCTAAGCATACATGAACATGATGTTTAACTTTCAGCCCTATGGATAGGAGTTAACATTGTTCATGTATGCCTATGTCATATTGGGTGAAGCGGCACATTTGCTAATGAATAGTCGTATGATTTGGTTAAAAATGAACAATATGCTTTCCATAGTTTTTAGACATGGCAAATTGAACCCTAAGCATGAAACAAAATGATTGGTTCAAACTGTTTTATAGCTCTTAAAACGAGGATGCTACGGCATGTTTTGTGTATAACCCTATCGGTTGGCATTAGCTATGAGTCTTGTGAATTAAAATTTATGTTTTTGGGGATTGGAATATAGCCCTCAATGTCAACTTGGATGTGGTCATTGTTGAGGATCCTTTGTCGTCCTTTACGTCAATTTTGAGTCTCAAGGAATCCTGTCGTCTAAAATAGAGCATTCTAACAGCCCAAAATCACTTGTTTTACCAAGGGTCAATCCTAGGATAGCTAAGGGAAAATCCTAAATTCCCTAGGAAATTACAGACTCATAAATATTTTGACCAATAGGGGCAATCTTAGGATAGTGGGTAGTCGTCAATTGTTTATGGACAATTTTCCTAAATGAAAGTTGTTCCCAAGGGCTGCCTTGAAGGCCTGTCATCTTGGTTTGATGGTATTTTATGTCTTTTGTTGGTTATGCTTCCTTTTGTGTTGTGAGTTGTGCATCAAGAGGAAACAGACAACCTCTTGCAAGTCTAGGTCAAGATAGTGATTCTCCCTACCATTTGACCTCCTAGTTAGACATTCCTTGTGGTTTCGATGTCATTTCCACACCGCTTGAGATGTGTGAATGTGCACTGATTCATATTGTGGAATGGAAATGAAGGCTCATTTGCAAGAGATGGTGTTAGTGACTTTGTACACTTTTACCATGGTTAGAGCAAACTCTATCCTCTCATATGGTCATTGTGATGAGGTCATCATGCAATATTATATGTCTTCCATTTGTGAATTCATGCTTTGTGCATTGACATTGTGCTCTACATTGTTGTTGCATTGTGTCACCACATCTCTAACGCATAGGTGTACATTATGGCACATTTGTGTCACAATTGTATCACAAAAAAGTTGTTCATCCAATAATTAACCATTAATGTCTTGGGAAAAACCTTGGGGCGTTACATATCCCTCATCATTTAGACTCGGCAAATTCTTCAACTTCATAGTTAGTTCTCTAAAGAATTGAAGATTTGGTTAAAAACAGTGAGGGCTTAGTGTTGGAGAAAACATAGTGATAAAATAATGAAGATAGCGTGCAACATGAAAGTCTATGGTCTTGAAGGCCTCAATTTGGGCTTGGTAGTAGGAGCTGCATACAACTACAAGGACCCTGCAAGAGGCGATGTCCGCAGACCCATGAGGGGCACTGTCCCCCAGAACCCTGCCAGCCCCTGCCCCAAATCAAGGTCCTTGGTCCCCCCAATCCCCTTATTCCAAAACTCCATTGTACTATGGTTCAGACAAAAAAAAAGGATGATCACAACTCAGATTCCACAAGCGATAGGTAGCCAGAATATGTCAGAACAGTATTATAAAATAGGTACAGGCCGCATTTCAGCTATAAAGCAGTCATATGATGTCAGATTAAGCTAAAACTTGATATATGTCCTAGCCCAGATGCCCACCACCAAACAGCCAAAAATTGTTTGTTTAGCCACCCATATATGCAAGATATCTGAAGACTATCTACTGGTTATAATTCAGACAAGTTATGTTGGATTACGCTGCAAATTGATATGCAGCATCTAGACACCCTGGCCAAGACATCCACCAAAAACCAGCATAAAATATGTTCAATTGGGCCCTGAATACATGAAATATCATTGTATTCCTGGAATCGCCTCTTACTCTTTTTTGGCACACTTTCCAAAGCTATGTGGGCTCATAAACCAAGGCATCTTCATGGATGTCTAAACGTTGAAATTAAAAAGCATTCAGAATCAAGAAAATCAGCGAAGATTTGTGTTGATTATGTTTATGCAGTTGTGAGTGCAGGAAGTAGACATTTATAGAGCAAAACTGATACAGTTCTGTGCTCCATTACATGATATATACATCATGGTACTCCATTACAGTAAAGCATTGCCTTGCTGATATGTTGTGTTTTTTATATCTGAAGAATTTTTTTTCTTCACAATAAATCAATGTTCATTGAGAGTGTGTAAGCAGCTCTATACTTGTTTGGTATCCTTCTTTCTATCACTGATTCACTACTGTCCTTTAAGAGAGTGACTGATTGTGCATATGAAGATATTATCTTCAGTTTACATAAGTTGATTTTCACTAGATGGTCATTAAAATTCAATAGTTTAGCATTGATTTCCAGTTATAATTAAGATATGGTCTGTTAGTCAAGATGACTATCCGTAATTGACTAAGGGTTTACAGATTTCAAATATTTAACTAAACACTATAATCTTGAGTTTCCACAAGACAAAGTTGTCCCTAAATAAAACAATGGAGTCAAATTAACAATTAAATGACCAAACATATTCCATACAAAAAGACAGTAAAATGCACTAAGGAGCAGGAAAACTGAAGTATCAATCTTAGATCCTGATCAAAGAGAACTCAAAAGTTAGCTCACAAAACGAAGAGTTCTATGCACCTTCAAACATAATATATGTTTTAGACTGGGAAGAAGAAATAAACAGATTGAAATTTTGTTAATTTTCACAGATAATAAAAACTAGGTGAATAGGACTCAGAAGAAAAAAATAACAGGAGTAAAAACAGGATAAACAAGGCCCTAGGTCATTAAAAGTAAAAAAACATGAAATGCTTGAGAAACCTTAAAAGGGAGGGTGGCCCTAAAGTGGCTTAAATCTTTATCAAGTGACCGATTTTTTCTGTAAACTACTAATAACATATAAGCCCACAAAAAAATTTCAACTTCAATAGCTCATTAAGCAAAGTCAAGCACTTGTTTTGCATATTGCATATACCACACATCGGTAGATTATCATGTTTTACTGGAATTTCAAGGGTTGAAATCCCTCAGCAGTCAATTACATATCATCAAATTTGTTTGTGGCACATGTAGCCTACCCATTCCCCAAAACTCTCATCTAGAAAGAAGTGCCTGGAAAAAGAGATTGCAATTGCATGAAAGCAAGGTAACAACTTTATATACAGTGAACCTCAAATACTGAAACAAATTGTCTGCCAAGATTATAAAGATGGAAAAAAGGTAGATTATATATTTATAAAATATATTAATTTAAAAAAAAAAATGTAATCCCACAGAAGCTGCCCTGATGGGCCTTAATATATTCAACTCACTCATGGAGCAACATCTCACATAAAGATCAGAATAGTTCCCTATTTCTTGGTTGTTTTTTATAAGAGTTTAAGATTGTTCATTAAGAAGTTTATTTTAGAATGTTTCAATAAGGTAGAGAAGATACTAAAAATATCATATTTACAGTTTTGCTTGCTTCTCTCTGCATAAAACTTAACAGAAGGAATTCTCTAGGTAGAAGGAAAAAGGGAAAAATGGCATTGCATATGTCATGAAAAATAAATTTTCAGCATAGAAAAATATATGATGTGGCATAAGATTTACCATTCCAGTAAAACTTGTCATAAGCAAGCTCTTTCTTCCCTGCTTGTCCATTAAGGAAGAGGCAACAGCTGTACCTGAAACATCCAAAGTGTAGTTCAATTCAAAATTAGATCCATTATATTTCACAGACAGCATAAAAATTTCATTAAGCAAAACAACGCTTTGGAGATCCAAACTAACCGAGGACATTTGAAGCACCCACAAGAGCACTTGCAGCAACATCAGAGGCAATGCCGGCACTCCGGAACACTGCTGTGGAATAGTAGACAACTGCATTTATACCGGCCAGTTGCTGAAACAAAAAGAGTGCTGCTCCAACACTGACAACTGAAGTCCAAAAATGAAATAAGATTAACCAGACAGTTGTTTGCCTTCAGAATTTGGGATTGCAAAAAAACTAGTCTGGTAATTTCCTTATCAAAGAATCAAATATTGTTGCTTTGCAAAATGTAGTGGGAAACAAAATAACACAGCCAAAGCAATATCATTTTTCGGTTTTCACTCCAAATACTAGATTTATTACAGATTTGTCTCAAAATATATGCAGGCTACTATATAAACCTATACCTTTCCAGTAGCGTTTACTAAAGAGGTCAAACCACCCAGCATCCTCCTCTACAGAACCTGTGCTGCCTGCTCTCAAGTCAGCCATGACTTCTTCAACCTTTCCTTTGCCCCAAAGGGTCTTGATTGCAGATTCAGCTTGAGCTATTTTGCCTTGCTGTGAAGTTGAAAACCAATGGTTGTAGACTAATTTTCAGAAAAAAGCTCATGAAAAAGAGAATTGAAGCATTAAAAGATCCTCCAAGAAACATCAGACCTTGAAGAGCCAGCGAGGACTTTCAGGGGCAAATATCATTCCCACTGCCATAAGAAATGCCGGCACAGTAGCAACAGTGAACATGGTCCGCCACCTGAGTTTCAACACAAACCAATAAAATTTATACAAAAATCGAATCCCTTAAATAAACACAAACAAAAAATGTAAAATAATATTTTCATGCATAAAATAAGACGAGTACCATATTGGGTTTCCAGCCAAGGGTAATCCAGCCACTAAAGCAAGCAATATACCAATACAGATGAAAAGTTGATTGACAGATCCAAGTGCACCACGGATCTCAGTAGGTGATATCTGCAAATAAGTTATCAAATAATAGATGGTGTCAACCATGCAGTCATTGACTGGGAGAGATTTCACAACAATCAACATCTAACAATTTATATAAATCTCTAGTTTTGATAAACCATACCTCCGAAACATAAAGTGGAACCAAAGAGGAGGAGATGCCAATACCAATTCCAACAAGCAAACGACCAATAATCATTGCTTGTACATTTTGAGCTGTGGCACTGAATAACATGTATTTTGGCTCATGTAAGAAAGGACATCCATTTTCTCACCTTCAAATTCCAACAAGTTCATTAACAAACTAAAAGTAAACAAAAAGTAACACAAAATTAACTATGGAAAACCTTAAGAAAGCACCAATTATGAGAGGTATGGCATCAAGTTGGAATGTTCTCTTTCGGCCAAATTTATCAGCCAATGCACCTCCTGTAAACGATCCAACAGTAGCACCTGCAAGTGTTGTGCTGACCACCCAACCTAGAAAATTACACTTATTTCAGTAGAAACTAACAATGGGTTTGTATAAATTAGCAAAAGTCAGAATAATATGATTCTCCACTTGTGATATTCAAAACCATACATGATTAAATGGAAATATAGTTGTTTCCCTTTATTAAAATATTCACAAACAGTTTCAGATCATACTTCACAATTATGTATTCTATCTTGAAGAACCAGAACAAAGAAACATGGACACACATACCTTGTAGAACAGTATTTTCGGCAAATCCAAGATCCTTTGCGAGATATTCAAGTGCTCCGTTAACTACACTGTAATCCACAAGAAACTAACATCATAAAAACTGAAATTTTACCTGAATTGCAGGATAATTCATTTTTTGTAAAAAGAGTGTTAGAACAATTAATCTGTTTTAACAGAATCATAGAACTAACCCCTAAATAAAACATCCCACTTCTTCTACACAATACCAAAGCACTAAAGCATTTAAAAAATATTCTCATAATTCCACTTTAGATATATCTGTATATATAAACTTGTGCACTTTTAATTTTTGCATCATAGTCAGAACATACCCAAGATGGTAACCAAATAAAATGGCTCCCAAACATGCAATACCAACAAATGGCAAAACAGTTCCTGAAGATGAACTTGTAACCTTTCCTGAAGCTGTTGACTCCAAATCTCCATCTGCATTGCTCCATAATGAATTATGTCGATATTAGTATGTGGGATCACCAAAGTGATTTCTATATGCCTACAAAGTAAAATACCAAATAAATAAACAACATCAATTAAGATCAACAATAAGGCTCTTGTAAAGGTTCCAGAAAAAGGGCTAGCACTGAACCTAAAAACCACGTCTGCAAGAAGAAGAAAAAGCCCTCAGTCAAATTCTATGTTGAAGAGGCTAATTCTGAACACGAGGAGGAGGACAACACTAAGGCTATTGAAAAAGAAGAGAGCAAAAGGTAGCTGGATTTAACTAAGGAAGCTGATAGTCCTAACCTTAGTATCCGGAGGTCTCACAGACTGGCAGGCCGTCCTATCCCCAACCTCATTGTGGACGAGATTTCTAGTGATTCGACTGGGGAGGACAATAAGGAGGATGACTACAGCAGTAAGGAGAAGGATGAGGATGCAGATGCGGAGATGGAAGGACCTAGCTTGTTCTTGGAACTTAATGCTATGCTGTCTGATTCGGAGGACCTGGACACCACCCCTGCTAAGGAACCCAAAATGGACAATTGCTCTAACTGTATAAAGACGGCTGAGGATGTTACTGCTCTGATGGCTTGGGTGGATGACTTGGAAAGAAAGCTGAGTGGTCTTTCCTGCTTCACTTTGAAGGTCATCCACCACTCAGCAGCCACCCTCAATTCTGTGTTAAAGGATGAAATCAAAAATCATGAAAAATCTAAAGGTGCTAGTACAAGCTCTCATAGCTGGGACATCTTTAATTTCCTCAAGGAGGACTGGGAGAAGCTTGCTATGTAATTTGGTGCTCCTTTCATTTCTTTATTTTTATGTTTTAAGAAAAACTTTGTTCTGCTGATGGTTAGCTATTGGTTTGTTGTCTCTGGCCTGAGGCCTTTGACCCTGTTTATTTTTTGCTGACTTTCTGCCCTGTTGGGCCTTTTGTGTTTGGGTCCAGTGCCCTGTAAATGCTGCTTATCTAATCAAAAACAATAAGCAACACACACAATCAGAAACAAAGAAATATTCAACAATAAAGAGCGTGCACTGCTGAATCTTGATTCCCTAGGTGAGGCAAACATATCATCAATCTCTTTCCACATTTAACTGTTTTCATTGATGTCTCATGTAGAGTAAACAACACCAGGAATGACTTCTCAATCTATTCTTGTTGGCAGCTAGCTTTTTCAAAATCACATCGTTAGATTATTTTTATTACGCATTAAAAAGTTCTAATAAACAATCTAAGACTACCCCCATCACATTGACCATTGGTGAGATCGAGAAGAGATCAGATTACTTTAAATTTTAAAAGCCCAAGGAAGTCCTTTAAAAACGTTACCACATGTTGAATCCTGCTTTTCAGTGCTGTATTACTATTAAACTGAGAAATTTAAAACAATACTACAAGAGAAATTATCATGGATTTTTTATTTTTTTCAAATTAGATTACAACTTAGATATAAACTTCATTTATTGACTACGTAAGTCCAAGAGTCACCCCACTTTAGATTTCCACATCAAATCACTTTTGGTATGTTGAAAAAACTGCCTCAACATTTTAAGTGCTTTACCTGCCCACAAGAACTACACTGTTCCCAACTTATATGTCACACCTTTCCAGGAAATAAAATGAGAGCAATCAGCCAAATTTTGGGAGGACATATGGAATCAGAAGGGAATAATTCAGAATTAAGGAAAGCTTGCACTTACTCAAACATATTTTGTAGAATAAGGATACAGGAAACTTCATAATTTCTGGGTTACCAAGGAACACTGTGTTGGGATGTTATAAGAAGGAATAGAAACGGAAGGACACTCAAACAACTTTGATCTTAGATTATGACAAACTAACTCTTACTGCAGAATTTACAACTTGAAGAACTTCATATTATCAGACCAAATACCATAAAATGTGCAGACTCTAGTTCTGAAAATTATTCTGTTAAACAAAGTTATACTAAGTTGAACCAATAAGAGAATATGACAACAAATAAGGTTTTGGCAAACATAAGCGTAGCCCATAACATCTATTTTTTCATGATTGGCTACACAATGTGCTATGTAAGCTTCTTACACTGCACGCTTTGCAAAAAATTGTTTGGTCTCTTCCCTCCTAATACCCAATTGTGTTTATCATCTTCAGAAGATCTACATAATCTTTCCATGTCCTCTTGTATTGTATGCCACAATTTCTATCCAAGGCTCAAAATTGATCATGTTCAACATGCTTACTCATTTGTCCAATGCACCTTACCAGTCCTTCATTCTTAATAAAATTCTGGTTATCCTGCCTGTTCACAAATGTTGAAACTTGTGGAAAGAGATACTCAAGAATTTTCTACGGATTCTAGAAGAAATTCTACTCACACCTGCTTACATATGTTGGAACTTGTGGAAAGAGAGAAATTAATGAACTCTGAAGGAAGGAAAAAACATTATTCGAATCACATCGTAAAAGTAACTTAGTAAAATATTTTCAAAACTTCCTATGCTATGCTTGATCACAGTTATAATCAAGCAATGCCATTTACAGGAAAAGGAATTATATAACGATGCACAAAGGAATGAACCCTTGCAGCTTTGATACTGTTACCTTTGCATATATATTTCCTACTCACTACTGTCAATCCCTTCATTATTTAAATTAGATTGTGGCTCATCAAAAACTATCTTTTCCTTTACCTTTTACCTTTGAAACAATTAAAAGAGAATCAGTTAATTTTAAAGTTAAAATGGATATCCAAACTAAGACCTTTGCATTGCTTATTGGACATGATTCCATGACCATAATGTAGTTACTTTCTCACTGGCCCAATCTATCTTGACCTAAGTGTCATCTATAAATCTTTTTGCTAGACATATTACCTCTTATTACTCATATCTGCATGATCACATGTAATCATTGAAAGTGAGAAACTAATTGACCAACAGATCTGTACATATACCTTGATCCAGATGAGGCAAGAATGTTTACAAATAACAAGTTACCAATTTTTCTGTCTAAGCGTACTTCAGTTGATTTCATGGAGGAACACAGGCCACACCCACAAGCTCTGAGAGAATAATTGCACGTTTAACAATTTTCTAATCTCCAATTATTACAATCCCAATGATAGTTTTTTATATTAAAAATTTTGTCTCGTTCAACAAGAATCTTTCATTTTATCTGTAACTTTCTTCTATGCTTAATTGTTCTAGTTAGATATATGTCAATGCAGCTCTGATGAGCGTAAACTAAAGAGTTCAGAGAAATATCAAACACAATGAACTAATGGAATAAGAAGTGAGGGAATGAAACTAAAAGAATAATCACCTGCCATAACTCACAGCACCAAGATTTTAGTAAATTTGTAGCATGTCTTTTGAACATGTTGCATCTCATGGACACTGGAATCTTTACAAAGATGCCTCACCAGAATTTTTACAAATATGCCCTAGGACTGCTTGGTAGTAAAGCAGCATAATATACCAGATTTTGGGATCAGGCTTGAGAATCACATGCTTAACATGTTGAAAGATTTACCATTGATCTGGCAAAAGAAAAGCATCTACACCTTCAACTCAGCAAACTAATCAATGCCTAGAGAATTTTTGACAGGACTACTGCACCCTCAAAGACAAGGTATTTGACAACCTGACTAGAATTACTGAAAATTTTAGAAGCTCCAATTTAGGCCACAGAAGCCAAGTTATAAGACAAGTGCTATGTATCTATGACTTTTGTTACATCCCGAATGTCAATTCTTAACAAGTTAATAGTTATGTTCCATGTATTCTGTTAAACTTATTCTTGAAATAAAATACATGTTGTACAGATAAAAGTAGATCTTTTGTGCAGACCGCACACTCTCTGCAATTTCTTGGCATCTTGCATTGCAGATTTTAAAAATCCAGATGGCAGGCTAAGTCTACATGTTATATTATATGTCATTCCCACAGAATTAACCGCTACATTACTAGACTTCTTTTTTCTCAGGATGACAAAAGATTACCACAAAAATTACAAATATCAAATACGTCACTTTTTTCAATTGCCATAATATTTTCCAATTTCACACTATGTCTTCTTTGATAAATGAGTCTCTTGGACAACTCACCAAGTGTCAAGTCTCAACAAATATCTGCTAAGTGCAGTTCCCCAAGTCATATAAACTCAGCTGGCCATGGTCTCAGTTCAGACTAAAGAATCTTAGCCAAGCCAACCTGAGTTTCACTACCATGATCTCTACAAGAAAACATCATAATCCAAAGAGCTTCAAGCACAAATATTCTAGAGTAAGGACATGTACTCTGCAGGGCTCAGTGCACCTCTTATTGCACATAGCTACATTTTAACAATTTATGTGGTGTATTATTGGTTGCATATGAGTATCATGTGCATTCGTTATAATGCCATTTGCATCAGTAATGATATGTGTCCTCAAATTAGAGTATACTTCACTCTTTCAAAGGGTGAATTCAAGTAACTAGAGTATCATCATATCAATACAACTCATTATGGGTTACAGGTGAAAATATTCTTTGTTTTTAGGGGATTCGGGCACCCCGCTTTATGTAAACACCTTCCTTTTCTTTGTGGAAAAACCAGTGAGCAAATATTGAACTTTTTTTCTAGGAGAAACACAAGCTAGCTGCTTGTATCAAAGCCCAGCAGTACAATAGAAAAAAAGTCGGTGGTAATCAGATTTTAGAGAAGTTAATAAAGATCTGTGTCCATGCCTCTGACCTTAGCATACACATCTGTTCAACTCAACATGAGAAGAACAGTGCTAGCAGTGTGTCATTACCTGACAAAGTCCAGATACCTTGTGCAAGATAATGTTTGTAAGTTTACAAATAAGCTACTTTGCTAATCAAATATAACTCTACTGGAATTCAATTATTTTACATAACTTGGAAATCAACTTGGATTCCAATTAACACAGGACAAAAGCGAAAGCCTATAATAAATCAAAATGATCCTGATTCATGAACAGAGGTAGCATCCATCAGGACCAACATTGCATATACACCTAGTGATACCAGAAAATAAAAGAGCTTTTGCATTTCACTATGGGCTTGGAGACTATACACCAAAAAAACGTAAGGCTACCACATTATCATATCCTGGAATATAATTTTATTTCAAATTCAATACTGGTATTAGGAGATTCTTCAGACTCTGAGATTTCAGATCAAATGCCATGAGTTAGGCCAGGATTCTTGTATGATTTATTATACTTTAGCTTCTAAATATCCTCCTCATCTCCCCCTCGCCCCTTCCCCATCCCCCACCCCCCACAAAAAAAGAAAGGCCACTGGAACATTGTAGACACGTCTGAAACAAGGATCCTGATCTAACTCATGGCACTCGGTCCAAAATTTTAGACTCTATAAACAGTCTCACATCTGAAATGCTCGATAGAGATCTCTTGTAAAGGAAAGCATCTCTGAGTCATATTTTACTTCAAGTGTAGTTAGCTATATATGCTTGTCATTGTAAGAGAGCAGATTGTGTGTTCTCGATTTTGGCTTTGTTGCATTTTATTACATCCTCAAACTTCCTAAAGCATTTTAGGAGAGGCACACCTTTCCTTTTGCAATGTCTTCTGTAAAACCTTATGATTTTAATTTTTGATGATATTCCATTTTTCTTTCCTGGCTTATCCTGTTTCCAATTTTGGTCCTTTCGAATTTGCTGCATCCTCAACCTTCCTAAAGCATTTAATAAGTGAAATAACTTCCCATTTGCAGTTTATGCTGTGAAAATGCATTATGACTTTGACTATGTTACTTTTTCTTTTCTTGCTTATTGCTCTTTCTCTACACAAGACGATAATGCAGCTCTTTTAAACTAGGTATACAGGCCCATTAATTAGATAGGGGGAGACCAGCCTCTCATTAACCTTTACAAATTACAAACTTCTCCATATTACAGAATTTTCTCTTGTAGCTGAGACACCAACCACCTTGTCTTACTGCTACAAGGTCAAGGATTCATTGAAATCATATTGCTTTGCTGCATCAACCAAACCATGTATAAACACAAACAAATTTGAGATGGGGGCACAACTGCCTGGGTCATTGTTGTACTGAGTACACCATCTTACTGGTAGACCACAAATTGATGGAATCATCTGTGTGGACCAATGCAGATTCAGTCCAATCATATTGGAGTATCTGGAAAGTTATGTTCTGTAAGGAAAGGTTACCTAGCACAATGAATAGTTGTTTCTATATCTGAATCACTATCAAATTCAACTTGATTTCTAATACATAATAGCACATTTCTGTTTTAGGTAAGAAAATAAATTAAATTAATGTCCACCATTTGCCTTATGGAATCGATAATATTGGTTTGTGGATCCCATAATGTTTCAGTTGAGTTTTCCTGAAATTAATATGGTAATCCATAGGATCAACACAAGGATATGTATTCCTTAGGCAATGCCATTTTGCCAATTCAGCAAATACAGAAAATACTTGACATTCTTCTTTTACTATACTTACACTGAAGCTGTGTGCTCTGATAATTGCTTATGGCATATAAAATTAAAGAACCTAAGCTTCTACAGTGCATAACTGTGGAAGACAAGAAATTTCTGGATAACAATTGAATAGAGAGCTTTCCAATAAAGCATCCTTGATTGCTTATACAATATGGATCCTAAACATCAGTGAAGGTTACAGCCCTTAATAGATAAAAGACCCTATGCTTCTGCAGTGCATAACTGTGTAAGACAAAACAATTTTGGATAACTGCGTAGAGAGCTTTCCAAAAAAACATCTTAGATTGCTTATACAATATGGATTATAAACATCAGCAAAGATTGTGACCATGAATAGATTTTGTCTAGAAATTATATTATATTATAATTAGTAGACTTCAAAAAACTCAGAACTGTTTTAGCTTCCACTGGCTGTGGTCTAGTGGCTAACCTATTTGGTCACATGGAAAGGGCAATCAGAAACTTTCTCAGCAGATGCTGTTTAGGAAGCTTGGGACTGTCTGCAGATAAACAATCCCATGCAAAACATTTTCTTTGGACCTTGCTACAGGTTTTTAGGATCATAAATGCCAAACTAACAGAAGATTATTTTTAAATTAATAAAGGGCCATATCTAAAAACTTTAAAACAGCAAACTCCTTGGACAAACAATTGTCCTTCCATTGACTACAGCAGCCATACTCCAAGCATGTGGCAATGGAACAAAGAGGTCCTTCTGAGATGTGTAATAGTTTCCTCCTCAGTAAATTGTCATTGGTATAAAACCTTCCTAAAATATATCTGCTGATTCTGAAAAATTTAGACACCAGTCTACAACACTAGTAGAATTCCTATTTCCCATCAAAGTCGCTCATAATTTTCAGCCTATGAATCTAAATTTTGCAGTTTCTTCATTTTTCATACTCCATGGAACCACTTACAACATAAGAATATGGGCTTGGAGAGAATCATGTACTAAATATAATTTAAAAGAGTTGTATTCTGCATGATCATCATGTGTAGAGAAAGAACAACAAGCAAGAAAAGAAAAATTAACATAATCAAAATCATAATGCATTTTCACAGCATAAACTACAAATGGGGAATTATATCACTCCTTAAATGCTTAAGGAAGGTTGAGGATGCAAAAAATTCAAAAGGACCAAAACTGGAAACAGAAAAAGCCAGAAAAGAAAAACTGAATATCATGAAAAATTAAAATCATAAGGTTTCACAGAATACATTGCAAAAGGAAAGGTGTACCTCTCCTAAAATGCTCTAGGAATTTTAAGGATGTAAAAGAATGCAACAAAGCTGAAATCAAGAACACAAAATCTGCACTCTTACAATGACAAGCATATATAGCTAACCACACTTGAAGTAAAATATGACTCAGAGATGCTTTCTTTCACAAGATATCTCTATTGAGCATTTCAAATTCAGATGTGAGATCTTTCATAGACTCTAAAATTTTGGACCGATTGCCATGAGTTAGATTAGGATCCTTGTTCCAGATGTGCCTACAATTTTTCACTGATACCTTACTTTTTGTGGGGGAAGATGAGGAGGATATTGAGAAGCTAAAGTTTAATAAATTATACAAGAATCCTGATCTAACTCATGGCATTTGACCTGAAATTTCAGAGTCCAAAGAATCTCCTAATACCAGTATTGAATTTGAAAAAAAAATTACATTTGAGGATATGGTCATGTGGCAGCCTGTACATTTTTTTGGTGTGTAGTAATTCCCCATTTGTAGTTTATGCTGTGAAAATGCATTATGACTTTGATTATGTTAATTTTTCTTTTCTTGCTTGTTGTTCTTTCTCTACACATGATGATCATGCAGAATACAACTCTTTTAAACTAGGTATACAGCCCCATTAGTTAGATAGGAGGAGACCACCCACTCATTAAACTTTACAAACTTCTCCACGTTACAGAATTTACTCTTTTAGCTGAGAAGCCAACCACCTCGTCTTACTGCTACAAGGTCAAGAAGGATTCATTGAAATCATATTGCTTTGCTGCATCCAAACCATATATATACACAAAAAAAAAAATTATGAAGGGGGCACAACTGCCTGGGCCATTGTTGTACTGAGTACACTATTTTACTGTTAGACCACAAATTGCTGTAATAATCTGTGCGGACCAATACAGGTTCACTCCAATCATATTGGAGTATCTGGAAAGTTCTGTTCTGTAAGGAAATGTCACCTAGCACAATGGATAGTTTCTGAATCTGAACCACTGTATCAAATTCAACTTGATTTCTAATATATAATAAAAACTCTGTTTTTGGTAACAAAATAAACTACATTAATGTCCACCATTTGCCATATGGAATCAATAATATTGGTTTGCGTATCCCATAATGTTTCGATTGAGTTTTCCTGAAATTAATATGGTAATCCATAGGATCAACAAAAGGATATGTATTCTTTAGGCAATGCCATTTAGCAATTCAGCAAATACATAAAATACTTGACATTCTTCATTGACTATACTTACATTGACATTGTGTGCTCTGATGATTGCTTATTGAATATAAAATTAAAAACCCTAGGCTTCTGCAGTGCATAACTGTGGAAGACAAGAAATTTCTGGATAACAATTGCATAGAGGGCTTTCCAAGAAAGCATCTTAGATTGCTTATACAGTTTGGATCCTAAACATAAGTGAAGATTCCAACCCTTGATAGATAAAAGACCCTAAGCTTCTGCAGTGCATAACTGTGGAAGAAAAAAAATTCTGGATAACAACTGCATAGAGAGCTTTACAAGAAAACATCTTAGATGTCTTAGACAACATGGATCGTAAACATCAGCAAAGATAATAACCCTTAATAGATTTTGTCTACAAATTATATTAAATTAAATTGGTGGACTTCAAAAAAACGCAGAACTGTTTTAGCTTCCACCAGCTGTTTTCTAATAGCTAACCTATTTGATTACACGGAAGGGGCAATCAGAAACTTTCTCGGCAGATGCTGCTTAGGAAATTTGGAGCTGTTTGCAGATAAACAATGCCGTGTAAAACATTTTCTCTGAACATTGCTACGGGTTTTTAGGATCATGAATGCCAAACCAACAGAAGAATATTTTTAATTTAATTAAGGGCCATAACTAAAAACAAAAAACTACTTGGACGACCAATTCTCCTTCCATTGACTACAGCAACTATACTCCAAACATGTAGCAATGGAACAAGAAATTCCTTCTGAGATGCGTAATTGTTTCCTCCTGAGTAAATAGTCATTTGGTATAAAACTATCCTAAAATATATCTCCAGATTCTGCAAAATTCAGCCCCCAGTCTAAACGCTAGCTGAAATCCTATTTTCCATAAAAGTCGCTCGTAATTTTCAGCCTATGGATCTAAAATTCACAGTATCTTCAATTTTTATACTCCATTGAACCACTTGCAACGTAACAATAGGAGTCGTAGCCTCCTCCATGGGAACAGGTTTGATTGACACCAAGAACATGCAATTTTCTAAAATATATGATGCAGAGATTCATTATTCCCATCAAAAGTGATTTACTCAACCAAAACAAAGTGAACTATTAAGCGAAAATAATAGATCGCGTCCATGTGATTGTGGTTCACCGATCAAGATGTAAGGCTTACATTATACACACCAGAGGTTCTACTATCTAGCATTGTGGCTCCAAGGCACGCGTTGACTTGTGATGTAATGAATGTCTAAATTCGAAGAAATTATAAAGCAAATGCACGATCCCATGCCCAAAATCTCTAGTCTGTTTCAGATTTTACCAAAAAGATAGCTTGCAACGAGAACCCGAAATACACAAGAAACGCGCTCTTTATCTAAGTCCTACCAAAATGACGCACAAACTAGAAAAGAAACAAAAGATCTACATCTTTAACTAAAAACCTCCAAACTTTACGTACAACCAAAATGGCCGACAGACTAGAAGAGTCACAACGCTATCTTAAATTTGGCAAGATGCAAAGCATAGCTAGCGTGATCGCGAGCCTTGTTTGCAATTTACACGAGATCTGAGCGATCACCACACAAACCTTTACCCAAACTAACCACACACTTATACCAAAAATATCTAAATGATCGGGGCCCAAAAAAACAAAAAGACTACGATCCTTTTACATACCATAAGCTTTGGCCCGGACAGAACGAGAACCGCGCTTTGCAGGAAAAATGGCCGCGCCCATTCTCTTCGCACACATCTGTTGTCCCCACACAGAAGAAGAACAAGAAGATATCACATACTCTCCAAATTTAGCGGGCTTCTGCGTCGCTTCCAAATTTAACGACCTGCTAAACGTGGCTCCGCATCCTTGAACACGCCTACGCGCTTGCAGAGGAGCGAATAACGCCTTGCTTCCTGCTATGGCTTGCATTTTCTTGCTTTGTTCTGCAAAAAGAATACATGGAACTCCGCCAAATTTAGAGACGTTTCAGAGATCCTACACAAATTAAACTGAAATCAAAGTAAATGAAAATCAAATGACGTACTAGAGATTTTTTTTTCTTTTGCGTGGTTTAACAGCGCTGGAGAAGCGAATTTGCTCTGATTTGTAAGCCTGCGATGAAGAATTTCTCCGCCGTGAAAGTCGGGCCCACGGGCGCTCTTGCCGGACTACAGTACCGGAAAGTGCAGAGGGTTTAAAAAAGATAAAAATTTACAAAGCAAATAATGTCGAATAGTGACTTTCTGACAAGAGACGACACAGTTTATCTATCAATTTTCCCTCGAATAATTCCGTTGGCCCGCAACGCACTGATAACTACATCAGTTTACCGAGTAAAAAGATTAAAAAAAGCGGTGCCACAGCGTAAATCGTGAAATCTGAATGTTATTTCTATTTCGGCGCAAGAAAGGATCGGAATGGGAGTTGTTGCTAGATTTGGTGCAAAACAGGAGGGGGAAAATGTGGCTTGATGATGTGGGCGGTGGGCCCCAAGGGGTTGCTGAGGTGCTGGTGCACGTGGTAGGTGCGGGTGGGTCCCACCGTACCGAACCAGGCTGGCGACGGACGCTTTTACGGGTTTCTCCGCCGGTTGCCGGTCTCCATCCGGACAGACCGAAGCTTGACATTAGTGCTTATCTGCGTTGGGTGATGACGTGGCTATTACCGATGTTGGACCTGATTAGATTAGATTGAGGGGTTTTATGCGGGCCCCACTGAAAGTTTTACTTTGTTAAGGAGATATCAAAGGTACTCTCCACGTGACTCGGGGCTTAAAAACGATCCACTATTTTCTGTTGCAACTTAAAATTTACAAAGTGAATAGGTATCATGGAGAGGTTCGCTCTAGAAAATATGATTCATAAAAAAGACGTCCCACCAATTCAAACATATGGAATGAATGAGATTTTAATGACGTCTACGAGATCAAAAGTCTAAGGGACCGAGAGCCAAAATGCTAAGAGATTTCCAGATTCTTTTTAATGTTAGATCTTCTGCTATGAATTTTGACCAGAAAACTAGCATCTTGCTAATCTTTTCTCCCTCAAATAACTCATGCAAGTTGTCAGCCTTTAAGTTGCCCTCATACTGAGTACGGATGTCCTCATAAGCCGTGCATTCCATGATAAAGTGTCATTTAGTCTCCACCACCCCTTTACTACAAAATATGAAAATTTTATCCTCCCACACTTCCTTAGGTATCGTCCACCTTTCGGTCTCACATCTAAGATGATGTGATCCGGTCCTTAACTAAGCAATTAACATCCTTATTTTACCTTTAATAGCAGCTCCTAAATAAGTTTTCTCATCGTGCTCCCTAGTTGGATTGAACTCTTTGACATAGTGAGTTTCCTTTCGCCCAATCAACTTCGTCCACATGGCAGTCCTAAATTTTTCTGCAACATACTTTTTTATTTCCTCATTGGTGTTAGGAATGATTGGTTTTTTCATTGTTTTTAATTGAATAAATTTCATTTACAAAAGAAAGAGAAATAATGAACAATTCTAAGAGAAATAAAGGAATTGCGTAGAAAAAGAGAAATAATGAACAATTCTAAGAGAAATAAAGGAATTGCGTAGAAAAAGAGAAATAATGAACAATTCTAAGAGCACTAAAACATTAGTTTACACTACCAGCGATTTACTAACAAGGATTGCATTAAAAAATTATGAGTAAAAACATCAAAATTAGGAAGTAAAAACAATAGCAATAGTTTCGTAGAGATAAAAAGATCCAAATTGTCATGTTATTAATAACTAACAAATAATGTAGGAGTAAACTCTTGAAATATTAAAGTTGAAAAACAAATCATATTCTAAATTTGAATAGGCTTTGAAGTTGTCTAGAACATCGAATGTCCCCTTCATGAAGTTGTAGAAATTAAAGTTTGATCTCCTCCAAGAACTTATTATACTTTGCATCTTCCTTGGAGTCCCTAAGGCCTCCCTTCAACTAAGAATATACAAATATAATTTGTAATATGATGTCAAAGTAAAACTTTTACATTTTTTTTCTCTGATGAACAATATGGTTAGAAAACACTAATAAACATTTATTTTTCCATATATTAAGGAAAATAGTATGTCTCATAGTATCAACAACCACATTTTTAGGAAGATCAATACCGAAAACAACTTCTTTCAAGCACAACACATGATCAAAAATAGCAAGGAAATGACCTATTGTGCCCTTTTTGCACACACACCCCGCTGAAAAGCAGGGACCCTTTTTTGTTGCTCTACCTTTGTGGTTGGTCGCTTTTGCTTTGTCTTTCTGGTTTGCCTTTTATTTTGAGGGGGGTATGGTTATTTGCAGGGTTTTCGCTCTTTGGGGTGGTGGTTATGTTTTGCATTGGAGTTTTGGGATCATCATTATATTTGTGGGATTCCATTGGGAGGGATCCCATCTTGTGGTGCTATAATTTATCGAGCCTATAAAGTTCCTTTCTTCACATTTTCAGGTTTTCGCAAAGCATATGTCTACATAAATCCCATTGTGGGATTCCATACCTAGGTTGTCAAGAGGTTTTAACTTAGAAATCTTAAGAACCTTTACGCTCTAATCCAAATTTTGCATGGCCTATGTAAAATGCACTGAGTGGTGAAGTCTTAAAACTTTGCAAGAAAATCCTTGCGGGTTTCCATCTGTAGGATTTTGTCTCCCCGACATTGCTCACCTTCCAGCCCACAAGGGTCCAATATTTGTAAAAGTGGAAATCTAATCTTTTAGCGCCGTTATGCTCCATCCTTACAATTTTAGTTTTTCCCACAACTTTGCTCTTATTGAGTTTGTTAATTTTTGTGCATTATTTATGCTTTTGGTGCAAAGATTTGTTAAAACAACGACCCCCTCTTTTGCATTCTCTTACTTTGGTTTGGTTTTGCTTTTGGTTTCTCTTTTTTCCCTTTGTTTGGGTTAGTTTTGAAATTTTGATTCCCTTAAGTTTTTTTGAGAAAATGAGGAAGTTTTGGTTTTGAGGGTTTTTAGTTGCAGGTTTCGATTGCAAACATTCCACTGCAAGATTTTGGTTGCAAGTTTCCATTGCAAAAATTCCAATACGAGATTTATGTTGTGGGTTTCACCTATGGGATTTAGGTTCTTTGACTTCATCAAGCCTTTGGCCCTCAAAGGTGAAATCCCCTCAAAGGTGAAATCCCCTCAAAAGTCAAATCCCCACAAAGGTTAAAGTCTTGTAGGCATTGAATTTTTGTAATTAATCAAAGTGACCCATGAATCTCCATAAATTTAGGGGGAATGATAAGATTTTAAATATTTTCAAGTCTCGCATGAGTCAAAGTATGATTGATTTGTGTGTTTTAAATGAATAATTCCACAATGGACTATGCATCTAAAATTAATAAATTTTAATATTTTAAATAAGCGAAATTTATCAAGCACTAATGATATTTCTAGAGGTTTAAATTGTGATATTTTATAACACAATGCTTCTCATGGTGCTTGGAGGGATAAAGGATCAATTCATTAAAGGATTCTCATGTGAAACCATGCCATGTGTTGGAGGGAGCTATAATTTAATTAAGGGAGGAAATTAAATAAGTCAAATTGCCAAGATTGAGTTGTCTATGGATGTGTGCCAACTTTATTTTCCTTAAATGATATAACCTCAGGATTTAATGCAATATACATATGAATTTGTGTCGAGATGTATGCCATTTGGAAAAGTGTTTTGAAATATCATCAAGGAGGGATTATTTTATTTCTCCAAAATGGATATTCATCAAGATCAAGAAAGGGGATGTTTTGTTTCTCCTAGATTCAAATGTAGCAGAAATTAATTGGAGAGAAATGAGGCAAATGTTGCTAGAATTTAATATACCCCAAATATTAAATGCAGATGAAATCTAGACCCTTAATATGGATTTAATCTCGGCCCTTGATTTGAAATGCAATATCTATAAAAGGCCTATGCCTATTCATTGTAAGGGGGAGAGAACTGAAAATTGTTAAGTAAAATGTTGGAGAAATTAATACAGTTAGATCATTGACTTGGTGAATTTTTTTGTTAAGTTTGAAGGTTTCGTGGTTTCTTGTTTCTTCTTCTCAAAGTTATTTTTAGTTCATTTGTAATGATGGTGAAATGTTAAGGATACTGGATGAATTTTTTGCTCATACAATTTATGGTTTACTAACTGTAGATTGCAGTGTATTGTTAGTCTGACCCCTTTGTTTGCAATAGTTCAACTATGAATGTTTGTTCATATCATGCTAGCAATTACGTGTACGTATGGATGTTTACAGTCTAAAAATCTTTCACTTTTCCTTGGGAGATTGCACCATTTTTGTGGCATTGTAGGTTTGATATTGATTAAGCAGTAATAGGTTTTTATGAGGATTTTTCTAGCTTCCACATTAGCCATTGTTATGAATGATCTTAGGTTATAGATTAGGATCTCTGAACCCTCTATCTTTTGATCCTTTTTTATAAATTAGGGTTAGTTTTAGGAAGAAAATGGCATCATAATATTGCCATATTAGATGATTTTTAAATTGCAAATCTAAAAAATACAACTAGGGTTTTAAATAGTCTTTGAATTTTATAAAACCCTCTATTGGTGTGAATATATGTCTTGTACCTAGTTAATTCACTCACTAAGTAATTAGGGGACATATTCACATGTTAATTTTACCTAAGATTAGAAGATTCCTTCTACAAGTCTTAGTTGCCATTTCTAGATCTTATCTTATCCTAGGTTGTTATGGGTTAGTTGTTTCATGTTATAGGATTAAGACACTTGTCATGATCTTGTCTAATCCCATCTATCACCTTGCCTTTATAAGCAAGGCATCTCATGTACATTTGCATATTCAACCATATTCAATTTTGCATTGTTGAAGCAAATTATTCTTGCCATTTTCTCTCTTGTGGAAGATATTTTGGCCTTTTGTTCCTGGGGGTGTTGAGGAGTCACCATTGACTTTTACATGGTATCAGAGCTCCAGTGTTGCAAATTCCTTCTAAGATCTGAGGGTTTCGTGTTGGCTTGAAGATTTTGCTAAGTGCATGTTGGGTTTTCAAGGACCTTACGGTTGAATCTAGGGTGTCAAAGAAAGTCAAGTTTTCCTTTTGTTTCATCAAATTTGGTTATGTTTTTCTAGATTTATGAGGGTTTGAAAAAGTGTGAAGATTAGCTAATCTAAGAGGTCATTGTTTTTCGGAGAACTTTGGGCCCTAATCAACATCAGCATTGCATTCAGGAGGTTGATTTGATGAATTTTTACTATAAATTTGTCCATTTTTAGTAAGTTGTTTTTGGGGAAAAAAAAATTGCCTAGGCAAACTGTACAGCTCCCCAAGCATTGGTACGATTTTAATTTTTGTTGAAAAAATTAATATTAAGTTATGTGGTATTTATTTTTATCAAGCAAAAATTTTAATATTTTTCGGGCAAAATTTTTATATAGTTGCGAGCAAATATCTTTTAAAAAATATTATATTGTGGGGCTTTAAATTATTTGCGGACCTAGTATGGAGGTCACATCATCCCTTGATCTGCACAGGCATCACGTCAGCATTGTATAGGGTCAAATTCGCGAAGGGTACAATATTATTGCAAAGTTTAAACTTTATTTAAAGTTTGTTTTATTAAAAAATTTATTGTAGGTTTTTGTTGTGACTCCCCCGAGCCCTTAAGCCCCAAGCCCCCAGTTTTATTAAGGGACCTTGGCGTTGAGGGGCTAAGACCCTGGCAGAGCCCTGAGAACCGCACTGAGCAGCTGCAAAGGTGTCACCCTGCCACCGCTTGGGAGGTGGCACTTTATTTTTTGTGCCAACGAAGGACATGGTCACATGGGTGACCACAGATTAGTGCTCGGGTGCTCAAGTTTTGTGCCATTTTAGCCTTCCAAGGTTCATATCTGACCTCCAAAGCCCTAAAATAGGTCTTTTTTTTCAAATTGTCATAACTTTTGATCCAGGAGGCTATTTTTTGAAACAAAATATCATCGAAAATTAGATTCTTTGAGTTTTTCAGTGTAGGTGTTTTGTAGAAATTTTGTAGTTTTGTGCCATTTTTTCAGGGTTGAAGTCATATCTTGCTTTTTAGCCCTTGAGCTCATAAATTTTGCTCCAGACTCCATTTTTCCCAATTCTTGTAGCATCAAGAAGGTATTCATGAGCACTACAGTTCTATCCTTGCACTTTTTACACATTTGTTTCTAAAATTTTAGAATTTCAGTTTGAAGTTGATTTGGTTCTTTTGGATACATGGTTGTAAATTTGCAAAAAAAAAAGTGTCAATTTGTTTGGGACAAAGGCATAAATTGCTTGTATTATGAAGGGAAATTTGTTGTCCCTCTATTTTAATTTATGACTTTTTCATGGATTTTCCAAAATTTGTACTTCTAACTCCATATAACTATCATGAATAGAGATCACATATGAAGATGTTATTGTTAAAATTGAAGTTGCATAGAATCACATTTGGCACCGATGCAAAACCCATAGGAGCTACAGAAAGAAGAAAATGGTTTGATAAAAGAGATAAAGCACGTGGTACTCTTCTTTTGTCCATTTATGCAAATCTTAGATACCATGTTTCATCTTGCACACATCCTAATCAAATTTGGACTACTTTAGAGGGTCTCTTTGGTAAGCCAGATAAAATGAGGAAATTTAAGTTGGAGAATTAACTAACAGGTCTAAATCCTTCAAATTTTGACAATATCCAAGTATTCTTCTCTAAGATCAATTCTCTTAGACTACAGTTATCTAATTATGGGGTCACAAAAGAGGATGAACAATTGATTCTTTCTATTCTTGTTAAGCTTGGCCTTGATTATTCAATGTTTGTTTCTACATTTTATGCTACAATGGATTCCCTTGGCAATGCATACTGTGAACGGATGAAAATACTTGTTAGAAAATGAGTAGCAAACAAAAGAGTGCAAACAACTAATATAAACACCCTACACCTCAAGATTGGCCTAGTTGGATTCAAAAACAAAGTAAAGATAACAAACGAAGCTTATTCACCTTGTCTCGAATCGATCATTTGGTTGGCCCTTCTATCTTTGATGTTGTATGCTCCTTTGATGGCAAGAGATGCAAGTGTAGAATGCAAGATAGATGAAAAATATGTGATAATGGATGTAAATGCAAGTATTTGGCTAAGTATGGCTCAAGAGAAAATTTTGCAAGAGTTTGGCTAGCATAAATGATCCCCCTCCAAAATGAGAGAAAAAAGGGGGTATTTATAGAGAATTTTGGATTCTCTAGGGAATGGACGATTGAGATTAAACCAACATGGCCAAGATGTAGGGCTATGGTGAGTTGAGGACTCACAAGCCCTCACATCTTGACATGTGGCATGTGGAGTGGCTTGAAAAAGATGATGTGTAAATGAGTTGGAAGGAGAGTACATGATATGGAGGTACTACATAGTTCCTTGGGATTTGGACAAGATCTCCTCATAAAGTAGGTCATTGTCCCCATGTGGGTGAGAGGACATGCAAGGAATTGAAAATTTCTCAAATATTCACATGGGAATGAGAGAAAGAATTTAAAATTCTTTGGAATGCATTGGGGGATTAAATGTGAATTAAAAATTCACATGGGGAATGGAGTGTCTTCTCCAAAAGGAGAAAGTCTTTAATAAGGTTGACTTATGACACATTCCATAAATGATATGGGGATTAGGTTGACCTAATTAAGTGATTAAGGTTGTGCAAGTACTTGATTAGACAAATTAATGACAGATTATAAGCAAGTGATAAATTATGGAGGATGTGACCCTAATAATGATCAGGGGTGTGCACATCTTAACCATAAATTAATTATGATTAGAAAAGGATTAGATGGTTAAGAGGGATTAGAGACCAACTTGAAAAAGTTGGAGGATGTGACACTAAGAGAGAAAGTGGGGAATTAAAAATAAATTTAAAATTTCAAGAGGCAATATGACTAAACTAAATAAAGTGATATATTTATTTAATTTAGAAAGGAAATAGGGGAAAAGTATTTATTAAATTAAATACTTTGAAAACCTTATGTAGGACACGAAATATTAATTAAATGAATAATTTAATTAATATCGGCAAAGAGGATGAAGTAGATGACCAAAGGGATGGTTAAGGAGGCGTCTTTGACTGTATGGAAGTGGTGAAATTTAGATGTCTATATTTTGCCCTTCTTCGAAACACTATTAGGATAATAGGGTTTCAAAGAAGATAAATTACAAATGACTCTATAGAGGAAGTGACCAAAAAAGAGATGTCCCAGCATGAGAGAGTTTGCATGAGCTACCCGAACAGAGGGGAATTAAAGGGGGTGCCCTAGTCTCGCAAGAGAAGGTTTATGGCAGAAGATTGGGAGAGAATGGTAGGGTATGCCCCCTCGAGAAGGCAGATGAGGAAGGAAAAGGGGCCCCAAAAAACTTTTCAAAAGTGTGGAGTGGTATATGTTGTTAGAAAGAGCACGAAAAACCAAAAAGATTGGCATTTGAATGAAGGCAAACGGGTAGACAATGCATAAATGGCAACCCCAAGAAGATAGAGGGTGAGTGAATTAGTTGAGAGAAATTTTGGTTAAATAAAGGGAAAAAATTCCCTTTATTTAAAAAGTTAAAAGAGGGAAGAAAGCTATAAAAGGTAATTCTAAGAATTACCTCTCCTCATTAGAATAGTTGTCAAGTGAGGAGGAGAGGGAGAAAAAGAGAGGGCAAGAGTGAAAGTGCACGATGTTGGAGTATGGTAGTGACATCATTCACCGAGGGGACGAGAGATGGCGATTTTTTAGTGAGTGTGTCGTGCCATGCCAGGTTAGCTCTAAACCCAACTTTGTGATTTTTATCATTTCATTTAAGTTTTTCAAAAAATTTGAAAATATGGGTTTTGCTGGGGGGAGGTAGGAAAAATGGGTAGAAGGAAAAAGAACTGGAGGAGGGGGGGATTTTGTTTGGGTCCCATGGAAGAGCGGAGCCATCCACGCCCGGGCAGGTCCACCCATGTACGGGGACGGGTTCACTTGTGCCTGGGCGGGTCCGCCCGTGAACGTGGGTGGGTCCGCCCGTGGACATGGGCGGGTCCACTCGGGGGCTCGGGCAGATCCGCCCGCAACCGGGTGGGTCTGCTTGGGGACCTAGGTGGGAGCCCACCCATGAGCTCAAGCGGGTCCGCCCAAGGACCAGGGCAGGTCAACCCACGAACCAGGACGGGGTGATTCGAGGTCCCGGGCAAAGCGAGGGGCATGATTAGGGATCCGAGAGGACTGACAAAAAGGGGAAAAATGAAAAAAGGAGAGGGAAAACAAAAGAAAGAAGAAAATGACATAGTGGTCACATTATGGATGTAGAATGTTGAGAGTTTATGGACGTGGGAGAGACGGTTTGAGGTACTGAGGAGATGTATGGTGGCGATGACAGGTGTGGATCATCAGGCGTTAGCAGAGGCAAGATTGTTCCACATGTTATCCTATCTAACGATTAAGGCCCACAGGGCCATGTTGACATCATTGATAGAGCGTTGAGACTCGGCGACATCGACATTTCATCTACCGACTGGGGAGATGACAGTGACTCTAGAGGATGTTTGGCAGATTCTGAGGCTCCCCATAGTAGGGCTCGCAGTTAGTGAGTGTTGGGTAGAGGGCGAGGCACTAGATGAGTCCATGCAAGTTGTATTTGGTGATGATGAGCTATTGATTCAATGACAGTAGTTGGACATGGATAGATGATTGTCTTGTAAGGTATCGACATTGTCATTGTACTTAGCAGGGTTTATTAGTGGGATATTGGTGCCAGACCGGAGTGGTTGATTTTTGCATCTCAGGTTTGTCAAGGTGATCTGTCACATCATCGAGGACCGAGAGGGTCAATTTGCATGGGGGACCTGTATGCTGGCGCAACTGTATCGGGATATGCATGTGGTATATTATCGAGAGGTGTTGAGTGTGACACACGTCACACTGCTATAGGTGTGGGTTTGGGAGCACATCAGGGTGACCAGGTTGGTCGTGCTAAGAGCAAGATGATAGATCAACCATAGCTTGGGGATGGGGGACAGAGGTGGGAGTGATACTATGATATTGGAATGTCAGAGATGTGGATGTGTGGAGGAGACGACTTGATGACGTGCAGGCGGAGATCATAGTATGGCGTATGTATATGTTGCGACACTTCAGTGACTGGAGGGACGTTGAGGAGGCACATAGGGGTTACTTTTTTACCCGATGTTATATTATTGGGAGAGGTCCGTGTATAGTGGATCTACACAAACCCGATCGGGTGATGAGGCAGTTTGGAGTGAGGCAGGATATTTCAGCGGGGCGAGTGATGTTCTGACGATTGACACTAGAGCGATCATGGGGGGATGAGTTGGATTTGGAGCAGTGTGGGAGGAGTTGGAGGCACTGTAGTTTGTGCCATACCCAGGAAGGCGGGAGGGGCTAAGAGATGCAAGGATGACAGATCAATATGGGTAGTGGTTTAGGCAACATCCGCCTCCACGAATTACACCAGCGGTGCCGATTGAAAGGGGCATTAGGTTTCGGATCAGAGGATGAGAGATAGCTGAGGGTAGAGAGAGGGATAGGGTCCACGTGGACCGCGATGAGGAGAATGACCGAGAGGATGACAAGGGGCGGTCAGAGTAGCCGAGGAGTCGGTGAGGGTAGACAGGAGGAAGAGACAACGACATAAAGCCTAAGGAGGAGATGAAGCAGAGGAGGGAGAGGAGGAGGTCAGGGTTGCGGCATAGTAGGATAGGGGGTCCAAGGTCTAGAGAGAAGAGGCAAGAGGCGCGTGCATCCCCAGGAGGTTGGCAGTAGGATAGACAGGGGGAGGGTGAGGCCAGTGGAGAGCAGGAGGGACATGAGGCAAATGTGGCCATAGGAGGGTAGCAACAGGAGGGGCAGGAGGAGGTCGGGGCCAGTGGAGGGCAGGTATGGGGAGCCCACGTGGTGATTGATATGGATGAAATGGAGGCGTCGGTAGAGAGTGAGGGGTATGAGCCGCAGGAGATGGACATTGATTTTGATGTGTATGACATCCCACCACTATTGACAGCACCACCTAGAGGAAAGGATTCAACTGTGGTATTGAGAGGGACCCTGGAGAGATTGTGACTCAGTATGCAGCGATTATGACAAATAAAGGAAGAGCGAGTTAGATTAGAGGCAAAGATAAATGAGCTACATGCATGATTCGTCCAGAGTGAGGGATTACTCAGACTTGGCCACATTGGTGACAAATGTGGATAGAAGATTGTTGGGAGAGAGGGATAAGGCACGAGATGAGGTGATTGACTTGCGAGCAGAGGTAGAGAGGTTACAACCGGAGGTGGCTAGGGAGCACGAGGAGGGGGATGTGGTGAGATGGGAGATAGACCGTTTGGTGGTTGAGGAGGCAATACAACAAGCAATTGGAGCAGGGACATGGTAGGAGCCGATAGAGATTGGGGAAGGGACCACAGGAGATATAGAAGGCTTGTGGAGCCGACTAGAGTGATTATGGAGAGAGAGCAGATCTGCACTGGGAGCGGGATGAGCTTAGAGACAAAGTGCACTATTTAGAGCAGATAGTCGGGGATATGGGATTGATGTAGCAAAGAGAGGAGATGAGGGTACAAATACACATGCTGAAAATAGAGAGAGACATGGTGCAGGCACATGTACAAGTCATAGAGGCAGAGAGGGATGTGGTACAAGCACGCGTTCAGGTGTTACAGAGTGAGAGGCAGGTAGCAGAGGCAAAGGTTTAATCTCTTAAGAGAGAGAGGGATGCAGTGGTGTCACAGGTATTAGGTCTTCGGTGAGAGTGAGATGCATCCGAGTTGAGACTTCAGGTACTTCAAAGTGATAGGGATGCAGTGGAGGCTCGGGGACAGGCCACACATAGGGAGAGATGTCGTAGAGGTGCAGATGCAGATATTACAGAGTGAGCAAGACGTAGCATTGGTTCAGCTGTAGGGAGCATAAGTTGAGGGGGGTGAGCCAAGGGTAGAGGTACAAGGGCTACATGCATAGTTATAGGCTACATAAGCTGAGAGGGACAAGGCCATATAGTAGGTACAACAACTGATATTAGCATAGGAGGCCTAAGGACTGGAGTGGAGAGCTATTAGTGCAAATTGAAACAAGTATAGGCACGAGTGAAATGTCGCAAGACATCAGACTAGGTAGAGAGATGATTACATGTAGGAGGTGAGTTACTAGAGGTGTGCGTATGAGTATGTCATTCCAGATCTGGTGCAGCACACAATGTGCTACATCAGAAAGGCACCGCAGATGCCAGTATCATCCCAGTCATTAGGGACATGTACCAAAGGGTATAGTGACTATCGACAGACTCCTTCTCCTTATGGTGGTTACCAAGGGACTCTTACCCACGATTTTCAGGGGACTCCCATGCACAGAGGCCAATTCCTGATTCTCAAAGATTAGACATGGGTAGCTCATAGTAGAGCAGTCAGAGCAGATGATAGGATACTAGTTTTTTAACAAGTATAAGACGGAGGTTTAGTACTTGTAGATGCCTAAATTTAGACACTTAATTTATCCAAATTTATCCCCTTTCATCCAAGCATCCCCTTATTTGCATTCATTATTACTTAATTAATATCCTTAATTCTGCCAAATCCCTAAGGTATGTAATTAATAAATAAATACCTTATCTCTTTAATCCTCCTTTTCATCAAATGAATTAAATAAATATGACATTTATTTAATTTCTCATATGTCACATCCTTCATCATTTTTATTTAATCCTAATCCATCTTCTAATCTCATCATTAGGGATGTGCACATGCCTAATCCTTGATTAGGATGTGTCACATCCTCCAACTTTTGCAAGTTGGCCTCTAATCTCTTTTAGCCACCTAACCCTCCTCTAATCTTTCATTAACTAGCCTAATCAACCTCTCAAAGAATTTTAAATTCTTTTTATCCTTCCAAAGAATATTAAATTCCTTTTTCTCTTCCACATGTGATCTTTGACTTGTCACATCAAGTCACATGTGAAATCTAACCCTCTTCTAATCTATCATTAATTTTTCTAACCAGGTACTTGCACAACCTTAATCATTTAATTAGGACAACCTAATCTCCATGTCATTTATGGAATGTGTCCTAAGTTAACTTCATTAAAGGCTTTCTCCTTTTGGAGAAGGCACCCCCATACCCGGAATTTAAAATTCATTTTCTCATCCCCATGTGGATATTTGAGGAATTTTTAATTCTTCACATGTCCTCTCACCCACATGGGGACAAGGACCTCCTTTATGAGGAGATCTTGTCCAATCCCAATGTACTATGTACTACCTCCATGTCATGTACCCTATTTCTACCTCATGTGCACATCATCTCTTACAAGCCACTTCACATGCCACATGTCAAGATGTGAGGGCTTGTGAGTTTTCAACTCACCATAGCCCCTACATCTTGGCCTTGTTGGTTTAATCCCAACCATCCATTTCCCTAGAGAATTCTAAGTTCTTTATAAATCTTCCCTCTTTTCTCTCATTTTGGGGGGAGATCATTCATGCTAGCCAAACTCTTACAAAAATTTATTTTGAGCCATACTTAGCCAAAATTCCATATTTGCACCCATTTTCACTTGTTTTCTCATCCTCATCTCATCTTATAGCTTGTATCCCTTGCCATCAAAGGGGCATACAACATCGAAGATCGAAGGGCCAACCAAAGGACAACTCAACAAGGTGAAATATTTCATTTTGCTTAGTTTAGTTAATCTTTAGGCCAATATTGAGGTGTAGGGTGTTTTTAGTTGTTATTTGCACTTTTTTGTTTGCTGGTCATTTTCTAACAAGTATCTTCACCTTATCACATTTCTAACACGTCCGGTGGGACCCACAAATGGGTCTCTATCTTTTATGTTTGCTGTCTTTTTCACTTTTTGTAGGTGCAGGTTGCAAAGGGGCGGACCCGCCCTCAAGGGGCGGACCTAACCTAACCGACAGGTGGACCTACCCTCCACAGGTAGACTTGGCCTTGCCTAGGGGTGGACTTGCCCTCCACAGACTCCAAAAAGTGTTTTTTGCAAAAAAAAATTTAGAGGGGTAGACCTGATTTGTAGATAGGAGAACTTGCCCTCTACACAGGAAAACCTGCCCTCCAGAAAGGAAAACTTTCCCTATAGATAGGCGAACTTTCCCTCTAGACAGGCGAACTTTCCCTCCAGACAGATGGATATGCCCTAGACAGCTTTTTCTAGAAGGTGAAATTTTAGTTTTCAGCACTTTTTTTGGTTATTTTAGGTGTTTCTAACCTCCTAATGTGTCTTGTTTGAGTTTGTACAAATATTTAATCGACATTTGGTGGAAGACAAGGACAAGAATCACTAACAAGTTTCCTTGCAGGGTTAGTTATTTGTCAACTATTACTTGTCGTTTTGCATAACTTAGGCACATAGTTTAACTAGGAGGTGCCAATCAATCTTGTTTGTTGTGTTTGTGGGTAAGCTACTTGATGTATCCAATCCCCTTGCACCATTTGACAATCCTGGGTGACGAGAAATCATAGCTTACCAAGTCCTTTGAGTCACCCTCTTCTTTTCTTAGCGAGACCTGCTTGGAGATTTCATCACCCCAAGGGACGATTCCAACCACGCGTACCAGTGTGGTATATAAAGGAGGGAGAGAAAAAGTTGTACCTCAATCCAACCACGTTGTAATTGGTGAACCGTCGAGATGACGTGAAGAGTTGGTCCGAGCCTTTAGTATCTCGCTAAGGTTCCCGACTCATGCTTGTAACGAGTCGGTGTTCACAGTTTGGGCCTCAGGTACCAGGTGTATATTGAGGACTCCTTAAAAACCATGTTCATCCTAGATTAGAAGACTTTTTCGGTCATACCCTTTCTTCTAGACTTAAGATTGTGTTGTCTAAATTGTCTTCTTTGTGTGAAACCAGTCATTGTCTAATTAATTGACTCAACCATATCCTTTTGATTGATGTTTGCTGTGTTTTGGGTCCTTTACCTTAGTCATCTTTTCAAAAGTCAAGTTTAAACCTGTCTAGGGGCGAATTTGACCTCTGAACAAGTGAACCTGACCCACCCATGGGCGAACTTAACCTTGAATCAACCTTTTCCAGCCTCTTTTGGCCAATTTTGACCAACTTTGGCTCCATCGGCGAACTTGCCCTCTAGTCAGGCAAACTTGCCCTCTGGACAGGCAGACCTGACCTCTAGACAAGCGAACTTGCCCCTTGGACAGGCGAATTTTCCCTCTGGACAGGTAAACTTGCCCTCTGGACAAGCGAACTTTCCCTCTAGATAGGCGAACCTGACCTCTAGATAGGCGAACCTGACCCTTGACCGGTCAACTTTATCATCCGTTTCATCATTCTAGAAACTCATTTCATCATTTCGCGCACTCGTTTCGCTATTCCGATCACTCATTTCCTTGTTCCGAGTAAATGTTCATCCGTTTCAAACCACCTTTCATCATTTTAAACTCTTGTTCTACCATTTTGATCATTCATTTTCTCATTTCGAGTGAACGTTCATTTATTTCATATCCTATTTCATCATTCCAAACTCTCGTTCTGCCATTTCGATCATTTGTTTACTCGTTCTGAATGAACGTTCATCTATTTCACATACTGTTTCATCATTCCAAATGCTCCTTCTGCCATTCTAATCACTCGATTGACCCATTCCGAGTAAATTTTTACCCATTTCAAACCTTCTTCTATCATTTTGAACTCTCGTTCAGTCATTTTGATCATTTGTTTACTCGTTCTGAGTAAACATTCATCCATTATGAACCTCCTTCTATCATTTTGAATTCTCATCAACCACTCACTCATTTTGAATAATCTTTCATCCATTCTAAACCTCTATCTCCTTGTTCTGAGAATCCTTTGTCTATTTTGGGTCATCATTTACTCATTCTGAGTAAACATCTATCGATTATGAACCTCCCTCTCATCGTTTCAAGAGTCGTTCACCCATTTCGAGACATTATTTCCTCATTCTGAGTAAACATTCATCTATTTCGAACCTCTATCTCCTCATTCTGAGAATCCTTCATCCATTCTAAGTCACCATTTACTCATTCTGATTACTCCTTCATCCATTCTGATTTCTCATTCATCCATTTCGAGCAATCATTCACTCATTCTGAGTGCTCGCTTGTCTATTTCGAATCTTCCTCCCCTCATTCTGAGAGTCATTCATCCATTCCCAGCATTCGTCCATCCATTCTGAACATCCATCTCCTCGTTTCGTGCGTCTGAACAGCTATTTTTTGACCATTTTCACCTAGAGGCGGATGTGACCTTTTCTAGGGGCGGACCTACCCAGCCAGGGGTGGACCTGCCTAGCCAGGGGTGAACTTGACCTTTGAACCAGCCTTTTTGAGCCTGTTTTAGTCATTTTTGACCAACTTTTGCTCCATAGGCAGACCGGACAGGCGATTCTGACCTCTGGACAAACAAACTTGACCTCTAGATATGCAAACTTGACCTCTCTATAGGTGAACTTTCCCTCTAGACAGGCAAACTTGCCCTCTGGAAAGGTGAACTTGACCTTTGCACAGGCGAACTTTCCTTCTTGATAGGCGAACTTGCCCTCCAGATAGGCAAACTTTCCCTCTAGACAAGTGAACCTGCCCTCCCGACAAGCGAACTTGACCTCTGAATAGTCAGTTTCATCATCCATTTCATCATTTCACCCCTCGCTCAGTCATTCTGAGCACCCATTTTCCTGTCACCATTTCATCACCAAAATCATATAAGTGCTACTTAGAACATCATTAGAGTCCATATCCAGCATCAGATCATCCATCCCAATCACCTAGACTTCATTTTGAGAATTTTGTTTTTTGTGCGGAAACTTCCGGAGGCCATAACTTTTGACTCGGGTGTCCGTTTGAGCTAAAATTTTACAGGTGGTTGCATTATGAGGTAGCATGTGGATTCCCAACCACCCTTGAGATAGTTTGACCCCATTTCACCACATTTTGTAGGCCTCAAACTTTCATCTTGATGCTCAAAATCATAATTTAGTGTTTTTTTTTTTCAGTTTTTGAAAAATCATTTTCGTTAATAACTCATAATGCATGTCTCAAATTTGGGATACTAGTTGGAAATTCATTCTATCTTAGTTTTGGGTATTTTTTGGGTAAAAATTGGACTCTCAAACGTATGACCGTGAAGTTTCCTAAAATGGCAAAATTTGACAATTTTTGAAAATTGCCAAATCTGAAAAAATATGATTGTCAACACCTTACGTCCTTCAAACCCCAGAACTTGGTGTAGAATCAATCCCATCACATCCTCCAATCATTCTAAGCTTCAATCCAATCCTAATCCGAGCTTTAATCTAATCCCAATATGAGCTTAACCAAAACCCTAATCTAAGCTTTAGTCCATCTGCAGTCAAGATCTTTGGATATCGAAACAAATCTTAAGATCCCTCCCTCCATCTTCTTCACTTTTTTCCTATTCATCCATTCTAATCATCCATTCACTCATTTTGAGTAAACGCCCATCCATTATGAGCCTTCTTCTATCATTTTGAGCTATTGTTCACCCGTTTTGATCAATCATCTACTCGTTCTGAGTAATCTATCATTCATTCTAAGATTTTGTCTTCTCATTTTGAGAGTCATTCATCTATTCTTAGTAGTTGTTTACTCGTTTTGAGTAGTCGTTCATCTATTTCGGTCAATCGTTTACTCATTTTGAGTATTTGTTCATCCATTTCTATAATCCATTTCTCCAATCAAATCATCATTTTCCCCATCCAAATCCCTTGAAATTTGCCTTGAGTTATTATCCAAATTGACCTAAGTGTCTAATCTGATCGTCGTCATCAACATCCACTTAGGATTTCCATCCATCCTAAGTTAATCATTATCGTTGGCCCAATCAATCCATTTTCAATCACAAAGTGGATTCGGTGCCACAATTGTCCATTCATCCTTTAATTCAATCAATCAGTATCCTATGTCACCTAGGGTAATCTCTAAACGGGGTTTACATTCCTTTTCGTCATCCTATCTGATCCATTAGTTGATCTTATCAATCATCGATCGATCTTATTCAATCTAATCCAATCGCATCCCTATCCAATCACCTTCAACCCAATCAATCTACTTCCATCTTTAAGTAGATTCAGTGTCGTAATCATCCTTTGATAATCAAATCCAATCATCATAATCAATCCCATCACATCATCCAATCATCCTGATCTGAGCTTTAATCCAATCCTGATCCGAGCTTAACCTAAATCCTTATTTGAGCTTTAGTCTGTTCCCAAATCTTTGATCCATCCTCTTTATCCTTTCATCATCATGAATCCTTATCCTCCATCAATAGTAGTCAAGGGAAACCCTCATTACATCAACAACGATAACAAAAGTCCTGTCGATCAAGAAGAATGTGACATAGATCCCCTCGACACTTCATTGATAGTAAGTTTTCTCCACCTGCTTTCCAAAATCCAATCACCCCTTCGAGTTATCCTGTTATGTCTTCATCCATGCCTAATCATGCTCCTTATGCTACCTTTGACAAGGGATATCCATCACATCCATCATATCTTTCATCTACATCATCGTCTTATCCTAGTCTGCCATCACAATACCCCTATCCTAATCTCTTGTCCACATCCTCCTATCTCAATCCTTCATATGCATATACCCACTACCCTAATCTACCATACCACTCTGCTCACTCTAATCATGCATTCACACCTTCCTGTCCTAATCCAACATCTGCACCAACCTATCTCAATACGCCATCTCAATCTTCCCATCCTAATCCACCATCCCAACACCCTTACTACAATCCACCACTCACATTCTCGTGTCCTAATTCACCATTCCAATACCTCTATCTTAACCCTTTATCTAATCTTAATCCCCCATCTATTGCCAGTCCTGCATCCAATCACATTCCTCCATCTAACCCTAGTCCACTAATCGATAATCCTTCATCCACTCCTACCACGCCATCTCAGCCTAGAGTATTCAATTTTCCCACTCCAGAAGTTCTCCAAGGACTTATAACAAATAAGAGATCCCCCACTCTGCATCTTGAAGTTGTGGAACCATGCCATCACAACCCATCATCCACGGTCATTAGTGATGAGACCTGTCTCCACCCAACACCTATCATTGATGATACCACCCCCAGTACCACTCAAACCATCGAAACCATCACATCCTCTGAATCCATTAAGCCCCCATCTCCTACCATCACATCTACCTAATCCATTGAACACCCACCTCCTACTCTGAGAGTCCTCAAACCCATTGACGACACCCAAATCCAATCCACTTCTTCCACTCCTAGTGTCACTAAAATCCATTCTCATGAATGTTTTGAATCCTCCATCCCTCCATCTTCCCCACTTGAAGAGTCCCACCAAGACTCCATTATCATGCCTCTCACACATGATGAGTCATGCCAAGAGCTTGATCCAAAGCATGCCAACATATCCCCTTCTCCAAATCAAGATCCTACCATCCCATCTAGTCCACGTCAAGATCACAGTCCGCCATCCATTCCATCCCATGACCCCCTTGTCATTCAAAATTCCACTGCCCCATCTCCATCTCCATCGCATGAGCCCACTACCACAAATCCAGATCCTATCATATCCCCTAATCCCTCTCTTGATACCACCCATCTAAATGCTACTATCCCATCATCTCCCTCTCATGATCCCCCATCATCGCCTAAAACTGCTATCCCCACACCGCTTGCATATCCCCTTGGTACTCTCACATTCTTCCATGGTGGCCTCCTTGCAGAAGAAAAACACAATGTATATACCACCCATCATCCTCCACCTAATAATGGACTTGCATCATGTTTTCAAAATAACACAAATCCTATCATGGATCGCATGCTCAAGAAAATGAACTATCAAGGAAAAGGTTTAGGTCTTCATGAGCAAGGTATTTTAGAGCCCATCCAAGTCAAAGAACAAATCTGCATGCAAGGTCTTGGACCTATTTCCCAAGACTCACAACCTAAAGATGTTGATACAACCTCTAGATGTCCTCGACGAGCCTTTTCCAAAAGAAATGTTGGCTCTTCCCATCGCTCCACCAGATCATATGCTGCCATCCCTCCTCTATCGTATCGCCTCAAAACAACTATCCATATTCCTCTTTCATTTGCTCCATCCATTTTGGGTCCTTACATCCCTCCATCCACCATCTCGCATCCTTCATCTACTCCATCCATCTTGGGTTCTTATGTCCCTCCACCCACTCTGTCTTCTTTGGGTCCGTATACCCTAAAATCACCTCCTCCATCTCATCTTTTCATCCATCCAACACCTATCCATGTCATCCATCATAAACATCCCTCTCATGTGTCCCCTAATCAGGATCAACAAAGGCACATACCTACACATTCTCCATCTACACATAATCCTCATAATCCTACCTTCATCGCTCCACATCATCCATATCCTCACACCCATCCCATTGCTACTAAAAACACTTTGGATGCTAAAGTAAAAATACATAAATCCAAACATCCACTTGAATCTAAAGTTTCCCATGTCCCCTCTAAAAGACATGGTGAAGAGAAGAAAAATCTACATCCAAATCAAATCCATAGGCCACAAAGGCCCACCAAAGCAAATATCAAAACCATGTGGATCCCAAAGAAAAAAGATGCAATGCCTTCAAATGAAAAATCTGTAACAACATCCAACATTGCTCATCCAAAAGCTAATCATTTTCATCCACCCTCTCCTAAATCTGTTTTGGGTCCCTATGTCCCGAAATTCACCATTCCATCTCCTCTATTATCCCCACATTCTCCATCCATTAATCCTCTTATCTTTTCACATCCACCACCACATGTGCCAATGTTGGTCTTGAACACATCTCCCCATCACATATCCACCCCATCATTCCATCCATACACTTTCCAACATCCCACCCATTATCTCATGTATCTTCCCTGTCAAATCCCTCTAATTCATCCTCTTGCATAATCCATTTCTCCTAATAAGGTTGTACCAACATCCAATAGTCGGTTCGAACATGGGCTCTTAATACCTCATATAGAACTTGATGCTTGAGTCCTTCATCCATATCCTTATCGCATGTCTTCCAAATCCACTTATTCACCTCCCTATCCTTATCCAAAAAGTCAAAAAATCCAAAAAAGTGAAAAAATCCAAAAAGTCAAAAAATAAAAAAAGTCAAAAAAGTAAAATATCCCAAAAATAAAAAATCAGAAAAATAAAATAGTAAAGAGAAATAATCCATCCAATAGTGAAAACTTGGTAAACAAGCACCTTGGATAAGTTCCATGATGAAAACCTGGCAAACAGACGTCATGCGTAAATCACCATCTGCACTTGGGGGCAGCTTCCTGATATGCATTCCCTCCCTCTACTATGCTTCCTACTATGCTTCTAGCCATGCACCTGTCTTCTTGCTATACGTCATTCTCATTCATCCCCTCCATCCTACCTATCTTACACATCTTGCTTGACATATCTCATTTATCTCAATCCTTCCATCCTCGTGATCTTGATAACGTTAGGGGCAAACATATAAACATGTGTTGGACACCTCTTAGCATACATTACCCTCATCTGCACACTATCCCAATTCTCATTCACACTCATCTACCTTCCTTATCCACCTGTCATGCTACCTTCAATCTCCCTTCCTTATCCATGCATCCTACCTTCATCCATCTCACTCCTTTATTTGCCTATCCTTCTCTATTGCATCCTTCATGCCTCCTCGCACATGACATATCTAGAGTGGGGGCATCTATCTTCCTTGGTGATATAGTCCTTGGAGACATAATTCA
>VDFB02281492.1:773090117-773243573 GCA_007258455.2 Sequoia sempervirens | reverse complement strand
AGGTGGATTTGCACCAAATCAAATATCTGATTTGTGGAATCAACTTTCCACTGTGCGCCCACCGCGGTTAAGCAAATGTCGAATGAAAATGAGTTTTACTTGGGCCAAAATAGAAGTATATATATGTGTCTAAAATCAGATATCCGATTTGGATCGGATATCTGATTTGAATTGGATATCCGATTTGGATCAGATATCCGATTTTGAAATCTAGGTTTGGGCTTTGCTTCAGTAGTCACCTGAGCCACATAAAGTCAACTAGGCATTTTCACGTTTTTGAGTCGTAGAAACACGTATTTTTTTCTCCATTGCCACTTTTTGGCATACCATGATCCTGCACATGCCCTTAACAACTATTAGATTAGATATTTTTATCCCCAATTATTTTCAAATAATTTTACACTAATCTTTGTTTTCTTATTCTTTCTTTCATTGTTTCATTTAAAATTTGAACCATTTAAGGATCATCCCATGTTATAGATTATAGTTGTGTTCCAAATTTTTTTAAAAATTTAATGGTATGAAAATATTATTGATGAGTAGATGAATTATTAGAACTGTTTTAGATAAATATATTCTCTATATCTAGATATATTATTTACCAAGGTCTCATTGATTCTTTAGGTATACATACATATATAACATAGAAAATGAAGATGTTTCACTTGCATAAAATTTGTTTGGAAATACCACTAATGAGATTAAAAAATTGAGAGATTCATTAGCACAGGGTGCAAACTCGGGGATATATAGTGAACCATGCATGTTAATATTGCATAGTCTAGAAAAACTAAAAGATGAACTTGAGAGGACTAATGCATATTCCCTAGATAGAGTAGCTGCTATTCTTTCCTGCATGCGGGAAGAAGTACATGGTGATGTTCCCCTTAAAAAAATACAGGATAGTGTCACCAAAGAAATGATAAAAGCCACTTTTTTTCCATTTTATCAAAATGTGTGTAAGGTTAGGGGATACCAGGTCACTAGATGTATGTTTTCAATTTCTTGCAACACATTGTCTATACCCAAACAATGACCAAATTCCATTGTATTTTGTTTAGCAGTTGTATGCTGAGGTCCATTTGGGCCTCAAATTTAACTACCTGGACATTCCAGCATATGTTGGTCAGGGGCATGGCAAGATTGCTAATAGGCCCACCTATTGTCAAGCAGATAGACCACCCAGTGTTTGGGAGGAATTATTGGTTGGTGAGAACCTCCACTCTTACTGACTCTAGCCACTTGAGATGAGGTTGTCATTGCTTCCCAAAGGAAGCAATTGACAATAGGTATTTTATTAATTTTACATACCACTAGGATATCTAATGATCGTGTAGGTCAGCATTTGATGTCTAGACATTCCCGATCCATGCCTTTTTCAATATAGTGGACCACCATGTATCCTTTTACAGTGGTCGGCATCCCTACTCCTACACATCTTGATGCACTTATAGGAGATATGGCACACATGACTATGCATTGTTTGGCCGAGGACCTGTTGAAGGCATATTCCCACATTGCATCAGACAATGGGATCGGTATAGAGCATGTTAGAGATCATTTGAGATGTAGAGGTCGTTCAGTTCCAAGATCCCATCACTCTCAGTCGAGCACTAGTGTGCATCAGGATCCACCTACAGTCCATTCGGTAGTTGCACAGACTATGGGTTTTACTGATATGTTGATTGGTTTTGGTTCATCATCGTCGATGCCATCTCACCTTCATAGTCCTCTACATTCATCATTTCTAGCATGACATGGGATAGATCGGATGGATGCAGATTTTGATTCGTCACTTGACTGTTTCGTGGATATGTTGGAGGCAACCGTTTCAGAGGACTTAGGTCATCTGATATTAGATGATGTGCATGTATGTGTGCATGTGCATGTTTCAATTCTTTTTCATTATTTAAAAAAAAAAAATTAACTAGATATTCATGTAAGTTGATATATATATGTATATATATTGTTACAGGTGGACATACCTCATATCACTCCTAGCCTTGGTCCAAATCGTGTGCATGATCGATGTGACTCTGTGGATGAATCTACTGCCAGTGGACATGTGAGTTTTTCATTTTTATATAATCACATGTGTATATGTACATGCGATATTTATGTGTGCATAGATCTAGATTGATATTTTAAAATACAAGTTCCATTTAGGAAAATAACTTTCACTTAAATTTGTTGTATAAATTATATGTATTTAACACATCCTATACCATTTATTTGCGGAACTTAGTACATCCATGAAGCAAGACCGTTCTCATTTAGATGTGATGGAGCTAGGAGTAGACTTGTTCATATTAGGTATGCACACTAGATGTATGATCTTTGCATGTATTTGTATATGATGATCTTTAGTATTTGAGATTTGATGATATCTAATTTACATTTTCTTATATGATATACATACATTTGCTTATTTTTTGATCTTTAGTATTAGACATTTGATGATCTTAAATTTACATTTTGCTTTTATGATATATATACATATATTTTCTTATATGATATATACATACATTTTCCTCTTTGCTTATAATATGTGTTATGTTTATATGTATTGAATCCCTTTACATATATGTACATGTGTTTGCTTATAGTTTAAACATGTTTACATGTAATATATGTATGCATTTGCTTTAAATATACAATATACATACATTTTTTTTCTTATGATCTCTTCCAACTTACGACCACTTATATTCAATATACATTTGATCTCTGAAAAGTAGAATTTTGGGGAAATCAATGCCACTTTATAATTAAGTTCATTCATGTTGATCAAAATAAATATTTTTTTAAAATGACTTTGAAAGCAACATGAACCATTGAGTTGAGAACAAGATATAATTTTTTGACAACTTGAGAATTCATTCAAATAAAATTAAAGAAGATTTAATTCTAAATTATGCCTCTATTATACATTTTTGACAAGTGGCGAAATTCAATTCAAAATATAATTAAAGAGAATTCAATTCAAATTATACCTCTAATATACATTTTTTTGACACTTTAACAAAATTCTAAAATTACTAGATATGTTGTGCATACCTATGAATTAAATAACAACAAACTCCACAATGAAATAACTTGTTTGTTTACTACTTGATTCGTTTAAACTAGGATCTAGTTATTCCATGTACACTAGAATAATGTTTTTCCCATCCCATATGCATATAAATAGAAGCTTATTTTTATTATTTTGGATATCAAATTTCAAGATTAATTCTCATTTATATCACTTGGAGTGCAGATTTTGGAGAAGAAGTTTTTGCACATTTATCAAGGAGGCAAATATTCCAGAGCTCGACAACTTTTCATTTTTATCAATCAAGGAAAAATTTGGAGGATAATTTAAGTAAGTTGGTAGAGGAATTTTTTTGAGTCATCTTTAAGTTGAAGAAGAAAATGGGACAACAAAGAAAAAGAAAAAATGTGTCTCAATGAAAATTGTCAAAAGAAGAAGAACAAAAGAGGCATGAACAAAACTTGGAAAATTTTCATAGAAAGAAACAAGGTACATGCTTGTTTCTTCTCTCTCTCACTCTCAAGTGTGTGTTTATGACTTTTACTTTGAAAAAACATGAGTATTCATTTTATGGGATGGAATCCATAATGTGCATTACTCCACCCAATAATTTGGTTAGTACACCTAAACATAAATTTGTATGTGCATACATTTTGCATTGGCTTTCTTATTAAAATTAGAAATGTTTAACATATGACCATTTTTCAACTTACAATACCCCAACTTAAAATGTACTCTTAAGCTAAAATATTGTACATTAAATCCTTCCCTACAAAGCCTTACACTTATCTTTTACACAATACCTTTGTTTAATGTTTTGTCATCCCATTATCATTGGAGTATTGCATCTGCAATTTTTCTCTTTACTTTGTTCATGGAGAAAATATTAGTGTAGTTCAATACATGTAGTTCTCAATGAAACCTTAAATTTTGTGTCCCCTCACTGTGCCACTTTGATTTTCATAATTTTTTCAACCACATTAATTATTTTATGGCTTTGCAAATTTCTATATATTATAACTTTGCACTTTGAAAGAAACCATTATTTTTTCTTAATTATTCATGAAACTACACCTTCATGTACAATGAAGTAGCATTATAATGTTGATATTTGGTGATCAATATCCCCTATCCAATCTACATTGCAACATCTAATTAGCTTAATATTTTTCTAAACTCCCATTGAATTTAATCTAATGATCAATAGTTCCTTAAAAATATTTTTTAAATATTTTAATAAATTCCCAATTCTAAGCTCTACAATTATTTGAAAATTACAACTCAAATTATACTTAAATTCAATGCAATATCAGGTTTTCTAGAGACTAACACATGTATACATCAAAACTCAAGCTATATGGTGCCAAGGAATAATAGTTATATATGATAGATTATTCTTTAAATTATGTCTTAACACACATTTGTTTTGAAGGTTTCTAACCATCATTGCACTTGAATGACTATAAATACTTTTAAATGTCCTCAAGTCATCTTGGCCATGCAAGTTGCAATGTTTATCTGATCCTTGACTCCAATTCCTTAAGCCAATTCTTTTTGTTTCAATATTTGTGTTTGGTTTTAGTTGATTATTTGGGTTGTGTTTTATGTCCCATAATTTTTTAACTTTTTTAATCTTAGCACATATTGGAAATTTATTTGAAACCTTGAAACATCTTATAGCCCAATTTTGTTGGGGTTCTTTGGATCACCTTGTTATACTCTAAGGGTTTCCTTTTCTATATCACTAGCCTAAAAGTTCTAAGTCACTTGTATGCATAATCCTCAAACTTTTATGCTTGGCATGGAATTTGACCTATGTGTATCCTATCCTTGGCTATGCATTTATGGATTTGTTTTCATACATGTGCATGTAGTTGTTTTGTGTCTTTGGTCTTTTCTTTTCATCACTTCAATGTTCTCATTATTTTTATGTTTTATGCTCTAGGGATTCCTCAAGCTAGAGCCGAGCCAAATCTAGATATTGGATCAAACGAATCTGTTGAAGAACACATGGACCTTGAAGTTAGGGAGGAGACCCAAGTTCAAACAATGCTTGTTGGAGAGGGGTCAAGATCACTTCCTTCTACTGGTATGGATGAGCATATAAAACTAGCACACAAACTTCTCACTTATAACATCATGTTTTATTGAAGTTTTTTTGCTTGCATACATAAAATTCACTTATATGACATCATCTCTCACTTTTGTTTGCAAAATATTTTGTGACATGTAGGAAGGGATCAACAAGCAAGAATTTTTCATGCTCAAGTCGAGCCAAATCTAGACATTGGATCAAATGAATCCGCTCAAGAATGCATGGTCCTTGAAGATAGGGAGGAGGCACAAGTTCCAACAATGCATGTTGGAGAGGGGTCAGGATCACTTCCTCCTACTGGTATGGATGAGCATATAAAACTAGGTGATAAGGTGAGGAAACAAATTTCTCATAGAAATTTAGATCATTTACTTGAAATGGATATGGGCCAGAAATATTATGCTAGCAGGTCTTGTAATAGAAGAAAGAGGTCCAATGACTAAATGCTGTAAAATGGAATTGATCAATCATCATTTCAATCATCTTGATAAACTTGAAAAAACCAATTATTAGCTTCGGGTATGTGTAGGATCATCATGGAAAAAAGCGAGGGCCTTAAATTGTAAAAAATTCAAAAAAATCGAGAGTTAGGCAACTTGGCGTAAACGTTTGAATAAGTTATCTATATTATTTCAAAATAATATTAACAATAGAGATTTGTAGAAAATTGGATATGGTTCTAAGCTACTACAGAGTTTTGTTTAAAACAATAAATCTATTTGGTGAAAATTTGAAATTTCAATGCATTAATACCAAATTTCAAGGAAAAATAAGAAGTAGGTGTGCAATAGGCCACCCTAACCACAATAAAATGATAATTATTTTTATAATATTTTAGATATAAGTAGAGGACTTGCGTCTGATGCGATATTTTTTGTAATTTTGTCCAAGTAAATAATTAATTATGATTTTTTTTATTACAACTTTTTAAAAATATAAAAACATGTATGTCGACCACCTTAACTTGGTCAAAACTTTTGCTGATTACATTTTCTTTTTTTTAATCCTATAGTCGTGAAACATAGAATGTGATGCATGTTTTGGATTAGAAAAAATGTGATGTGTTGAAAGCTGTGGAATGACAAATCGGCTATCAATGGGGACTTTTAGTTGTAATTAAAATAGAAAATGAATAATAATTACTTATTAAATTCAAAGTAGAGAATATGATTTATAATTACTGGTGGAAAGTTGAAGCTCATACAAAGAGCCTTTGTTTTGTGTTTTGGGTTTAAAAAATCATCATCCACATACCCATCATATTGCCACTTTTGCATTGCATCATGATCCTACATGCCCTATCATGTTTACTTCTTCGTGATGACCTCAAAGAGTCATTACAATTGTTGGGTGTACATTCGGCATCAAATAAGATGAAACACATGGGATTACAAAGGGATATTGTTCAAAATGTTAAAAAGGGTTTAGATTCCATTGGGAAAGGATCTCGATTAGTGGATAAGGCCACTACAAGAAGGGTGATGTTGACATCTATTGTACATCAAGATATAGCAAGAAAAAGAAAAATGTCTACACTTTCAACTGAAATTGGTTATAGTAGAACCACATTAATAAAATATGAGAAAAAGAGAGTTTTTGGATGAGAGTTTAGAAGGCAATTGGGAAATTATGTGTAGAGCTCCCCGTTCTAACAAGATTGAAGATGTTAGGAACTTGGTCTCAGGTTTTTGGCATGATCAGACTCGTCCATCATCAAATACTAGAGATGTTATGAGATACAGGATTAGACCTAGTATTTATGAAAATCATATCAAACATTAGCTAGACATAACACAATTTGAGATGTATATGAACTTTTGTAATGCATATCCTCATATAAAGATTGGGAAAACAATGTTTCAAAGGTTAAAGCCATATTATGTGAAGATAAATAGGTTTTTTGAAACTTGTTGTTGTTATCATATTGAATTTGATCTCTACTATCAAGTGTTTCGAAAGATGAGAGAAGAAAGATGTGGGTTTCAAAATGCACCTCCTAAATAGGCAAGTTTCTTCATAAATTCTATATTATGTGATCATGAAAATGGACCTCAAATAAACTGCATAAAAGGAATTTGTGAGACGTGTGGAATTTGGCTAAATTTCCTTCAAGAATTGAGGATACTGACCTAAGAAAAGGCTTGATAGAAATTGCACAAGAGGTAAGTACTATTTTTAGAGAGTTTATTTGTTCAATTTTCTCATAGATTGTTATTTGGATTCTCTTTGATGCTGTGTTTCATTGATTTGTAGTTTATTAGTTATTCACATATTTTACTGACACAGGTACAAGTATGTAAAGTTGCAAACAAATTTTGGGAAAGAATCCACAAGGTTGAACTATGTAGAAGAGGAGATTCCCGTTGGAAAATTTATTGAAGATTTTCAAAAATTGATACGACCATACATACAACATTCCTTTTTTACTAAGTGGCAAGCACAACAATTCCAAACATTAAGAGATACTTTCCCACGTGGAACAGTTCTATCAGTAGTTGACTTTGCAGAAAATTACTCCTTTGTACATCAAAACGAGATTCAATCAGAGTATTACTTTTCAAAGCAAATCACTATTATGGTTCATGTGTGTTATCAACATGCACTATCAGAATTGGATGTTGTTGAGAGTACAGATGAAGAAGGAGCCCTAAAGAAAGAATATCACTTTTATATTAGTGATGATAATGAGCATGACACACTTTTTGTCCAACATTTGGCACACAATATTTTTTGAGAATTTGAGAAGTAGGGGTGTAAAATTTGAAAATCATTTTGTATGGTCAGATGGATGTGCGACACAATTCAAATCTTCACGACCATTCTGTGCACTTTGTAGATATCATAAAATCTACAAAATACCACATGTTTGGAGTTTTTTTGAGAGTGGGAATGGAAAGGGTGAGCATGATGGAGCAGGAGCTTGCATCAAACGAGCTTTAAGAAAGCATCAAATGATTTATCCAGAAGATTGTCTAGACAATAGAAAATGATGTTGTTAAGATGGTGCAAGAAACACTTGCATCAAATGTGGTCAGCATCCTTCAGAACAAACCGACACATTCCATGAGAGTGTTTAAAGGGAGATATCGAGGTATATAAAATTATTAAATCAAAATTTAGCAGATTTAACAGAGAATTTAAGAATATATATATATACATATTGTTCCCACATAGAGTTTTTGTTGTACATATATATCTAGGTATGGATAGAAAGATCGATGCATGGATGCAAGGAGGGTAGAAAAACAAGATCTTTGCATTGTGTTAGGAGTTGGAATGGCTAGCCATGGATGGATATTAGACACAAGGGATTACTCTTGTTTTTGCACTAAGTGCATTGAGGGAAACTCTGATTATGCATGTAACAATCAAGAACTTGGATATGTTGGTAAATGGGATGCAGTGCCACTAGTTGTTTCAGAAACATATGATGAAGACGAGGAAGAAAGATTTGAAGACATTCCTTTGATTTCAATTGATTATGACCATATTTCAGGATTGGTTAGAAAAGGTACGTGTAAGTTTTCAATAATTTAATTATTATATATATCTAGTTAATGATCTTTAGAGACATTTCTAATTTTTTTAGATTTTTTTTTGTGTAAATTTGGTGTATAGGAGATGTTTTTGCAGTCATGGCGAGGCACAGAACATCAGTGATTTGCTATTATTTATTGTATTTGCACAAAAGAGAGGAATAAGCTAACAGAACTTGAAACAAGTGATGGAATGTCATTTCCCATAGGTGAGTTTGAATTTAAAATTTTATATACATTGTATTCACATGTGCACATTACATTATAAACATTAAATATATATTGTACAAACCTTGAGCACAAAAATGTTGCACACATTCATATGTCTTACCTTAGGTTCATGTTTACCATGCAGGTTCTGTTGTAGTGCAAGGGACATATCTAAAACAAGTCAAAGTTGTTCAGCATGGGATTCATTTTGTTGACTATCAACCTGATAACAAGGTATATCAATATAGTCACTTAATAATTTCTACCACTCTACATCTTCATGCAGTTCCACATGCACGTGGCCGAAGAAAATGGAGACTAGATAGTGATGATCATAAAAAAATTCTCCATGTTATTGAAGAGTGGGCTAAACTAGAATCTTTGACTTAGATTATATCCATGGTTTTCAAGTTCACTTGTAACCATATACATGTTCAAATGAGAACTTATAGTAACTTGTACATAGTTGCTAAAATCATTTTTGTGTAAGAAATTACAATTATATGTACATATTTGTTCCCATGGAAAATTCTTAAGTTCAATCATCTTTGATAGCATCATCTCTCACTTTTTTAGTTTGCATGCAAGCCCATATATATACTTTCAATCACTTGGCCCAGAAGCGTAGTGATTTTTTTAAATAATTTTTACAAATTACAATTATATGTACATATTTGTTCCATGTAAATTCTTTAGTTCAAGAATCTTTGATAGCATCATCTCTCACTTTTTTTGGTTGCATGTAAACCAATATATATGCTTTCAATCCTTATTTGAAATGTAGTGAATATTTTTAAAATAATTTTGCCTAAATTAAGATTATATACAACTTATATTTTTTTTCATGGAATTCTTAAGTTCAAATCTTATATACATATATACATCTTATGTGTCTTCCATAGTGTTCCATGGGAAATTATGTAAATTTTAAAATTAATTATTATCTAATTATAAAATTATTGTACACATATATAAAACATAAATCAATGCAAATAAAATAAACCCTAACCCTTAGTCATAACCTATAGCCCTAAGCCCTTGGCCACCCCCTGCCCTTTATCTTTCTCCCCTCCCCTCCTCTCTCTCTTGAAAGTCTCTCCCTCCTACCCACTCTTCCTCTCTCCCACTCCCCCTCTCTCTCTCTCTTAAGTCACTCCTCCTACCCCTCTCCTCTCTCCTCTGCCCTTAACCCTTAAACCTAAACCCTTGTACACCCCACTCTACTTGCTTGCTCTCTCTCTCCCCACTCCCCCCCTCTCTCTCTCAAGTCTGGTTGTCCCACCCCTCTCCTCTCTCCCCTCACCCTTGGCCGTAAACCATGAAGCCCTTCTACCTACCTCTGTCTCTCCCACTCCCCCTATCTCTCTTGAAAGTCTCTCCCTCCTACCCACTCTCCCTCTCTCTCCTCTACCCTTAACCCTTAAACCCTAGTACCCCCTACCCTTTATCTCTCTCCCATTGCTCCCCTCTCTCTCTCAATCATCTCCCTCCTACCCCCTCTCCCTATCTCCCCTCTACCCTAAACCCTTGTGCACCCCTAACCTTTGTCTCTCTCCCACTCCTCCCTCTCTCTCCAAGTCTCTCCTCCCACCCCTATCCCTCTCTCCCCTCTACCCCTAGAAACCCATTAAACCCTACCCATGTTTCTCTCTCTGGTCTCACCACTCCTCTCCCACAGTCTCTCCCCTCCTACCCCTCTCCCTCTCCTTCTCTTTCTTGAAGTCTCTCCCTCCACCCACTCTCCTCTCAAGCTCCTCTACCCTTAACGCCACAAACCCTACCCTTCATCTCTCTCCCCACTCACACTCTCTCTCCGTCTCTCCCTCCCACCCCTCTCCCCTCTCTCCCCTCTACCTAAACCCTTAAAACCCTACCCTTTATCTCTCTCCCACTCACCCTCTCTCTCTCAAGTCTCTCCCTCCTACCCCCTCTCCCTCTCTCCTCTGCCCTTGGCCAAACCCTAAAACTGCCTTACACCCTACCTTTATCTGCTCTCCCAATCCACCTCTCCCCTCACCCTTAACCTTAAACCCTAAAATGCCTCCTACCCTCTATCTCTCTCCCACTCCCCTCTCTCTCTTGAGGTCTCTCCCTCCTACCCATATCTCTCGGGCTCCTCTGCCACTTAACCCTTAAAACCCTACCTTTATCTCTACCTCCCCCCCCCTCTCTCTCAAGTCTCTCCCTCCCACCTCTCCCTCTCTCCCCTCTACCTAAGCCATGAAGCCCTACCCATTATCTCTCTCCCACTCCCCTCTCTCTCTCAGGTCTCTCCCTCCTACCCCTCTCCCTCCTTCACTCTGTCATGGCCTTAAGCCCTAAACCCTTGTTTCTACCCTTTAATCTCTCTCCACTCCCCCCTCTCTCTCAATTCTCTCCTCCCCCTCTCCTCTCCCTCTACCCTTAGCCCTTAAGCCTAAACCCTTGTACCTACCCCTTTATCTCTCTCCTCCCCTCTCTCTCATAAGTCTCTCCCTCCTGCCCCTCTCCCCCCTCTCCCCTCTCCCCTTAACCTTTAGGCTAGAAACCCTTCCTACTCCCCTACCCTCTATCTCTCTCCCCGCCCCTCCTCTTGAGAGTCTCCTCCATCCACTCTCCTCTCAGGCTCCCTCTGCCCTTAACCCTTGAAACCCTGGGACCCCCTACCCTTTATCTCTCTCCCTCCCCCCCCTCTCTCTCTCAAGTCTCTCCCTCCTACCCCTCTCCCTCTCTCCCTCTGCCCTTAACCCATATACCCCCTACCCTTTATCTCTCTCCCACTCCCCCTCTCTCTCTGAAGTATCTCCTTCCTACCCCCACTCTCCCTTTCTCTCCCACTCCTCCATATCTCTCTCTCAAGTCAATGATATGGGCCTTCCATGAAATTTTCCAGCCATACTTTCCATTCTCTCCAGCTGAAAAAATCCATGTAGGCCCATTAAAAAAAACTTAAGAATAGTTAAAGAATACCCATAACCATGTAAAGCTAACAAATCTTCAACTTCATTGCTTAGGTGATTTAAAGCATCAGAATAAAATAACCTTCTGGGTCTCTAAATCTTATACAGTATATGATATGAAGCAATTTCATCATTGTGGAAAAATCACTACACTAAAAAGATTTCTAGAGAAAATAAAATCTAGGAGGTTCATAGGGTTGTAAATACATTAGAATCAGAATAGGAACAACTAAAAAAGGAGTGACTCATAATCCTTTTAACCACAGTTTACATTTTGAGAATACAAAAATTTGGAATATGCAGATCATCAAATTAGTTAGGTTGTGCAAATGGGCCTCATCTTTCAATCGAATATTCTCAATACACAATTGTTGCTCTTAAAGACTGACTTTTGCAATAACAATAGGTGCTCTGCAGTTGGTGCATGTAGTATTTCTCATGGCTTCTTTAATTGCCATGTTCTCCAAGTGAAGCTTCTCATTATCCTGCTTGAGGAGAGTGTTTTCATGACACTCGTGTTGAGCTTGAAAATCCAAGATTTGAAAATCCATGATTAGAAAAAATTAATATATAGTTTTTAACTATATACTTTTAATATTATAATAATAATATATATAGTTTTTAATTATATACTTTTAATATTATAATAATAGTTATATATTATAATAATAATATAATTATTAAAATATATTGCAATAATAAGTATATTATTTATTATAATTTAAAAAGAATATAATTTATATTTATATTTTAATATTAAATATTAATTTTTAATAGAGGGGGTTCGACCCAACATTTTTAGAACGTTCGACCGAACCCCATTCAAATCTATTTTTTATTGTATGTTAAATGGGTTTGGTCAAACATTAGTTCGTTTGAACCCCTATTCAACGAACATTAAATTTTTGTTCAACAGTGGTTCGACCGAACCCACTTATTTTCACCCACATCCTCTCAAGCACCAAAATTGCTCAGAATTTTTCACTTCAAGCTCAATTTGAGAATGAAAATGGAGGAGATCTCAGAAACCCAATAGGTATCAGGTTGCCCTCAAAACGAGCTATCCAACGAATATAATTTTAATATGTTTTGATTATATTATCTATTTGTTTTTAATTTTTATTAAATATAGGTTTTTCACCAAAACAAAACTCTTTACTCTACACATGTGGAAAAATAGAAGATTATCAAAAAAAATTGAAAAATATGAGTGCACCAGATATTGGAGTCCTTGATCCAACAAAAAAAAAAGAATTATGATACATACAGTAAAATTTATGCATTATACGGTCACGTTATGTCTGAATTGTAATTGATTTTACTTTGAAACTTGATTAAAGAAAAAATATTCAATAAAAAACTATCTAACCAAGTGGAAGCACTAGATATTGAGTTACAAATCTAAATTCGAAAGAATTAGAATTTTATCTTTCAAGGAAAAAAATTGTGTTATACGGTGTGCGTCACTTTTTAAAAATGTTGTTTTTTGAAAAAAAAAAGGTTTTCATGGGAGATGGAAAAAGAAGTGCAATCTGATTCCAAAAATTTTGAAAAAAAAAAATTAGAATCTACAGACAAAATGTGACAAGACTCTAGTTTGCATCATCTTCAAATTCCTCACGGTTTAACTACTATAGATGCCTGAATGTGAAGATTTAGTTAAAAAAAAAAAATCAGTGTCTAGTTTGGCCAAAAATTGTAAACCACTATTGTGGGATCACCCTATAACAAGTTTTAGTATGAGAAATATTTTCACCTACCTCAATAATTTCAAAGAAATGGTTGATTACTTTGGGGATTACTTCAATATAGATGACCTTTACAGTCAAAAAGTAGGTTGTATATTTTTTATAAATTCATCCACTAGACTTCTATTCATAGCCCTCAAACTTCAGGAGAAATAACAACTTCTAGCTTGGGTGAGTATCCCTATATTGGAGCTTCAAATATTCAATTCTTTGGTTCAAATTTCTACTTTTTCCCCAGATTATTTAGTTTATACAACCAACTCTCTTTTTTTGGTAATTTAAGGAATTAAGGCTCCAAAATGCTAAGTACTAAAATTTTGAGTGGCTCAAGAACTAATACTACTAGAAAAACTCTATAATTTTTTGTCTAAATATTCTCTATCTTTTTATGGAATCAACATTTTATAGTGTTGTTTAAACAAATGAAATAAAATACAATTTATGACAATCGTGGTGATAGGAAATTAACAACAATGTGTTTTTTATTAATTAAAGGGATATTTTCAAAGGGCCCAAACCATTGCACAAAAAAATTTGTAAGCAATAATTTAAAAATATCACATTTTCAATAAAGATACCAAAAATAAATAGATAAAAAAATAACTAAGCAATTCCATAATTATACTTAGTAAGATGCACACCCATTATTTGGGAATGAGACAATGAAACATGTTTCACAAGAGCTTTTCCCTCATTGTAAAATAGTCCAAGAGAGCTTATTATTATCATCCATATAAGTAGGAGAATGGGGAGAAGAAACCCTCTTGTAGGCCCCAATAAGGGATGACATATGAAATAAATGTCTAATTAGAGAAGCAAAAAAAGACACAAATCAAAGGAGCCACACCAATGTCACTCCTAGGAATAGAGGAGGGGAGTGAAGGGGTGGAAACAACCATAGGTAATATAGGAGGGTTAGCTATTATCACCTCAACATTAGTAGGAGGAGAAAAATCCTCTAAGTCAAAAACATCATTATCAATCTCCATAGTGAGGTTTTCATGCAAATAATTCTTCCACCAAGAGGATGAATGAGGGACCTTTGAGTAAGGGAAAATATAAGTTATATGACTAGTAGATAAACACTACATACATTGAAAGTGGATTATTTCATAATCCAAAGTATAGCTTGAAGAGATAACAATGAACTACAAAACAACCTCTATTGGAAGAGGCATAGACAAATCCAACTCCATAAGAATACACAAAGGTGTTGTGAGAAAATATTGTAGTGTCCTAATCCATCATAATGAAACATCACAAGGAGTGACCAATTCCAATAGATTAATAATTTCACTAAAAATGGAGAGGAATATTTAGGAGGTGAATCCACATTGACAACTAATTGAATGACTTAGTGAGAGTGTTAAAGAAGAAAACCCAAGGTTTAATTAAGAAGGCATGTTGGCCTCATAACCAAGAATAATCATTAAAAACAATATTTTTATTAGAGATTGAATTGAATCCCACCACAAAGGAACCCTTCATAAGGGTGAGTTTCTATTTTTCATTTGATAATGGGGCACCACTACTTAGAGATCTAGAGATAGTTTAAGTCACTATGTCAAGGACAAAATTTATCAAACCTACAAATTAGACCTTTTCAAGAAAAAAATATCATTTTGAAAAACTTCCTCCCCCAAAATCACAAGTGAGCCTGGACTAAAATAAAGGAAACATAGATTTCCCTACCACATAAGTATTCAAACCAACCTTAACACAAACAACATGACATAGAGAAGAAGGATAACCCAAGTGGACAATATTTTATAAGAATATTTACCTCTAATAATAGGTTTAGAGCATGGATTCACACTCCCAACAATAGTGGATGAAAGGGAAGAAACCCCCACTTCACCAAACATAATAGCACCTTAAAATAAACCTAACACAAATCCCTATAAGTGTAAAGTGGTGTTAAAAAATACCTCATAACAAGCCCAAAATGAGAAATACTTGATACACCACCAAGAGGAAAATTAGGTACAAAGATATTAGAAGGAACCCCAACATCCACCTATGAGGGTAGAGGCTCACTAGTAGGTAACAATTCTATGAACATATCTCCAACAATATTATAAGAAACCCTAGGTCCTTTATCTTTGAGCGAGAATAATATATTTGAATTCTTAATAGTGAGTGGAAGGGATTCAGAAGACTAGGAAGAATCGGAGGATTCCCTACAATAACAAAAATGTATCAACCTTTCTATAAATTATTATAATCACTCATGAGAGGTTATATGCATGGAAGTGGGAGACCAAAAGAGCATCAAAAGTGGCTATATTTTTTTGAAACCATTAAAAAATTATCTTAGATGAGAAATCAAAGATAGCCATGCTCAATATTTGAAGATGTGAAAGGAACAAGATTTGCAGTGCTCATAATCTATTTTTTAAACTATATACTTATTTCATTTTAAATAGTGAGATTAAGAGGTTAAAATGGGAGAGCACACAAAGTTCTCTTATTTTTTTCACAAAAATAATAACATAGCATCTATTTTTGAATTATTAGAACAATAAAAATAAGTATTAAAATTATGGACCTAATTGTGGCCAATTTGGATACTAACCTAACATTTTCAATTCCAAGGGGGGTAATGTCCCCCTTGGTCTAAGGAGCACAAGTATCACTAGGTTGGGACCCCTAAAAAATGGATTTTTATAGTGTATAACCCACAAAGAAAAGAAATTATCATTAAAAACCTACTTTTCTTGAAGACTAAATATGGGTAGCTCATTTAAAATCCCTAGATTTGAAATTGGTGATTATGGTAAAATATTATATATTTTATGTGACAATCACATGAGGTTTTTCCTATAATTTTTTTTCTCTAAACAATAAGAATACTAATACTTCTCCCCATGAATCTTTCTCTAGTATATTACTATGTATTTACAATGTAAATCCTTGTATTGACCATGTAAATCCTTGTATTGTTGATACGTTTGTTGTTTTATTAGTCTATTTTATCTTTATTTTCTTTGTAACTAATTTGTGGTACAATAATGTATGATTCTAAGGGATCACAATTTTCTAATAGTTTGGTATGCTGCCCCTATAAATTATAATTTGAGTATGATCCCACCTATTTTTTTGAAAAATAATCAAATATATTATTTTTGAAAGTGTACAAAATATAATGTCTTTCAAACTTGGATGAATAAATAAAAATGAGACTAAAAATGATATACATAGTTTTTTGGGAAAAAAGAAGACATGCTAACAAAAAAAATGAAGATCAAAACCTTAACATATTTCAAATATAGAAAACAATGTATAGTTAGAAAGGTAAGATAAAGCTTGACGTTATGGTAGTTTTCTTTAGGTCAACATAAAAGTGTGTAGACCTAATGAAGAACATGCTTAAAATTTGGGTTGTTTTCTATATTTTATGAAAAGATGACTTTGGGAATTCACATGTAAGTCTATGATTGGATTCCCAAGATAATCCCATATAGGGAAAGCATGTTATAACACATTCACGATATAATACACTAGTCTTATAATGAGAGCATATTTTTTATAAGTAAAAAATATGAAATGGTCATAAGTTATGAATATCCCATGAATTTGGATGCACATGCTCTATTTTACATTTAAACTATGTATTATCTAACATAAGAACACTTTTTAATAATTTGCAAAAATTATAATCATTGTTTAACAAATATCACCTTTTCTATTTTTTATTGAAAAAAATATTAAAATTGAATATTTTTAAATTAAGTTTGATGGTTTGAATGATTATTTTCATGTTTTGAATAATTTTAATGATTGGTTCATGTTTTTTATTTTAATTTGGTGATTTTAAATCATTTTTTTTGTTATTTTGACCAATTTTATTAAATTAATATAGAATTGAACATCATATCAAGAAAAATGATCAAAACTTCAACATTGAAGGAGTGTGAAGCTAAGAATGAATGAGATTACTTTGTGTAATTAAAATATTAAATCCCATAGTTAAAGTTATATCCTCTATGAAATCTTAATTTAATATTTGAATGTTTTAATAATTATAAAATTACCTTGGTAAGAAGTATAGTTCAATCTTGGAAGGTTCTTTCTTAGTAGCATGCCCGTAGGACCTTAAAATTTATGAGTTCGTAAATCCTTGATATATTCCTAAAGCATATGCTCTTTGGTGCCAGTTCTCATATTATAGCCTCACAAAAATATTCACACTTTATATTATAATTCGTTATTTACTACTTATAGCTAATGGGTAAGTAAGTCAAAGTACATGTTTTATTCTCAAATAGCTTGTGTTATCATCTTTCCTATTTTTCACGACTACTATGTGTCCATCATCATAGTGATCCCTTATCATATCCATTAGCCTCTCTATTACCACTAGATTTCATCTATCCACTTTCTTTACACTATTTATTAAGACACATGTCAATTTTATGATGATAGATCATAGTGAGTAATCATCTCACACATAGTTTCTTTCAAACTCATTTTTAGTCTACCTCATCCCTTCAAAAAAGTTAACTCTCAACTCCATGATTCCACAACCTATCACTTTCATCCTCATCCTCACAACACATTTTAACCAAACCCAAAGAGTATAGGAAATACAATGTGAATGGATTATGTTATGAGGAACCTACCATGATGTATTATTTTCCATATCCAATAGAGGATGGAATGTTTAAATATTTTTATGAGATCCTAAGTATATTTATCATCACACCCCATTTTTAAACAATTAAATCACATTTATTTTTCAATACGTATTTTGGATTATTGGGTTATGCAAATTAAATATGTGGATTCCTAAAATATAATATAGTCTCCATTGTTTTTATTATTCTAATATATACTTATGTTCAAATGTATGTCAACTATAGATGTTATTTTTAATAATGTGAGAAATTTGAAATATTTTTTCTTAATAATTAATTTTGGTCATTTGATTATTAGTTAGATTATGATAAAAATGATGTAAATATTAACAACGGAATAACTACACTATGAGGATTATATGGATGTAGGATAATGTATCTCCCCCTCCCAATCAAGAATGGAAAGTATCATCAAGAGAGTGAACTGTATATCGAGGTGGAAAATGACCATATCATACCTTCTATAAATAGTTATTTAACATCTCATATGTCTCATTTAAGAGTGTTTTTCTTCATAAGTTCTTTTATAGTATCTTTTTTAGAATTCTAAGTAGCAATCTCAAAATTTGTCTTGTGTTCTAATTGTGGGGTTAGATGTTTCATCATTTTTTTTAGCATGTTTTCTCATGATTACCCTATTCTTTGGCCATTATTTGGGTAGCCTAGAAGGATAGAGAATCTATTATCTAGTAAGGTTAATATTTTATATGTGAAGGGAATTAAAATTTAAGTTTTAAGTGAGAGAATATTTTTAAATTATAAATATAAATAAATAAATACTAAAATACTTAATTCTTGCATTAATGGTGACCTACCTAAAAATCAATGCAACTCCTCTAGAGAACTATCACTCTTTTGGCTCAATGCCTAGTAAAGAGGAAGGAAAATAATTGATACTAAAAATATATATTTACTTTAGTTGAGTGGAGAAAGAGATGTTGATGAGGGCGCAGCCCGACACTTAGAAAATAACCCACAAACAAGAGAATAATTTTATTATTTAGAAAATGGAGCTTCTTACATGCAGAGGATCTCAAACCCCCAAGTTCTACACCAGATGCAAGTTACAGAAAGCTACAGAATCACCCTTTCGCAATATGCGAGCTTATCCCCAAAAAGTTACCCAAAAATTAGAAACCCGCCCATAAATAGAGCTCCTCTTTAGTTTAGAGCGAAAACAACATTCAAATTTGAGTTTAGGCGGTTTGGCACCGAAAAATTACAACTTGAAGTTCAAATTTCAAAAGAACATTTGCAATTGTATCTTCTAGAAAGTGCGCCAACTTTTTGGGGCCATAACTTTTGATCCGGGACTCCGATTCGCGAACCGTTTGAACCGTTGGAAAGATCTTGAAGTCAATAACGTGCTAGAAATTTGCTACACCAATTTCGGCAAGTTTCATGGCCGTTCCGGGAATTCTAAGTGCCTCAAATCTAACTCAGAAGATTTTCAGGTGCAAATCTAGGAAACTAAAATTGCAATATCTTTCAACCCAAGAATAGAAAATAAAAACCGTAAATTGTGAATTTCATTATGACAAAAAGGGTATCCAAAAATGTAAAAACATCTAAAAACTGAGAAACTTGAAATTTAACTATTTTTGGGTGATTCAAGATTGCCCTTACACCACTAGATGCTCCTGCATCAGACACCCAGGGTAATTTGAGAAGTGAACCCATCACGTCTTAGATGGTTGAGGAAAAAACCCAACTAGTCAACCGCTGCCTTAGATAGCCAGGATGAATCTTCCACAGGCCTTCCTCTCCATTTCACCAGATATTCTTCATACTGTCTATTTCTGGTACTCCTTCCCACATGACTATCCAAGATTGCTTCAATCTCCTCCCTTTCTGAAGTAGGTATTGGAATGCCATACTACCCTATTGTTGGTGCTTCCTTCGTTCCACCTTCATGATACTCTGTCAAATCTAAAATGTTGAACATAGGGGAAATGTTGATTCCATCAGGCAACTCTACCTCATATGCATTCCCTGAATCATGCTTCTTCAAAATCTTATAGGGACCGAATTTCTTCATCTTCAATTTGTTATATGTTCCCACGGGAAACCTTTCTTTCTTCAAGTGGACCATTACTTCATCGCTAGTCTTAAACTCCTTATTCCTCCTTTTTTGGTCTGCCTTAGCCTTATATTGCATATTTATCTTATTAATGTGTTCTCGTACCTTCTCATGTATATTCTTGATGTGGTCTACAAAATCTTTGGCTTTAGTGCTTATTTTCTTCTCTTGGTCCATCTTCCTCAGTTTTGGAGCTATTCTGGGGCTACCTCCATACACAATCTGGAACGGTGATCTACTAGTGCTTCTGTTGACAGAATTGTTGTAAGAAAATTATGCCTAGGGTAAGATCAAGTCCCATCCCTTGGGTTTATCTCCTACCAAACATCTCAGTAGGTTACCCAGACTCCTATTAACAACCTCTGTCTACCCATCTGTTTGTGGATGGTGTGCAGAACTGAACTTCAACTCGTCTAAGCTTCTTCCACAAGGTCCTCCAAAAGTACCCCACAATTTGGTGTCACGATCTAAAACAATACTCTTTGGCGACCATGTAGCCTCACCACCTCTTTGAAGAACAAGTCAGCAATGTGGATTGCATCATGGGTCTTCGACATGGAATGAAATGTGCCATCTTTGAAAACCTATCAACCACCACAAAGACTGAATCATTCCCTCGTTGTGTCCTTGGAAAACCAAGAAAAAAGTCCATACTTATATCCTCCCATGGCCTCTCTGGTACAGGTAAGGGTTGATATAAGCCTGTATTCTGACTCACTCCTTTAGCCATCTGACATACCCTGCAGCTTTGTACAAACTTTTTCACATCCTGTGACAACTAAGGCCAATAATAATGCTCACTGATAATGGCAATGGTCTTATCTCAACCAAAATGTCCTGTCATTCCTCCACTATGCTTCTCCTTTATCAGGTTCTCCCTAATGGAACTCCTCGGGATACACAATTGACTTCCCTTAAATAACATGCCATCCTGGATTATGAAATCCAGCCACCTTTTCCTATCCACTGTAATAGGTTCCTTGCAAGCTTTTCAAGCCTCTTCTTGGCTCAACATTGCTCCAATGGCCCAACCACTAGCATCACAATCCACCTGAAACACCTTGTTGAAAACTGGAAGGGCTAGAATAGGTTGCTTTGTTACCTTCTTTTTCAACAGTTCAAAACACTTTGCTGCTCCAGTGCTCCACTTGAATTCTTTTCTATCCCCTCTCATTGTTTTAGTCAAGGGTCCACAAATACTACTAAAGTTTCTAATGAACTTTCTATAAAATCTAGCCAAACCATGGAAAGATCTCACCTCAGGAGCAGTTCTTGGGGTAGGCCATTCCAAAATAGCCTTCACCTTCTCTGGGTCCATCTTGAGACCTTCTGCTGAGACAACAAACCCCAAGTACACTAACTCCCTCTTCACAAAACTGCACTTCTTCATATTAATCAACAGTTTCTCTTCTCTTAACTTCTCAAAGGCTCTCCGAATATGCATCGGATGCTCATCCAACGTCTTACTGAAAATAAAAATATCATCTAAATACACAATAACAAAACTTCCCAGAAATTCTTTTAGTACCTCATTCATGAGCCGCATGAATGTGCTCGGTGCATTGGTTAGCCCAAAAGGCATGACTAACCACTCGTACAGGCCCTCTTTGGTCTTGAAGGCAGTCTTCCATTCATCTCCCTCTCGAATCGGATCGGTGATATCCACTCTTCGATCAATCTTTGTGAAGTATTGAGCTCCACTCAAACAGTCCATCAGGTCATCCATCCTTGGTAGGAGAAATTTGTACTTGATTCTTATCTTGTTTTCGAGAATCTACACATCCTCCACTCCCCATCCTTCTTTGTTTCTAGTGCAGGTACTACACATGGACTCAAACTCTCCCTATCAAACCCTTTCTCAACAACTCTTGAACTTGTGCCGTTCAACTCCTCATTTTCTTTGGAGTCATTCTATGAGCTGCCTTATTTGGCAAAGCTGGCTCCAGGAATCAAGTCAATCGATGGTGATCTTCCTTATTGGTGGTAAACCCTTAGGTACATTATCAGAAACAATATCCTGAAACTCATCCAACATCCCAGAAACTTCTTCTAGAACCTTCTCACTATCCTCCTTACTCACTCTAGGAATCAATGCATAACACACACGCTCATGCTTCATACCTTCTAAAAAATTTATTCCATCTACATAAAGAATTCTAGCACTACTGCATACCTTTTCTTCGGTCTCCTTCAAGGGTTCCAACTTGTGACGAACCCTATCTTTTATTAAGGAATAAGTGTTTGCATGGTCATCATGTATAGCTCGCCTATCAAACTACCACGGCCTCCCCAACAACATGTGCCATGCATCCATGGGGATGATATCATAGAGTACCTCATCATGGTAGCTCCCAATCTTGAACTTTACTAGGCAATCTGATATGAATGCAGGTGTCTTTCCCTCTTTAGCTTCAACTTTGTGACCATCTCTTCTAACACTAGATTATCGGTGCTCCCACCATCAATAATGACATCACAACATTTTCCTTCACACTTGTACCTTGTGTGAAACTGATTCTTCCTCTATTTTGGTTCCTTTTCCTCAGTCACCAAGGCTCTCCTAATCACTAGGGCTTCTCCCCTTTCAGCATCATCTGAATGTTTAGATTGGGCCTCCTCATCTACATGCACAACCCTTTAATGACCTTTTCATCTTTTGTCTGCCCTTCCTTGGTGTTGTGGAAATTCATAGGCTCGATGCCCTTCTTCACCACACTAGAAACACGTTCCTTTGAAACCACCTCTTCCAAATCCTTATCCATATCTCCCTCATCCTCTACCTCTTTGATCACCACTATTTTGATCATGAGGGTGATATAAGTTGTCATTCCTTTGGCTTCAGATGGTACCCATATCTTCACTTTTCTTTTCATCATCATTTTGGCTTCCTGAAGGTCTTCCACTGCCCCTTCCACTTTGACCTCCTCGTCCTTTTTGCTTGCCATCAAATCTTTTGTTTAGATTCTCTTCCACCTTCAGAGCAAACTGATACACATCCTCAATGGTGGTCATTCTGACTAGGCTTAACTCCTCCTGAATGCTCGGTCGTAACCCATTAAGATATCGGACTACCTTCTCCTTATTGGCCTCTGTGTGGCCCATTTTGATGATTATCTTGTGAAATTTTTTAGTATATTCTTTCACAGATCTACTTCCTTGCTTTAACCCTTGTAATTTCTTCAACAAATCTAACTCGTAGTCCACTGGTATGAACTGCTTCTTCAGTTTCTCTACCATGCAATCCCATCTGGAGAGATTTCCTTTTCCTCTTAAATTTCTTTCCAACTGGACCTCTTTCCACCAAATACTGGCATGGCCCTTCAGCTCCATTTTTGCAAACTTAACCCGATTTGGGTCCTCTATTTCCTCATACTCAAAATATTCTTCTAACTTGTTGATCTAGTCGATCAACTCTTCCGAGTTTAGACTTCCAGAATAACTGGGGACTTCTGCTCTGGGTCTTTTTCCGATCTTTGAAATGGCCCTTATTAGCTGCATTTGGTCTTGATCAATTGCTTCTTCTTCCTCTTCTACATTTGAACCTTCTTCCTCTCCTTCATCCTCACTTTCCTCCCTCAGGTTTAACCCTCTTCTCAACTGCTCTTGTAACACATCAATCTGTCTTTGGAGGGCTGCCAGTGCATCTCTTCTACCAGCATTTCTGCCGCCTTGACCACCTCTAGCACCACCACACCTACCAGGCATCACTCTTAGAGGCATCTTTCTTGACCTCAATCCACAACCACGGTCCTGGTGCGAACTTCCTCATCATCGACGATCTGTCCACACGCTCAAGAAAACTCGCTCTGATACCACTTGATGAGGGCACAGCCCAAGACTTAGAAAATAACCCACAAACAAGAGAATAATTTTATTATTCAGAAAATGGAGCTTCTTACATGCAGAGGATCTCAAATCCCCAAGTTCTACAACACATGCAAGTTACAGAAAGCTACAGAATCACCATTTTGCAATATGCAAGCTTGTCCCCAAAACGTTACCCAAAAATTAGAAACCCTCCCATAAATAGAGCTCCTCTTTATTTTGGAGCCAAAAAAACATTCAAATTTGAGTTTAGGCAGTTTGGCGCCAAAAAATTGCAAATTGAAGTTCAAATTTCAAAAGAACATTTGCAGTTGTATCTTCTAGAAAGTGCGCCAACTTTCCGGGGCCATAACTTTTGATCTGGGACTCTGATTCGCAAACCGTTTGAACCGTTGGAAAGGTCTCAAAGTCAATAACGCATTTGAAATCTGCTACACCATTTTCAGCAAGTTTTGGGGCTATTCCAGGAACTTTAAGTGCCTCAAATCTAACTCAGAAGATTTTCAGGTGCAAATCTGGGAAACTAAAACTGCAATATCTTTCAACCTAGGAATAGAAAATAAAAATCATAAATTGGGAATTTCATTATGACAAATAGGGTATCCAAAAATGTAAAAACATCTAAAAACTAGAAACTTGAAATTTAACTATTTTTGGGTGATGCAAGATTTCCCTTACACCACTAGATGCTCCTGCATTAGATGTAGTAATGGCATGCACCATACTAGCACAATTAGACACAAAAAGGGAAACCCAATGTAGAGGATTACTAAGGAAACTTTTGAAGGAAAGAGGGAATGAATTGTTGTGAGATGATTTGAATATTTGGAAAGAAAAGATAAGGAAAAAGGAATTTTGGAGGAAGATATCACACCAGGTAAAATGTGTAATTATTTTTATACCAAGTTTCTATTTAAGTATCGTAGTGTCGAAAATTATCACCCCTAAGAATTTCACACTATTTTTTTCTTCCCCTAAATTAATGAGCCCAATTAAGTCCCTAATTTCCTAAACTATGCATTCCAAAGCCTATTTTTACCATTTTCCAAAGCATTGCAAGCATTGAATAAATGCAAACAATTAACGTTTTCATCCTGACACTAAAGTCTTGGAGGATAGGACCAAGACCCATACACCCATGGGCATATGGGTTCCCCTATCTTTCAAGGGGCCAATTTTTAATATGTTGTTGGTAGTATTTTAACAATCAAATTTCAAATTTTAAGTGTCGGATTTTGGGATCTAATTTTTGGGAAATTAGTGCGATTGTGTATAAATACCTAGTCATTTCACCATTTCAAATCTAAGTAAAAGAATCTAGCACTAAGTGAGAATATATTTGAAAACGTATGATCAAGAGCATTCAAGAGCAAGTCAAGATCATCGTTTCAAAGCATTATAGCAGCAATCCAAGATCCAGCATTATGTCAAATTCTATGTGTTTTGTGAAGTTGAACCCTTGTTGTAGGTCTCCAAAGCATTCAAGCATTCAAGAAAGAAAGATCCAAATCCTTGTGCATGAATTCAATCATTCAAGGAATCCATTGAAGGGTGGTGAACACTTTGTGATTCATCATTCCTTCCTTTTAATTATCATTTGTATCATTGACATTGCCATTGTGGATGTGGAAACACTAACACGAGGTTTGACTAAGGAAAGCCCCTAAAATGGCATAAAATTTATTCTCTTTGAATGTACAAGTCACAAGATTAAAGGAATCTTGAAGATCTATTTGACATTGTTGCATTCAAATCCCTAAAAGTTGTCAAACCACAGAAACTCGCCTACAAAATTATCTAACATTTTGACAACTCTACAACCGAAAAAGAGGTCAAATCCATCATCAAAGGACTAAAAAATCAATTTCAAGACCCCATATAAGAGACCCATAGGCCCCTAGGCATCTGTGTCCTCCTAGATACATGTCAGATCCAACTTTTTATGATACGTGCACAATCTTGAGTACTTTTCAAATCTGCCTACATTTTACTATTTTGGTTTGTGTATTTCCATAATATTGCATTTATCAAATTAGATCATATAACTCAATTATGTTAATCATTTCAAATCATTTCCAATCCATTTTCAAGGCTCTAATAGGTGAGCTCCGGTTCCAATTGGCTCACCTTTGTGGTTGATAATCAATCTATTCACCTTGTTGATCTCCATTCTTAATGAAACTTTGACGAGGAATACAATTGACCCTAGGTTTCACACATTAAAATTTAGGGTTCACCCTCCCCCCTTTTCCTATGTTCTATTTTAGTGAACCCAACATCCTAACATCATAAACCTTCTAAAATTGGTGGTCTTTCAAACCCTATATCTAGGTTTTGCATCACATTGTCTTGTATTTCTCACTTAGGGTTTCATATTTGTAACGTAACATAAAACTCATAAAAATACAAAAAAAAAAACCTGACATTGCATCATAGCTTGAATTAGGGTGTGTTTCATTCATTTAGATCATATTTTCATTTAAAATTACATTTATAATTGTTCATTTTTGTTCATTCACTCTCATACATTTGCATTTGAATCACATTGAGAAATTCTAGAAAAATAGTCACTATCATTTGAACCTGTTGTAGATAGAAATAGAAACCTTAAATAGCAACTGGAACATTCAATTTTTCAATTTTTGAACCCCCTACCAAGGACTTAGACCACCCTGGGTGACCTTGCCCTTATATACGTGCATCAATTAAATTTTTCATAGTTTTTTGTCTTTGTCTACTTATTATGTAGATCTTTGTTTTGGAATAAGTAATTACATGTTTTTAAGAATATTGCATATAGTTTATAAAGGTGAAAGAAAGTGCATTATTTTTGTTTTCAAATTGTATTTAAATAATCATTTCTAGGCCTTTTCATTTTAGAATCAGTCAATTATTGCATTTCATATCTAAAATTTCCATTCATAACTTGTTCAAACATCTTCAACATTCTTGCATGTACTTGCATTTTGCTTCAAGTTGGCATAAAATAAGAAAATTTTGGTAAATTACTTACCGTTGCAACTGTTTGCAAGTAGATTCAAATTCATTAAGCAGTGTAAAACCTGGTCAAACTTTGAATTTTTAGAACCCCTATTGAAGGCCCGGACACCCTTGGGAGACTCTGTCCTATTTTTTGGGCATAAGTCAACTTTTTGTGGCTAAATACTTTCATGATCCTCTGTCTAAATTTTTTTTTTGTTTTTATTTACCTATAGATTAAAAATTTGAGCCTCATTGCAAAAATTCAATATGGATATGTGTTTTTGTAAAATTTGGATGTCCTTGAAATTTTTGGTTGTTGTTTCAAGTTGTGTGTTTGGTGATGATTCAAATCTTTATAATGACATTCATGATCTTTCACCTCCCAATACATGTCCTCATGAATAGATATCTTGGGCCAAGATGAAGAAAGCATGCTTGAATTCATAAAAAAATCCTTGTGTAACCTTGAAAACAATGCAACCTTCTATCCCTCAATGTGATGGCTTAATAACCTATTGGAGCTAAAATTTCCACCTTGTCTTTCACATATCCTTTTCATTCCATCTCCATCGTAGAACCCCTCACTCTATATTTTTACTATATTTGAATAATAAACACAAAATTCCCTCATGTGCATAACCCATAAAGTAAAGCATTTCATTATCATTGTAAAATAAATCCTTCCCTTAGAACACTCCCTCGAAAGCATGAGATATGTCGCCAAGATAGTACAATATCAAAGAGATCCGCACTAATTTCTCCCCAAAAAATTCAATAGAAGGCCAATGAAGATATCGAGGAGACTCTCATATATCAAGGAGACATCCTCAAATATCTCCCTAATAGCCTGAAGAGCAATATATCAAGGAGACTCAGATGCATCGAAGAGAAAACTTAACATGTCTCACCGACAAGATACAGTCATGGTGATACTCCAAAAATATGGTATTATTGTGCATTCAGGAAACATAAAAACATCTCTTAGACATTGAGAGAGTATTATAAAATAAATGATAAATTACTAGCGAGAACAAGGTCGAGCAAATGGAAATATCGAAGAGACATTAGTGTGTCAGAGGGAGAAATGAAGAAGTATCTTTGAAATTGTAAGAATAAGTGAAAACAAAATGTTGGAGAGACATGAATACATCGAACGGACATTGATAGAAGTTTCTTCAACATTCTAAATAATAACACATTGAAGAGACAAGTGAACATCGAGCAGACCTTTGCAAAAGTATCTTTGATATTTCAACGCGGCTATTAACATACACTATCGATGAGATTGAGGGACATCGAGGAGAGATGAGCACGGGTCAGATCGATGTTTTGAAGTCACATAAAGATTACTAAAAGGAATGTTGCTAAAGGAAGGAACGCAGGTATGTCAAGGAGACATGATCTTATCAAAGAGAGATGCTTACCGGTCTCATCGACATTCATATGTCAGAATTTCAAAAGGAAAGAACATGGTATGCAGCCATTGAAGAGACCTTGTAGAATCGAAGAGAGAAATTAAATTATCTTTTTGACATTTTAAAAGATGATTAGGGGAATATCGAAGAGAGAAATGGGCATCCTTGACAACATAATTGAAGTCTCTTCAATAGTATGAAATAATGTTTCATTGGGTTGACATGACTGATGAGATTATCGAAGAGACAACTTCCATTAATATTGAAAATTGATTAGAAAGGTGGCGTGAGTGCCATTTATGAGCTAGAGTTGGCTCAAACATGCCAAATTTTGATAAATCTAACTCCTAACATATAATAATTAATGTGAATTGTGGCTAGATATTGAGAAGACGGAGTTCAAAGATGGAAAGTAGCTCAAAAATCATAGCATTTATTCAAAAGCTCTTGGATCAACTGAAAGTGTTTTACTAAAATTAGCTTGAAGTACAATACAAGTAGGGTTTAAAATGGACAAAACCCCTAAGAAACCAAAAGAAAAAAATGGAGGATAGACCATTAAACCAAGATTTGATAGATCAGTATCTTGGGTCTAGGCCAAAGGCTAGAAGAACAGCTCAACTAAACCCATCATGAAAAATATTGTAATATAAACATAAAAATATAGGAGATGTGTGGACTCCACATAGGGGTTATGACTTGTTTATATACAATTACAGAAAGAAATACAAACATAGGCCAGTCTTGAACCCATGGAACTTGAATCTAGGGAAGCTTGTGATGCCTAATGTCTTTGTTAATGTAAAACTAATCAAAGCACTAGCTAGAAACTACAATCCAAAAACAAGGGAAATCCACTCTCATGATAGATCACAGTTTATCATCATAACATGGAATTACATTTGTATGCTTTTTCAATTAGATACATCCCTGAAAACAAATTTTTGGATGAGAGATTTGCTAAAAGAGTATCAGACTATGGATACTAGTTGTAAGAGGTGGAAGTTACCTCTGCGTAGACCTAAAGGTCTAGTAAATCAACCTAGAAGATTGTCTAGTGATGATAGGCCCCCATTCCCTATGGATTCATTTGAATAATATTACCAATACACCTACGTCCAAGTATTAGGAGTTGATGCCCCTGCTGATATGGCTATAGCTCCCATGGTTCTGGTTGTGGATATTCAAAGCCAAGATGCTAGGCCTTATGATTATGTAGAATACTTGTTTGAGGTCATTACTACTACTCTTACTGCCATTAAGAACAATAGTGATGCCATACACTTGAAGCACTATTCACTTCTTATGCACATGATATTGTACGAAGGGTAGGTGATGGGAATATGGGGAGAAGAGTTATGAATCAAGGACCTAGATAGTGATGAAAATTATAGACCAATGCAGATGTGGATGTCAACATGGGACAGTAGATGTGGGAGATCCCACTATTTATATTTTGAGGAGTATTTCGTAAAACCTTTGTATAAGTTACTTGGCCACTAATGTGATTATAATCTATCCCCGGAGATACAGAGATTCCTTAGGCCAAAAGAGAAAAACCCTAAAGGAAAGGTAATCCATAATTGAGGGGATTGGTATGTGTTTGAGGATTGCACTATGATCAGAGTTTATGGATTCGAGGCATCCCCATTCTTACTGCCTAAAATTGTGCCAAACAAAGTTGCATACCTCAAGATCATGAGGAAATTATCTTATTCAGCCTTCATCCACCTAAAAAGATATGGGAAACAAAATTTTATGCCCTCTACTTTATGATTTGGTGACTTCACCATCATTATTGATACAAGATATGAACTAGTTGGCAGCAAGATAGATTATTATGGCTTGCCATGGGAAACAAGAGAGAAAATTTTGATCCTGCACATTTCATTTATGATTCCAAGGTTTCACAGAAACTGAAGGGATACAAACATGAATTCCATGTGGATGATTTCATTAGGAATTGTGATGAGAAACAATTACTAATGAGGAAGGTTTCCTACAATAGAATTGGCATGGCTGAGGCTTGGAGAAGAAACAATAATCCATTGTATGTGGAGACTTTTCATGAAACATAGGATCCTATGGAAAGGATTGAACAAATGATTCTACATGAGGAAGAATTGATAAAATGTGTACCCCTTGTAGCTTTTGAGAGGGAAAGAGATATTGGTTTTAGTAGACAAGCTGAGAATGTGGCACCATTAATTCATTTTTCACCACAGCCCACTCCAGAGGTGAACTTCTCAGTTGACACTCCAATTATAATCGAAGATGACATTGAAGAGGAAGAGGAAGTCACACAGATCGCCATTCCTACTATTCCCCAATATCAAGAGCCACGAGAGAGGAATGTGATCACATTTGAAGCTTCTAATGAGTTATCTAATGATGTGAGACATTGTGCTAGCCAAGAATTCATTGCAAATGACACATTTGTCCAAACCTTTGAATTTAAGGCTTTTATTTATGAGTACAAAGGAAAAATAATAAGAGAAAATATAAAGGACATCATCCCTGAGAAAGAAGTAGATGCCTTGAAGGAGATCCAGCATGAGGTCGATGAAGAGATGAATAATATGACTCCTAAAAGAGGAAGAGCGCTATTACAAGAAGTCGAGGTCATGCTTCTTCCAAGGTGGGATATCAGCTCAGACATTTTGTTTGATAGCTTTCTGAGAAGGGAAAATAAGACCTTGCAATTAATAGATGAGGCCAGTAATAAGATATATACTAGATTAGGGTATAACCCTAATAATACTACTTTACAGATGTGGCCACTTTACCCACCAGGAAAGAGGCCTTCTCTTATCAGTGATCACAATCATATTTTTGGATGCATTCTAGTATAGAGAGTAGGGGATATAGACCTTATGGAAACTACTCAAGTTGACCAAGGCTCAAATTCAAAATTTAGTCAAAGATAATAAGGGTCTGATGGAAGAGAACGAGAGTCTAAAGTAGGAGGTAACAACTTATAGAGATAGATTTTCTTCCTCCTCAAGGCTTTATTCACCATTGATTGAACATGAAAGAAAGGTGCTCAAAGCAATGTCTAAGACCACCTATTAGAAAAATAAGTATGAAAAGATCTAGAAGGGACAAGAAGAATTGAAGAAAAAACTGAAAAACCACTATATTTGAAATAGCATATGAGCTAGTATGTAAAAGATTTGATGATATGATTACACTTGTTGATAATTTCTAGATCATCCATGAAAAAACATATGCAACCATATAGGAACACAATCAGCTAAATGACACAATGAAGGAGGTGTGACTACAGATCAAGGAAAAGATAGGAGATTAAAAAAATGTGCTCCAATAATATCAATAACTTATGAATGCACATTGGGGCACGCCGGTATTGGCATGGTGTGATGGTTTATAGGTGGCATTGTTGTTCTTGCCACCAAGGTTCAAACCCCATTGGGGTGTTATTGTTGAATGGTTGTATCCGGTTCATAGCTCCAGTCAAAAAGCATTTACCCCTTGAATAAAAAACTTATGAATGCACATAAAAACTTCTATAACATATTAACACAGGAATTAAGTGACTTGAGTAAGCCACTGAGAATGGCCCTACCTAGTTTCTTTGAGGAGATAGATTTGAAAGATTTGGATGTATGGAAAGATGAGATAGACCACTACCTTCTAGGTGTTCTTGATGACATTAATGATGAAGATAGGGTGATCAAAAGGACACATGTGAAGTTAGGAAGAATCTTTGAACTTGAGTATGCAATGAAGGGTATCATAAATAGCGCAGATACTTATGCAAAAATAGGGTATATTGAGCATGTATCAAGGATTAGCATGTTCATTACACAGGTCAAGTGAAGAGCGGAAGAGTATGGAAGGTTGGAAATTATGGATGCATTATCATGGTGCATGAGCCTTAAACAGGTCTTTGGTGATCACGAGTGATTGCTAAAGATTCACAGATCGAGATACATCCACTAACAAACTTTTGAAATTTTTATGTTTATGTTAAACAAGTTTTAGTTAACAAACATTGTAACCTTTTTTAAATGGGCCTAAAGCTTGTTGTTTCCCATATAAAAAGGGAATCCAAGGTCCATTTTTAGCATCATGATCACATCACTATCACCATTACATTCATATAGCATATTCCACTCATCCATCTCATATCAAAAGACTTATGTTGTTAATGTAACATCATTTTGAAGCAATATAATGGAGAATATTCTTCTTAGTTTTTGACTTATATTCAATGTTCAATTGTTGTGTTGATTTTCATTCTTATATGTTGTTGCATTGTCTCCAAAGTGGTTCTTTCAAGTTATTCAAATTTATAGAATTTGTCAGGACACATTTTTTGTTGTTTTGTGGTTGTTTTGATTAGGTTATGGTGAGAGAGAATTAAAAATCCTTTCAGTTAATTAATTTTAATTGGTTCCCTCAGGAATTCAAAATCCTTTTAAGGTAATTAATCTAATTAGTTTCCCTTAACCTGAGAATTAAAAATTCTTTCATAGAATCACAATAATTTGAGGGAATAACACTAGGATTTATAAAGAAGAGTGTTGTAGCAAAAAAACCTACACATTTGTACAAGGTGCAAACATTTAAAAGTTCCCAACAATTAGAGTTAAGTTGAATCATAGGTTTACCTATAATGCAAATTTGTCTCCATAATCATTAGTCATACATCAACTCCATTCACCCAATAGGAGTAGGCACTGGTCAACTTCTACCTTTATACAAAATTTACTCATACTCTTGATTATACAAACACTTTCAGTAGGAACTAATCATTAAGCTTTGCATCCACTTTACACCCACATGCCATTGTGAGTAGATTTCCTAAGTTAGAGATCATATTCAAAACTTCAAATCTGCCTCATCATTCAAGTACACCCACCTAGGTTTAGCAAAGCCTAAAGAGTAGGAGGTGATCAATCATATTTTCCTTCTTCATTGGCCAAAAATGTATTAAGAGACCGGAACCCTCTTATGGTCTAAAAACCTGCATTTTTGAGACCTAACAGATTGGAGACTCCATTGGGGATAACCTAGCCAATCTTGAATTCAGACCCTCCATCATAGATTCATTTAAAACCATCATATAATAAGACTTCACTGGGAAAAGATCCAAAGTTGTAAACCTTTTCTCACTTTTCATAAAAGTGATTGGTGACTCTATCAAGCTTGTAGTAACAAGTGCATGATTAGGAAAATAAAATACACATCAACAAGAACTAATCCTAGAGTTTAGAACATTAAATCATCCTACGAAATGAACTATAGGAGATCTCTACACCAAGAAAGCCCTAAGAAGAACAATTGAAGGTGGATAGATAAACATGGATCTCCCACTTCAAAGGCTGATACAAATAAGAATAAAGGAGCATCTAAAGAATTAGACACTACATTTACTAACTATGAGAATATTCTAGAACAACCTCTTGCATTACACAATATCTTTGACCCATTGCATGAATCAGATTATCATAATGATGATCTATGCAGAGATCCCTATACCCCATGTGAGAAAGAAAACTCTAGTCGTCCTATTTTTCGCTGGAAGGAAGCTCCTTTGGAAATGAATAAGTTTTATGCTCATATGGATGAAGAGTGAACCCAAAGAAAAAATGAGTATGACCACAAGAAATTACAACAAGGAGATGATTCTTAGCATGGATTCATGGATCAATCTACCCCTGTTGAAAATTATGATGAAATGACTACTCAAGAAATAGAAGAATATGTGGAAAAGTAGAGAACGGAGCTTAGGAAAAGAAAACAGTTGATAAAAGAGAATCAATATTTGAGGCAAAAAATGTCTCTATTAAATATCCATGTAACAAAACCACCAAAATATGTCCCTCCACATAAACAAGGAGGTAACATCAATACACAGGGGTCATCTTAGAATATAGGTGCTTTGGGTACTTCAAAAGCGTCTCACAATGTAGCTGGGAAACCAAAACAAAATGTGCAATACAATGTGCCACTACAAAAATGGCAACATTCCACAATCTAATCCACCACCAGGACAATAGTATGTCCCACAATATCAGCACCATGTGCCACAACAAAATATATATCCTCACCAGAACATCCAACAAAATGTGCATCAACCCCAACATGGAATCCAATATTATCCTAATCCACCACCGCATAATCCTTATCTGAAAATCCCTACAAGCATGAGCAAACAATTTGAATTGGCAGGATATCAACTATACATATATCCCATTGATAGTAACTAGAGAAATACTATCCCTAAATGCACAGGGAATAGTGCAACTATAGTAGAAGAACACATAAGAAACTTCAATGATTTTGTGCAAGATTTGGGCATGGAACAAGAGGATGTCCTTATGAGGTTGTTCATGATGTCTCTAACTGAAGAAGCAAGGGATTGGTTCAATAACCTACCAAATGCCTCAATTGCCTCTACAGCCTACTTCCAAGATCAATTTCTAGAGCAATATGGAAATCAACATGCCCTTGAATTCGTTGTACAAGAATTAATAAGTATCTAGAAACATCAGAATGAATCAGTTTATTATTTTAATCAAAGATTCACCAAGCTCAATAATAAGATACCACATTGATCCAAATTAGCTAACTCAGCAGCTTTAAGTATCTATTTAAAGGCCTTTGATCCTAAAAGAGGGTATGAGCTTAGAAACAGATGCCCTAGAAGTCTAAATGAAGCATAAAAGGAAGCCTTAACCATTGAAAATAATAGGAAAGTTGTTGGAATGATTGGAAAAATGGATAACCTTAGGATCCCATAAAATCCCAACAATCACCAGAATAGACAAGAAAATCAATACAGAAATGAAAGGCCAAGATTGCATGATATGCCCTATAATACCACTTGGAAGGATGAAAACCAATAGGAAAACCAAATTGGAAAGAGACTCTTGATCCCTTGAAAAAACATGGAGCACATGCAGTAGATACTACACCATGGTGTTCACCTTTCCATAGACCCCATGCCCCCAAACATTGTGCAGTGGCTCAAGCTTGTCAAGAAGATGAGTGGTCACAAGAGAAAGACAAAGATGGCCACATTGTAAACATGTTAAGATGTGGGTCTCATAAAAAAAATGGATACTCATCCTCTAAGGATGGGTATGAATATTGTGTCAACCATCAAAAGAACAATGTAAATGTGAAGCAAGAAGTGTTTTTTGATCAAGAAGAAAACACGCAAGAAGTAGCATATGTGTATAATACAATACCATGATTTTAGTTAAGAACACCAACAAAGGAAGAGAAGAGGACCATCACAACAAAATCTATGGTTGAGGCAAAAGGGAGAAAATACAACCTAAGAAGTAGACCCATAGATGGAGACCAGGGAACACCAAGAAGCATGTCCATAAAACAATAGAAGAGAAAGGAGAACATCCCATATAATCAAAAGAAGGATGAAACAAAGAAGCCTCTGAAAGTTGTTCAAAAGGATACTGCAGATATTGAATCTGATAAAACACTAAGTAATGACAAAGTTCAAAATGAAGGGAAAAAGGTTACTAAAATTGAGAAGGTTGAACAAGGGATCACTACCCCTTCATTTGACATTGCCCAAGCACTGGCTTAGAAAAATATGATGGTCCCCTTGATGGAGTTGATAAAGATTGATGAGTTCAGAGACACAACCCTTAGAATGATTACCAACACATCCCACAAATAGAAGGATCAAAAGAAGGAGGTTAATGTCGTGGAGCAGGAAATTAAAAAGACACCAAAAGTATATTTGGGAGATACACTCACAAGGAATCCCTCCTAGGTGGATCCATTTTACACCACATTGGTGATCAATAACAAGTTGGTGAAAAATTGCATGATTGACTTAGGGGTAGTAATCAACATCATGCCTCTGGCTGTCATGAAGGAATTAGGTCTATGGGTGAATACTACATATGGGAAGTGCTACGCCATGGATAACAGATCAGCCCCTATAGTTGGAGTGATATGGGATGTAGAATTAAAATTGGCATCATAGCCTAAGGCAACATATAGGACATAAATTAGTGTGGTAGACACTTCCCTTGTTATGGGATGTTATTATCAAGACAATGGACTGTAGCAGTAGGTGGGAATGTTCAATTGGACTTGTCTTATTACACAATACCCGTAAATGGAAGGGAAGTCAAGTTATACAAAGAACCTAGATTAGAACATGTCATTGAACTCTTTGATCCCAATCAAATGAATTGATTTTGTGACGTAGACCTGGGGAGCTTTAGAATTGAACATTCAAACCCTAAATTATTGAACATAGATCCAATTGCTAGGGATGTCTCTAAAAATGAACATGGCATATGGCGAATCTACTTTGATGGAGCCTATAGTAGAGAAGGGAATGGAGATAGAATTTTTTCATTTCACCTAAAGTTACAACATTCAAATACTCATTTCTAATAACATTTGAGTGCACAAATAATATAGCAGAATATGAAGCTTTGTTGCTAGGTCTAAACATGGCCACAAAACATTGGATCAAAATGTTAACTATTCTTGGGGATTCTGAATTGGTTGTATCACAAGTAAGATCAAAGTACTCCACAAAACATAAAATAATGAAGCAATATAGAAATTTTGTGTGGGATACTATATAACTCATCAATGCTTTCTCCATTGAGTGGGTGGATAGATCCAAAATTTTGATGGTTGACTTCATGGCAAATGTGGCCTTGAAAAAGGATGATGTTACCTTGGTAGGGATCTCACAAGTAGAGCTCAACACCAGACCTGTAGTTCCTGACAATATTTACAATTGGCGGGTCTTTAATGATGACAGATATGATCAATTTCTTCCACTATATTGATCAGCATGAGGCCCAAGAGATTGACTTCATGATGCAAAGGAAATGGTGGGTTATCAGACCTAGGAGGCACGGCTTCTCTCAAATATGGGTCACCTTTCAATCATTCATCTGATTAAGCTTGTCCCTAGGCTTCCAAAGGCCTAATCAAAGAACTTACAATACTATCATCCCAACATAGACAAAACTGACTTGTACATGTTCAAAATTCTCTCATAATACCTTAAAGATAGGCACCATGCCTCGTAAAGGCATATTCATCAAACTTCCACTCAAACCTACTAGGCCTAGCCAATGCTGTCAGGAGGACAGTCAATTGTTTTTAACCCAAAAGACTTCACAAAAGGTTCAAAATCTAGATTTTGAATCTCCAAGCTCCACACATAACTACAAAATCATAGGTCTAGATTAAATGAGGAACTAGGACTTCTAGTCCAAGGACAGACTATCCCAAAGGCCTAATTAGGTCTATGTAAAGCAACTCCAATCCTATTTAGGCTCTTCTATTCACCCCAAATCCTTAACTCAGATTCCTATAAGTTTTCCAAACCTATTACCATCATTCCTAAGTTCCCTTCAAATAGATTCTTCAAAATTCAAGCTCAAAAACTCATATTTTTGCTTGTCAATTAGCCTTGCCACATAGAGATGTCAAGCCAAGAAACTCACACCATTTCCTCCAATGAGCCTATTATTCTCCAAGACCTTGAGGACATAATAGTACAGGCATATATCTTCCATCCCACCAGCATTTAGCAACTCAACAATGTGGGGGTGGAAGAAATACCCATATTTCGCTCAAAACCCTAATTTTAAGGGTTTTCAGACCACCCGAGAATAAAATGTAGATTCAATGAAATCTCACCACTCCAATTCCAAAAGAAATATTATTCAATTACCTATCCAACCATTATAGGCTTGGAGCATAACCCAGCACGTATAGACCTACCAAGTACGGGATCATAAATTTCTTGAGAAAAAACATAGAAAACAACAAACTTCTTATTGCAAACTCCTTCAAAACTTCAACAACCTTTCCTCAACCAAGAGAGGCATATTTAAGGCCTTCCAACCTCCTCCCACGTCCTCCAACTGAAATTTGAATCAGGTGGTTGTTGGAAATATAAAGAGACTTTATTTTCACTCTTAAATGCCTAATTAAGGCAATTTAGACAACTTTCACCAACTTGCCTACAAAGATACCTTCAAAATGTATGAAAGGCATCCAATATCCCTCAAAAGAGAAAGGTGATTCCCCTTAGGTGTCTAGTTACATCAAGGCATCCTTATTTCTTAATTTTCCAAGATGCACTAGACTTACAAAGGAGGATGGAGACCTTGTTGTATAAAGAAGTTGGTCACCAAGACCAAAATCTCAACCAAAAACCTAGAAGACCTACTAAAAATAATTGAAATGGTCCATAAGACCTTATTCCATCCATAAACTAAGAAACAAAACATGATAAATTATTCTAGGTCCCTTAGACCCATGGGTGCTCCTGCACCATACTCCCAAGCAAGAAAAAGATCTCAAGTCCTCTTTGAGATCAGGTCTTCTACAGTAGTTCCATGTTGTTTAATATCATTTTCTGACATCCATGTTGCATCCTCTTCAAGTAGACCTTTCCATTTTACCAGGTATTCCTTGTAAACCTTCCTTCTAGTCTTCTTTGTCTCCCTGGTGTCTAGGATGCATTCAAGAGTCATAGGTTGGTTGGGGGGTAGTTCCTTCACGCAATCTTCATCCTCCATTGTTGTTGTATCTACTCCATCACATGCATTCACAGAAGCTTTGAAAGGATACAAATCAGAAATGTTAAAGATAGGAGAGATTGCCACCCCAAGAGGTAGCTCTATTTCATAAGCATTTTGGACAAACTTGTGGACCACCTTGCAAGGTCCTATCTTCTTCATCATGAGTTTGGTATACTTTCCTTTTGGAAGTCTCTCCTTCTTCAAGTGTGTCATCACCAAGTCTCCAACCTTGAATTGGACATTCCTCTTCTTTAAATCTGCCTTTTCCTTATACTTCTCAACATTCTTTTAAAGGGTTTCCTTCACTTGTTGATGAATATCCCTGATTGTAACAACAAATTCCTCACCTTGAGCACTTATCTTATCAACTTCTTGTAGATCCTTAGTTCATAGACCCCTCTAGGGTGCATGCCATAGACTACTTCAAAAGGGATTCTACCAATGCTCCTATTCATGGAGTCATTATATCCAAATTTAGCCTGAGGTAAAATTAGATCCCAAGCCTGTCCATGCTCCTTGGTAAGGCATTTTAAGAGGTTTCCCAATGATCTATTCGCCACTTCAATTTTTCCATCCATTTGTGGATGGTATGTAGAGCTAAAGGATAGATTTGTGCCAAGTTTCTTCCACAAGGTCCTCCAAAAGTGACCAATGAATTTAGAATCCCTATCAAAAACAATGCTTAAAGGAAATCCATGTATCCTAACAACTTCCTTAAAGAAGAGGCCTGCTATATGAGATTCTCTTATACCACTATGATGCAGAGGCAATGGTGGGTTATCAGACTTAGGAGGCACAACTTCTCTCAAATATGGGTCACCTTTCAATCATTCATCTGATTAGGCTTGTCCCTAGGCTTCCAAAGGCCTAATCAAGGAACTTACAATACTATCATCCTAACACAGAAAAAATTGACTTGTACATGTTCAAAATTCTCTCATAATACCTTAAAGACAAACACCATGCCTGGTAAAGGTATATTCCATCAAACTTCCACTCAGACCTACTAGGCCTAGCCAACGCTGTCAGGAGGACAGTCAATTTTTTTTAACCCAAAATACTTCACAAAAGGTTCAAAATCTGTATTATGAATCTCCAAGGGTCTCCACACATAACTACAAAAGCATAGGTCTAGATTGAATGAGGAACTAGGACTTCTAGTCCAAGGAAAAATTGTCCCAAAGGCCTAATTAGGTCTATGTACAGCAACTCCAATGCTATCTAGGCTCTCCCCTTCACTCCAAAGCCTTAACTCAGACTCCTACAGGTTTTCCACACATGTTACCATAATTCCTAAGTGCCCTTCAAATAGATTCTTCAAAAATCAAGAAAAAACTCATTTTTTTGCTTGTCAATTAGGCTTGCCACATAGAGATGTCAAGCCAAGAAACTCACACAATTTCCTCCAATGAGCCTTCCATTCTCCAAGAAATTGAGTAAATAATAGTACAAGCATATATCTTCCATCCCACTAGGATTTAGCAAATCTACAACATGGGGGTGGAAGAAATACCCATATTTCGCTCAAAACCTTGATTTTAAGGGTTTTCAGACCACCCGGGAGTAAAATGCAAATATCTCCCTTATTATTCAATGAAATCTCACCACTCTAATGCCAAAATAAAGCTTATTAAATTACCTATCCAAAAATTATAGGCTCGGAGCATAACCCAACACGTACAGACTGTACCAAGTATGAGATCAGCAATTTCGTGAGGAAAAACATAGAAAACAACAAACTTCTTATTGCAAACTCCTTCAAAACTTCAACAGCAGCCTTGCCTCAACCAAGAGAGGCATATTTAAGGCCTTCCAGCCTCCTCCAATTTCCTCCAACTGAAATTTGAATCAGTTGGTCATTGGAAATATAAAGAGACTCTATTTTCACTCTTAAATGCCTAATTAAGGCAATTTAGACAACTTTCACCAACTTGCCTACAAAGATACCTTAAAAATGTATGAAATGAATCCAAGATCCCTCAAAAGAGCAAGGTGACTCCCCTTAGGTGTCTAGTTACATCAAGGCATCCTTATTTCTTAATTTTCTAAGATGCAGTAGACTTACAAAGGAGAATGGAGACCTTGTTGCACAAAGAAGTTGGTCACCAAGACCAAAAACTTAACCAAACCTAGAAGAACTACTACAAAGCATTGAAATGGTCCATAAGACCTTATTCCATCCATAAACCAAGAAACAAAACATGAAAAATTATTCTAGGTCCCTTAGACCCATGGGTGCTCTTGCACCACTTCAACATATTTGTTGAAAATGTGGATGGCAAACAAATAGTGTTTTTCCAAGAGGTAGTGTAGCTCAAAAAAATAAGATCCCTAAAGGATTAATTGCACTAGAAATGTTGTTTTATGGTAATTATAGATCAATTATGAGACAAACAATAGTGAGAAGGGAAGCTATTGAGGAAATTAACCTAGGGGCTGAATTGGCTCCAAAAAAGGTGTACATTGGAAAGAAGATAAGCCCTACAATCAGAAAGATGTTGATTGCATTGTTGAGAAAATACAAGCATGTTTTTGCATGGTCATATGATGACCTTAAATCATATAAAGAATATCTGATCCAACATGAAATGCCACTAAATCTTGATGCAAAACCCTTTAGACAAAAAAAGGCCAATAAATCCTACCCTAGAGCCCAAAATGCATGAAGAACTCATGAAACGCAGGGAGGGAGGTATTATTAAACCTATCAAACATTCTACTTGGGTTTCCAACTTGGGGCCTATCGAGAAGAAGAATGGAGACATAAGGTTGTGTGTGGATTTTTGAAATTTAAATGTCTCCTCTCTTAAAGATAACTACCCACTCCCAAACATGGAGGCTATGTTGTAAAGAGTAACTAGGTGTGAGTTATTGTCCATGATGGATGGATTTTTGAGGTATAATCAGGTGAAATTGAAATAATCATAGTAGTATAAGACTGTGTTTACCACACCTTGGGGAACATATGTATATGTAAGAATGCTATTTGGCCTCACAAATGTTGGTTCCAAATTTCAAAGAGCTATGGATGTTTCCTTTCTTGATCTAATCAATACAATAATGGTGGTGTACCAAGATGACTGCACAACATATTCAAAGAAAGTTGAAGATCATGTATAACATTTGGAAAAGATATTCCTCAATGCCCTGGAGTATGGTATTTCCTTGAGCCCTAAGAAGTTTCATTTTTTTGTAACAGAGGGAAATTTGTTGGGTCACATAGTGTCCAAAGATGGAGTTAGGATTGATCTAGAAAGAGTATAGGCCATAGACAGGATCCCTATCCCTAAGATAGTAAAGATCATCCAATCCTTCTTTGGACAAATAAACTTTGTAAGGAGGTTTATATCAAATTTTGCCTAAATTGTCAAGCCCATTTCAAAAATGTTGAAGAAAGGAGCTAAGATTGATTGGACTGCAAAAGCAATTGATGCATTCATATCCATAAAAAAATCAATCAAGAAATCCCTAGTGTTAAAATCCCCTAACTTCAGTAAACCATTCTAGATCTTTTCATTTGCATCATACCACACCATTACAACAATAATGTTATAGAAAATTGATGAGGGGTATGATCAACCTATATCATTCTTCAGTAAATCCCTTCAAGGAGAATAATTAAATTATGATATTAAAGAGAAGCATGCATATACAATTGTCAAGGCAGTAAAATCTTTCAAACCTTATTTGGTGGGAGAAAAAATAATTTCATATGTTCCTAATGTTGTAGATAAGGATGTATTTATACAAACTGAAGTTATAAGGAGAGGGTGTAGATGGATTAATAGAATTTATGAGTTTGATATTGAAATCCAAATCACCAAATTAGTAAGGCGATAAGGCTTGGCTAAGCTCATGGCTAAATCAAACCTTGAAGCATCTCAGATTTGTAACACAGGGGAAGAAGAAAATATGATTGCTAGTATAGAGCACACTTTATGGTATACTAATATAATGTACTACCTCAAAGACCAAAAGTGTCCTAAGGATTTGACTAAAAACCAAAAAAGAACCTTGAATTTGCATGCCTCTAAATATGTCTTTATTGAAGACTTGTATTGGAAGAACAGAGATGGATTATTGTTTCTATGCCTAGATGAGTCACAAGAGAAGCATGTATTAAAAGAGATGCATGAAGGAGTCTGTGGAGGAAATTTTTTGGCCAAGACTACTGCCCACAAGATTCTAAGAGTTGGATACTACTGGCCAAGGGTTTTTAATGATTCTTTTGCTTATGTGAGAAAGTGTGAAGCCTGCCAAAAATTTTCTAGAAAAATGAAATACCAAGGACCAGTGCCACTCAGACCAATGCAGGTTGAGGCTCCATTTCATCAATGGGGGATTGATTTCATTGGAGAAATACCAGAGAAATCTAGTGGAGGTCACAAAAGGATATTAGTAGCAACTGACTACTTCACAAAATGGATAGAATCCATCCCTAAAAAGCAAGCCACTAGTAAGGTTGTGATCAATTTACTAATGGAGAACATCATCACAAGATTTGGGATGCTTGTAAAGATAATCACAGATAATGGTATCTACTTCAGATCGAAAGATTTTAAAGAATTATGTGAAACATATGGCATAACAATTTCATATGCATCTCCATGCCATCCACAAAAAAATGGGCAGGTTGAATCAAGTAATAAGAGCATCCTAAATATGATTAAGAGGATGTTGGACAAGAACAAAAAGGCCTTGGATTCCAAATTAAGGGTGGCAGTCTAGGAAGATACAATCACAATGAAGAATTCTGCTGGAAAATAACCCTTTGAACTAGTCTATGGGACATAAGCGAGGATACCAATGCAAAACCTTTTGCCAGTATATAAGTTCATGCTTCAAGAAGACTTGGATATCCCTGAACCTATGGAAGATAGGATGGAGCAATTGGTAGAACTAGATGAAATTAAGAGCTTTTCCTAGGAGAAAAACACAAAAATGTGGTTACAAATGAAGTACTTGTTTGAAAAAAGGGAGAAAAATAGAAATTTTGAGGTAAATGAAATGGTCCTATTATGGAATGCAAGGTTCCAAGATAAAGAGAAACATGGCAAGTTTGAAGCTCTTTGGATAGGACCACTTGTTGTTATAGGAAAAGGAGGTGAAGATTCTTACTATCTTCAAAACATGACAGGAGAAGATCAGGAATTTCCAATGCATGGACAATTCCTAAAACACTTCTTTTCTTAAAATATTTTTCCATTCATAGTAGTTGAAGGAGAAGATCAAGAATTGGCAGTGCATGGATAATTCCTGAAATACTTCATTTTCTAAAATGTTTTCCATACACAGTAGTTTTAGGATCCCCATCACTCCATCCCATTCTATCATTATCACTCATGATCTGCTTCCCAGAGATCATTCCTGGATTCTTATAATAACCTCATGTTCATTCATCCCCATTCGGAGCCACTGTTGGAGCTAAAATTTCCACCTTGGCTTTCACATATCCTTTTCATTACATCTCTATCATAGAACCCCTCACTCTTTATTTTTACCATATTTGAATAATAAACAAAAAATTCCCACATGTGCATAACCCATAAAGTAAAGAATTTCATTATCACTGTAAAATAAATCCTTCCCTTTGAACACTCCCTCGGCAGCATGAGATATATCGCCAAGAAAGTACAATATTGAAGAGAGTCCTGCTAATTTCTCCCCAACAAAGTCAATAGAAGGTCAATGAAGATATCAAGGAGACTCTAATATAACGAGGAGACATCCTCATATATCTCCCCATCGTGCAGGGGCACCATAACATTTCATATAAATAAGGTCATGTGATGGTCTTAAGTTTGGTTTTAGGGTGTTTTTATTTTATTTGGTCTAGTAAGTTCATAATAGACCACTTGTGATGTAAATGGAATCATTTGAGTCATTTGGGATCAATCGTCCTAATATTGTCAAAATCTTGAAAAGTTGTCACATTGTAATGTTGCAAAATTGCAAAAAATGCACAAATTGGAAGCCCAATGGTCATGGAAGTTAAAATGACAATTTGAGTCGATTTTTTGGTTAGTTTTGGTCTGTTTAGTTTAAATTTTCCTAGAAAATACTTGATTGAAGGTTGGATTTTGTATTGAAGATTGAAACAACAATAAAAACATTGTTTTCTCTACAATTTTTGAAAAATTTGTTGTTACAGGTGACTTTACGGGTCCGTACTGCACCATTATGAACTAAAGTGTTTTGGATTTAGTGGAAATAATTTTTAGATTCATTTTTAATTTGGTTTGATTTTTTTTCATATAGTTTGGTGCATTTTATAAGTAATCTTCTGAAACTGGTATGGTAAAACCTTATTTGAGGGTTTAAGTGCAAAAAATGGAGAATTAGGCCATTCCACCCAATGAATCTTGTAATAACTTGGTCAAATGGAATAATTAGATGTAGTATGTTGTTTCATATGGTTTCTAAGTGAAATTAAGGCAATTTTAAGGATTTTGAAGTTATTCCCTAATTGTAAATTGTCATGTTTTTGGTGAAATAAGAGGAGATGGAGTAGGGTTTTGTAAAAAGAGTGGTTGGACCCCTTTCAATTTGATGTAATAAGTTTGGGAAGACTTAGTATGATGTTTCTAAGGCATTGATAAGGTGATATGAGGCTGGGAGTGTTGCATTCCAATAAACCCTCTTGTTAGCAAGCCTACAATGGCATAAGTAAGAGTTTTGTGTTTTGATAACTTTGTGAGTGCTTCTTTGACTAGAAATTTTTTATTCAATCCGTTTGTATCCTGTTGAGAGAATTGGGAAATATTTTGGATGTTTGAGTGAAGGATATCTTAATGTTTCTTTGGAAAAGTGGCCTATTTAGAGTTCAGGGGTAGCATAGCAGTAATTTTTTAGAAGGTATGTTCCAAAACAAGTGTATGTCCAAAGTGGATATGTTAAGGTAGCGGAAAATGGGTATTTGGAATAGTGACTGATTTGGTGCTTTGAATTTTTTGTTGAAAGATATGGTGGGATTTCACTATTTGAAGTGCTACTAGCCAGATTTGAGAAATTGTAAGAAGTTACTGAGTTAGGGTTTTAAAGGAAGAAATTTTGATTGAATTTGATTAAATTGTTATTGTTGGAAGTTTTGTCCCCTACTCTGCATCAAGTGGTATCAGACCATAAGTGTTATATCTCTTGAAGGTGAAAGGTTGTAGTTTGAAGAAGTGAAGAGGTGTAGATTAAAGGACAAGAAGCTTCCAAAGAGCAATCCAACAGCCAAAAAAGTCGAAGAACTAAAGGAATAATATGAAAAGGAGGTGATACTTTATAAGGAGTCTCATGAAGCTTCCCTTGCCAGAATAGCAGCCTTGGAGAATAATCAAAGAAGATGAATGGTCAATGGTGACCAAAGTGATAAAGAGGATGAGGGTGAGAGTGAGAACCCTCCAATAGGAGTCCATGATGATGAGGACATGGACCCTAAAGAGATGAGAATGTTCAAGATGCTAAAGGTTTTCAAGGGGGATAATACTCCAAAATTGAAAGTGGAAGTGCCTACATATGGTGGAAAGATTGACAGTGAAGAAGTGTTGGGTTGGATATATGCTTTAGATAATTTCCTTGAATTTGGGGAGATAGAATACAATAAGAAGGTGAAATTTTCAAAAACCAAATTCAAGGTCCCTTCCCTAACATGGTGGAACTATTTTCAAGAGGGGAGACTAAAGAAGGGGAAAACAAAGATAAATTCATGGGACAGAATGGTAGCTAAGGTGAAGGCATAATTTCTGCCTACATATTATGCAATTCAAACCTTTAAGAAGATGCAAAATTTCAAGCAAAAGGAGTTATATGTGATGGAATATACTAAAGAATTCCATAAAATAAGTATTAGAGTGGGACACACTGAAGATGAGGTAGAAAAGGTTGCAAGGTATCTAAATGACCTTAGACTCAACATTCAAAATGAAATTGGTCTTAATACACCTAGGATAGTTGAAGAGTGTTTTCAGTTGGCTATCAAGGTAGAGGAAAGGATAAAAAGAAGGAAATAAAGACAAGGAGGAGGTATTACCAATAGAGGAAGAGGTTCAAGGCAATCCTATGAAGAACAAGAAGATGCAAGCAAAAAAAAAAGACCAAGTTGTTGATCAAAGAGGTGGTTTTAGAGGCTTAAGAGGAAGATTTGGTGAAGGTAGAGTTTCAAGCTCACTTTTAAGAAGATGTTACCATTGTAATCAAATTGGTCATCGGGCATGGAAGTGTCCAGAGAAACAAGGTTCTACTTCAAGTGGTGGTGATAAAAGAGTTTAATTGGTGCAAGAGGATGATTGTGAAAGTGTAAACTCTCCTAATCAGTTTGTTGCTCCAGAGATTGGGGAACTCTTTATGGTGAGAAGAACACTACTTAAAGAATATAAGGAGAAAGAATCAACACAAAGGAGAACACTATTCAGGACAACTTGCAAATGAAATGGAAAGGTATGTAAAGTTGTTGTAGACTATGGAAGTACTAATAATGTGGTATCTACTGAAATGGTTGATAAACTAAAATTGGAAAAAGTACCTCATGAAACACCATACAAAGTGTCTTGGTTGAATGATGATCAATCTATTTTGGTTAATGAGAAAGCTTTGGTTGAGTCTAACATTGGTGGATATAAGGACAAGATTCTTTGTGATGTGTTGCCCGTGGATTGTTTCCATTTGCTACTTGGAAAACCTTGGCAGTTTGATACACATGACATTTATGATGGTAGAAATAATGCTTACCAGATTGAGATGGAAACACTTTCACATTAACTCCATTAGTAGAAGATGCTAAAGAGTAGACCAAGGCAGGTAAGGTGGTCATGTTAGGAAAGGAGTTTTTAAAGCTTGAGGAAGACTAATATGAGGAGGTCGCAACCACTTCAAGTCTTGAAGATGCTAGGATGATAGGTTTGGATATTTCTTCAATGTATGAGGGAAAAGAAGATGATTTGGTGTCAAAAATAGATGAAGTGAAGGTCAAGGATGAATTACTTGTGAAGACTCAAGATTGGTTAGAAAGGCATGATAAAATCATGATAGGAACAATACTTTGTTCTTTTGTTTCAAAGGAGGCTCGTGGGAAGTTAAGTTCTCTCAACACATAGGTTTGTAGACCTGATAAGATAGTGGTATTAGGGTCATAGAATCTGGTGGAAGACATATAGGTAAAAGGTGCAGTGATTCAAGGTGAATAGCAAGAACGTGTAGGTGATTTCAAGTGTGCAACAAGAGTAAAGCAAAGAGAAGTTCAAGACAAATATGCTAAAGGTATGTTTGCAAGTATGAAGATAGGTTTAGAAATTGTTCCAGATGAGGGAAATGGAAGACACCATCCATTAAGTGGAGGATAGCAACTTCAAGGAAAGCACCGGTCAAAAACAAGAGATAATTCATGTTTTCAATTCTTGACTCATTGGAAGGGGTCACCAGATGAAGATGCAGCTTGGAGATCATGGAATGATAAGATGCAACATGGTTTTTATCTAATAAATTCCTCAAGGGACTTGAGTTCTTTTCAATCTAGGTGTATGGTGCAGGGTCACCATGTCATTTCATATAAATAAGGTCATGTGATGGTATTAAGTTTGGTTTTAGGTTTTTTTTTAGTTTATTTGGTCTCATAAGGTCATAATAGACCACTTGTGATGTAATTGGACTCATTTGAGTCATTTGGGATCAATCTTTTTGTATTGTCTTAATCTTGAAAAGTTATCATATTGTAATGTTGCAAAATTGCAAAAAATGCACAAATTGGAAGCCCAACGGTCAATGAAGTTCAAATGATAGTTTGAATTGGTTGTTTGGTTAGTTTTGGTGTGTGCAGTTTAAATGTTCTTGGAAAAGACTCGATTGAATGTTGGAGTTTGTATTGAAGATTGAAACAACAATAAAAAACATTATTTTCTCTGCAATTTTCTGAAAATATGTTGTTACAGGTGACTGTACAGGTCCGTACTACACCATTATGAACTAAAGTGTTTTGTATTTAGTGGAAATATGTTTTAGATTCATTTTTAATTTATTTTTATTGGTGTTCATATAGTTTGGTGCATTTTATAAGTAATCTTCTGAAACTGGTTTGGTAAAACCCTGTTTGAGGGTTTAAGTGCACAAAATGGACAATTAGGCCATTCCACCTAGTGAATCTTGTAATAACTTGGTGGAATGGAATAATTATATGTAGGATGTTGTTTCATATGGTTTCTAATGGTAGGGAAGGCAGTTCAAAGGATTTTGGAGTGATTCCCTAGTTGTAAATTGTCATGTTTTTGGTGAAATAAGAGGAGATGTAGTAGGGTTTTGTAAAAAGAGTGGTTGGATCCCTTTCTAGTTGATTTAATAATCTTGGGAAGACTTAGTATGCTATTTCTGAGGTGTTGATCAGGTGATATGAGGCTGGGAGTGTTTATTTTCAATAAAACCTCTTGTTGGCAAGCCTATAATGGCATAAGTAAGGGTTTTGTGTTTTGATAACTTTGTGAGTGTTTCTTTGACTAAAATTTGTGGATTCAGTCCATTTTTATACTATTGAGAGCATTGGGAAATATTTTTGAGGTTCGAGTGAAGGATTTCTTAATGTTGCTTTAGAAAAGTAACTTATTTGGGGTTCAGGGGTAGTGTAACAATAATTTTCAAGAAGGTGTGTTCTAAAACAACTGTATGTCCAAATTGGATATGTTAAGGTAGAGGAAAATAGGTGTCTGGAATAGTGATTGATTTTGGGTTTTGAAGTTTTTGTTGAAAGATATGGTGGGATTTCACTAGTTGAAGTGTTACTAGCCAGATTTGAGAAATTGTGAGAAGTTACTGAGTTAGGGTTTTAAAGGTAGAAAGGTTGATTGAATTTGATTAAATTCTAATTGTTGGAAGTTTCCCCCCCTACTCTGTATCAAGTGGCCTCTAAGCAAAAGTGTTAGATCTCTTGAAGGTGAAAGGTTTTAGTTTGAAGAAGTGAAGAGTTGCAGATTAAAGGACAAGATGCCTCCAAAGAGAAATCTAACGGCCAAAGAAGTTAGAGAACTAAAGGAATAATATGCAAAGGAGATGAGACTTTATAAGGAGTTTCATGAAGTTTCCCTTGCCAGAATAGCAGCCCTAGAGAAGAATCAAAGAAGAGGAATGGTTAGTGGTGACCAAAGTGACAAAGAGGATGAGGGTGAGAGTGAGAACCCTCCAGTAGGATTCCATGATGATGAGGACTTCGACCCTAAAGAAATGAGAATGATCAGGATGCTAAAGGTTTTCAAGGGGGATAATACTCCAAAAGTGAAAGTGAAAGTGGAAGTGCCTATGTACGGCGGAAAGATGGACAGTGAAGAAGTGTTGGGTTCGATAGATGCTTTGGATAATTTCTTTGATTTTAAGGAGATAGAAGACAATAAGAAGGTAAAATTTTCAAAAACCAAGTTGAAGGGACCTGGCCTAACATGGTGGAACTATGTTCAAGAGGAGAGAGTAAAGAAGGGCAAAACGAAGATAATTTCATGGGACAGAATGGTAGCTAAGGTGAAGGCACAATTTCTAACTATAGATTATGCAATTCAGATCTTTAGGAAGCTACAAAATTTAAAGAAAAAGGAGTTAGATGTGATGGCATATACTAAATAATTCCATAAACTAAGTATTAGAGCAGGGCACACTGCAGATGAGGTAGAAAAGGTTGCAAGGTATCTAAATGGCTTTAGACTCAACATTCAAAATGAAATTGGTCTTAATACACCTAGGAAATTTGAAGAGTGTTTTTAGTTGGCTTTCAAGGGTGAGGAAAGGATAAAAATAAGGAAAGAAAGACAAGGAAGAGGCAGATGCATTACCAATAGAGGAAGATGTTCAAGGAAATCCTATGAAGAACAAGAAGATTCAAGCAAAAAAAAAGACCAAGTTGTTGATCAAAGAGGTAGTTTTAGTGGCTTCAGAGGAAGATTTGGTGAAGGTACATATTCAAGCTCATTTTTAGGAAGATGTTACCATTGTAATTAGTTTGGTCATCTACCATGCAATTGTCCAAAGAAACAAGGTTCTACTTCAAGTGGTGGTGATAAAAGAGTTCAATTGGTGCAAGAGGATGATTGTCAAAGTGTAAACACTCCTAATCATCTTGTTGCTCTAGAAGTTGGGGAACTCTTGATGGTGAGAAGGACACTACTTAATGCATCCAAGGAGAAAGAATCAACACAAAGGAGAACACTATTCAGGACAACTTGCAAATGCAATGGAAAGGTATGTAAAGTTGTTGTAGGCTCTATAAGTACTAATAATGTGCTATCTATTGAAATGGTTGATAAACTAAAATTGGAAAAAGCACCTCATGAAACACCCTACAAGGTGTCTTGGTTGAATGATGATCAATCTATTTTGGTTAATGAGCAAGCTTTGGTTGAGTTTAACATTGGTGGATATAAGGACAAGATTCTTTGTGATGTGTTGCCCATGGATTGTTTCCATTTGTTGCTTGGAAGACCTTGATATTTTGATAGACATTCCATTTATGGTGGTAGAAATAATACTTACAAGATTGAGAAAGATGGAAACACTTTCACATTAACTCCACTAGTGGAAGATGCTAAAGAGTAGACCAAGGATACTAAGGTGATCATGTTAGCAAAGAAGGATTTTTTAAAGCTTGAGGAAGACAAATATGAGGAGATTGCAGCCACTTCAAGGCTTGAAGATGCTAGGACAATAGGTTTGGAGATTGCTTCAATGTATGAGGGAAAAGAAGATGATTTGGTGTTAAAAATAGATGAAGCGAAGGTCAAGGATGAATTACTTGTGAAGACTCAATATTGGTTAGAAATCCATGATAAAATCATGATAGGAACAATACTTTGTTATTTGGTTTCAAAGGAGGCCAATGGGAAGTTAATTTCTCTCAACACAAAGGTTTGTAGACCTGATCAGACAATGATATTAGGGGCAGAGAATATAGTGGAAGAGATGAAGTTAAAAGGTGTAATGATTCAAGGTGAATGGCAAGAACATGTAGGTGATTTCATGTGTGCAACAAGAGTAAAGGAGAGAGAAATTCAAGAAAAAGTCGATAAAGGTATGTTTGTAGGTATGAACACAGCTTTAGCAATTATTCCAAATGAGGGAAATGGCAGACACCATCCATTAAGTGCAGGATAGAAACTTCAAGGAAAGAACCAGTCAAAAGCAAGAGATAATTCATGTTTTCAATTCTTGACTCATTGGAAGGGGTAACCAGATGAAGATGCAACTTGGGAAACATGGAATGATAATTTTCAACATGGTTTTATGTAATACAGTCCTCAAGGGACTTGATTTCTTTTCTGTCCAAGTGTATGGTGCAGGGGCACCATGTCATTTCATATAAATAAGGTCATGTGATGGTCTTAAGTTTGGTTTTAGGGTTTTTTTAGTTTATTTGATCTAATAAAGTCATAATAGACCACTTGTGATGTAATTGGACTCATTTTAGTCATTTGGGGTCAATCTTGCTAATATTGTCAAAATCTTGAAAAATTGTCATATTGTAATGTTGCAAAATTGCGAAAAATACACAAATTGGAAGCCCAATGGTCAAGGAAGTTCAAATGAAAGTTTGAGTCGGTTGTTTGGTTATTTTTGTTGTGTGTAGTTGAAATATTCCTAAAAAAGACTCAAGTTAAGGTTGGAGTTTGTATTGAAGATTATAACAACAATAAAAATATTGTTTTCTCTACAATTTTCTAAAAATATGTTGCTACAGGTGATTGTACGTGTTCGTATTACACCATTATGAACTAAAGTGTTTTGAATTTAGTGGAAATATGTTTTAGTTTAATTTTTAATTTGGTTTGATTGGTTTTCATAGAGTTTGGTGCATTTTATAAGTAATCCTCTGAAACAGGTCTGGTAAAACCCTATTTGAGGGTTTGAGTGCACAAAATGGAGAATTAGGCCATTCCACCAAGTGAATCTTGTAAGAACTTGGTGGAATGGAATAATTAGATGAAGGATTTTGTTTCATATGGTTTCTAAGAGTAGGGAAGGCAGTTTGAAGGATTTTGGAGTGATTCCCTAGTTGTAAATTGTCATGTTTTTAGTGAAATAAGAGGAGATGGAGTAGGATTTTTGTAAAAAGAGTCGTTGGAGCCCTTTCTAGTTGATGGAATAAGCTTGGGAATACTTGTTATGATGTTTTTGAGGCATTGATAAGGTGATATGAGGCTGGGAGTGTTGAGTTTCAATAAACCCTCTTGTTGGCAAGCCTACAATGGCATAGGTAAGGGTTTTGTGTTTTGATAACTTTGTGAGTGTTTCTTTGACTAAAAATTGTGGATTCAATCCATTTCTATCATGTTGAGAGAATTTGGAAAGATTTTTGAGTTTTCAGTGAAGGATTTCTTAATGATTCCACTAACTAACAAGGAAGATATGGTTTTCCGCATGAAGAAAGCTCTATATGGACTTAAGCAAGCCGCCAGAGCCTGGTATGCTAGATTGGAAAAATACTTACTGAAGCTTGGATTCACTAAAGGTACTACTAAGAACAACTTATATTTCAAATTGGATCATGATAAAGAGTTAATTATAGAATTTTTTTTATGACATCATCTTTGGAGGAGATGACAATCTATGTATGAATTTTGCTAATGAGATGAAGGGTGAATTTGAAATGAGTATAATTGGAGAGATGAAGTTCTTTCTAGGATTGCATGTTACCTAGTTAGACAAGGGAATTTTCATATCTCAGTCCAAATCTGTGAGAGAGCTACTGAAGAAATTTGGGATGGAAGAATCAAAGCCTATTGGTACTCCCATGGTGACTGGATGGAAGCTAACATAGAATGATGATTCTCATAAGGCGAATCAAACTAGATACAAGTCAATGATCGATGGATTGCTTTATTTAACCCAAACTAGACTAGATATTATGAATGTTGTATGTATGGTTGCTAGATTTCAAGCTGATCCAAAAGAATCACATGTGACTGTTGTTAAGAGAATATTCAGATATCTGAAAGGAACAGTTTACTTTGGACTTTGGTATCCAAAGGATAATGATCTCACTTTGAGTGCATAAACTGATGCAGATTGGGACATGGAGATGTAGATGGCAGGAAAAGTACTAGTGGTGGTGCTTTCTTCCTAGGGAAGAAACTGGTGTCGTAGTTGAGAAAAAAGCATAATTCCATTTCTCTATCTACTATTGAAGAAGAATATATTGTTGCTGCAAATAATTGTACTCAAGTGATATGGATGAAACAAATGTTGAAAGATATCAAGGTGACATATGAAGAGCCTATTTCCATATACTATGACAATTCAAGTGTAATAAATATTTCAAAGAATCTAGTGCTACACTCTAAGACTAAACATATATTAATCAAGTTTCACTTCTTGAGGGAGAAAGTGAATGAGAAAGAAGTCAGATTGGAGTATGTGCCTAGCAAAGAATAGATTGCAGACATCTTTACTAAGTCATTGCCAAAGGATACTTTTGAGTATCTCAGAGGAATGCTAGGGGTAATTACCCCTCCTAATAAGAACTAAAAGATGCATTTACTTGCATCAATCTATGAGCTACATTGTTATATTCTGATCTGGATTGATTTTTATGTGGCTGCTACTCAGGGGGAGTAGTCAGATGTGCAGATATGTGGTTCAAAGCATGTATATGGAAAGATCATGGTTACCTTTGCGATTGATGTCAAAGGGGGAGAAGTGCAATGTGAAAAATCTTTTGAGGAGAAGAGCCTTGTGGGAGAAAAGTAGGTAAGAAGCAAGTGCGTTGGGTTGATGGTATTTTTCACATCATGTGTTGCCATCAATGCCAAAGGGGGAGATTGTTGGATGATATGGATGTGTTGTTGATATGTGGTTATCATTGATTTCAACACTATTAGCCTTCAATACATCAGAAGCTATATATGTTGAGGATATTAAGAAAATTGTAAAAGAAAGTCTTCCAAGTTCCCAGTGGAACTGTGTAGGTCATGAAGGCATCTTGTTCTGTACATTTAAGACCAGTTGTTGTGGACTAAAGGGTTTAGTTTTTAGAGTATCTAGATTATCCACCAGAAGTTTAAGATCTCCACATATATATTTGATCATGTTGTGGTCTTACAGTATTTTTGTGGTCTCTTTCAATGTTCCTGAGTGAAGTTTGTGTGATTCTAGTAATTCTATTTTCTGCGGATGTTTCTTTGTTGTTTCTTGGTGTTCTTGGATGTCTCTAGATCATGCTCTATCTTTGTGGTAAATCCACATTGATTGGTGTGCTCGTGGTCTAATATTTTCTTGTGCACGTTTAGGTTTTCATGTTCCTAGCCGACATGATGGTGGTAACATGTTATGGATCCTTGAAAAGTCAAATTTGAATGTTTGGCGTGCTTGTGAATATTGTTTTAGGTTGCATCATTGTTTTGGCCGATGGTGTTTAGATCCACATTGAAAATTTAATTGTAAATTTGGGGCGACATTGCAAATATGTTTTTTTATTTTTCTGGCTGACTAAGTTGTTGATGTAATCTCATGTAGCGGATATATAAGAACAATTGTTTCATCGGTGTTGAGTGTGCATCGTGTGTTGGGTGTACTCCGATGTGTATATGTGCAAATATCATTTGATTGCAGAGCAGAGTGTGAAGAAGACCAAGCGAAGCGTGAAGTAGTTTGGGTGAAAAGTGAAGGAGTTTTTTGTGCTTAATTGGAATTGTAATCAAGCTTGTGTAGAAGCTATTTTCTTAGTTCGTACCCTCTAAATTTAATCCTATTTTGTATTGTTGGGTAGTGAGCCCCTTCTGTAATTGAGTAGTGAGCTCTAGGTAGTGTGCCTGAATGCATGTGCATTCCCCTTTATTGTTTTCATTATACTTAGAACACGGTATAATATTGTGGACTAACATCCATCATGGTTTTTCCCCTAACAAGGTTTCCACATAAAAAAATCTTGGTTTTCTCTATCTCTATGATGTGTTAATTGCTTATGGTTAATTGCTTATTCATCAAATCTAAGATTAAGTTAAGTTTAGTTTGAAAAGTTTATTATTTTGTGACAACTAATTCACCCCCCCTCTTAGTTGTTTGTCCTTGTTTTACCAACACAAGCAAAAACAAAGACCAAGTTGCTAATCAAAGAGGTGGTTTTAGAGGATTCATAGGAATATTTGGTGAAGGTAGAGGTTCAAGCTCATTTTTATGATGATGTTACCATTGTAATTAGTTTGGTCATCAGGCATGGAAGTTTCCAGAGAAACAAGGTTCTACTTCAACTGTTGGTGATAAAAGATTTTAATTGGTGCAAGAGGATGATTGTGAAAGTGTAAATTCTCCTAATCAACTTGCTACTCATAAGTTTGGGAACTCTTGATGGTGAGAAGAACACTACTTAAAGAATCCAAGGAGAAAGAATCAACACGAAGGAGAACACTATTCAGGACAACTTGTAAATGCAATGGAAAGGTATGTAAAGTTGTGGTAGACTCTAGAAGTACTGATAATGTGGTATCTAATAAAATGGTTGATAAATTAAAATTAGAAAAAGTACCTCAGGAAACACCCTAAAAAGTCTCTTGGTTGAATGATGATCAATCTATTTTGGTTAATGAGCAATCTTTGGTTGAGTTTAACATTGGTGGATATAAGGACAAGATTCTTTGTGATGTGTTGCCCATTGATTGTTGCCATTTGCTACTTGGAAGACCTTGGAAATTTGATAGACATGCCATTTATGATGGTAGAAATAATACTTACCAGATTGAGAAAGATGGAAACACTTTCACATTAACTCCATTAGTAGAAGATGATAAAGAGAAGACCAAGGCAGCTAAGTGATCATGTTAGGAAAGAAGGAGTTTGTAAAGCTTGAGGAAGACAAATATGATGAGATTGCAGCCAATTCAAGGCTTGAAGATACTAGGACAATAGGTTTGGAGACTACTTCAATGTATGAGGGAAAAGAAGATGATTTTGTATCAAAAATAGATGAGGAGAAGGTCAATGATGAATTACTTATGAAGACTCAAGATTGGTTAGAAAGGCATGATAAAATCATCATAGGAACAATGCTTTTTTCTTTGGTTTCAAAGGAGGCTAGTGGGAAGTTAAGTTCTCTCAACACAGAGGTTTGTAGACCTGATAAGATAGTGGTATTAGCGGCAGAGAATCTGGAGGAAGAGATGAAGGTAAAAGGTGCAGTGATTCAAGGTGAATGGCAAGAACATATAGGTTGTTTCAAGTATGCAACAAGAGTAAAGAAGAGAGCAATTCAAGACAAAGTTTGTAAAGGTATGTTTGCAGGTATGAAGATGTGTTTAGCAATTGTTCTAGATGAGGAAAAGGGTAGACACCATTCATTAAGTGGAGAATAGCAACTTCAAGGAAAGCACCAGTCAAAAGCAAGAGATAATAAATGTTTTAAATTCTTGACTCATTGGAAGGGGTCACAAAATGAAGATGCAGCTTGGAGAGCATTGAATGATAAGATGTGACATGGTTTTGATGTAATATAGTCCTCAAGGGACTTGAGTTCTTTTTAGTCCAGGTGTATGGTGGAGGGGCACCATGTCATTTCATACAAATAAGGTCATGTGATGGTCTTAAGTTTGGTTTTAGGGTGTTTTTAGTTTATTTGGTCTAATAAGGTCATAATAGACCACTTGTGATGTAATTGGAGTCATTTGAGTCATTTGGGATCAATCTTTCTAAAAAGAGTGGTTGGAGCCTTTATAGTTCATGTAATAAGCTTGGGCAGACTTAGTATGATGTTTCTGAGGCATTGATAAGGTAATATGAGGCTGGGAGTGTTGAGTTTCAATAAACCCTCTTGTTGGCAAGCCTACAATGGAATAGGTAAGGTTTTTGTGTGTTGAGAACTTTTTGAGTGTTTCTTTGAATAAAAATTATGGATTGAGTCCATTTTTATCCTATTGAGACCATTAAGAAAGAGTTTGGAGGTTTGAGAGAAGAATTTCTTAATGTTGCTTTGGAAAAGTGACCTATTTGGGGCTCAAGAGTAGCATAGCAGTAATTTTTAAGAAGGTATGTTCCAAAACAAGTGTATGTCCAAATTGGATATGTTAAGGTAGAGGAAAATGGACATCTGGAACAATTATTGATTTGGGGTTTTGAAGTTTTTGTTGAAATATATGGTGGGATTTCACTTGTTGAAGTGTTACTAGCTAGATTTGAGAAATTGTGAGAAGTTACTGAGTTAGGGTTTTAAAGGTAGAAAGTTTAATTGAATTTTATTAAATTGTAATTGTTGGAAGTTTTTCCCCCTCCTCTACATCAACGAATAGCCTGAAGAGCAATATATTGAGGAGACCCAGATGCATCGAAGAGAAAACTTAACATGTCTCACCGACAAGATACAATCATAGTGATACTCAAAAATATGGGATTATTGTGCAGTCAAGAAATAGAAAAACATCTCTTGGAAATTAAGAGAGTATTATAAAATAAATGATAAATTATTGGCGAGAATAGGGTTGGGAAAATGGTAATATCGAAAATACATCAGTGTGTTAGAGGGAGAAATAAAGAAGTCTCTTCGACATTGTAAGAACAAGTGAGAACAAAATGTCAGAGAGACATGAAGACATCGAACAAAAATGGAAATAAGTCTCTTTGACATTCTAAACAATAACATATCAAAGACACAAGCGAACATCAAGTGGACCTTTGTGAAAGTCTCTTCAACATTCTAGTGTAGCTATGAACATACACTATCAATGAGACTGAGGGACATCGAGGAGACATGAGCACGAGTCACATTGACATTTTGAAGTCACATAAAGATTACTGAAAGGAATGCTACTGAAGGAAGGAATGCGGGTATGTCGAGGAGACACAAGCTTTTCGAAGAGATATGCTTACCGGTCTCATCAACATTCATATGTCATAATTTCTAAAGCAATAAACATGGTATGCACCCATTGAAGAGACCTTGTAGAATCAAAGAGATAAATTAAACTGTCTTTTCAAAATTTTAAAAGATGATCAAGGACATATCAAAGATAGAAACAAGCATCCTTGCCAACATAATTGAAGTTTCTTCAATAGTATGAAATAATGTTTCATTGGGTTGACATGACTAATGAGATTATCGAAGAGAAAACTTCCATTAATATTGAAAATTGATTAGAAAGGTGGTGTGAGCGCCATTGATGAACTAGAGCTAGCTCAAGCATGCCAAATTTTGATAAATCTAACTCCTAAGAGATCATAATTACTATAAATTGTGGCTAAATATTTAGAAGATGGAGTTAGACAACAACAAGCAGCTCATAAGTCACAGCGTTTATTCAAGTAAGTTCTCTTGGCTCAGCTGAACCTATTTTTCAAAAAATAGCTTGAAGTATAGTACATTTAGGGTTTAAAATGGACAAAACCCTAAAGAAAGGCAAAAAATAGAGGCTAGGCCATTAAACCAAGATTTTATTTATTAGTGTCTCGCGTCTGGGCCAAAGGCTAGAAGAAAAACTCAGTTAAACCCATCATGTGAAATATTGGAAGATAAACATAAAAATTTAGATGTGTGGACTCCAAATAGGGGTTATGACTTTTTTATATATCATTACAGAAAGAAATATAGACATAGGCCAGTATCGAACCCATGGAACTTGAATCAGGGAAGCTTGTGATGCCTAATGTCTTTGTTAATGCAGAACTAATCAAAGCACTAGCTAGAAAATACAATCCAAAAACAAGGGTGATCCACTCTCACGATGGATCACAGTTTATCATCATAACACAGGATTACATTGTATGGTTTTTCAATTAGATACATCCCAAAAAAAAAATTGTGGATGAGAGATTTGCTGGAAAAATACCAAACTATGGATACTAGCTATAAGAGGTGGAAGTTACCTCTGCACAGACCTAAGGGTCTAGGAAATCAACCTAGAATATTTTCTAGTGTTGATAGGCCCCCATTCCCTATGGATTCATTTGAAGAATATTACCAGTACACCTACTCTTTAACTGATGAAGTATTAGGAGTTGATGCCCTTGCTAATATGACTATAGCTCCCATGGTTCTAGTTGCAGATAATCAAAGGCAAGATGTCAGGCCTTATGATTATGCAAAATACTTGCTTAAGGTCATTAATACCACTCTTACTACTATTAAGAATAATAGTGATGTTATACACTTCAAGCACTATTCACTTATTATGCACATGATATTGTATGAAGGGAAGGTGATGGGAATATGGGGAGAAGAGTTAATAATCAAGGAATTGGACAATGATGAAAATTATAGACTAGTGTAGATGTGGACATCCATATGGGACAGTAGATGTAGGAGATCCCACTATTTATATTTTGAGTATTTTTTAAAACCTTTGTATAAGTTACTTTGTCACATATATGATTACAATCTATCCCTAGAGATACAAAGATTCCTTAGGCCAAAAGAGAAAAACCCTAAAGGAAAGGTAAGCAATAATTGGGGGGATTGGTATGCGTTTGAGGATTGCACTATGATCAGAATTTATGGATTCGAGGCAGCCCCTTTCTTACTACCTAAAACTATGCCAAACAGAGTTGCATACAATGAGATCATCAGGAAATCAGCTTATTTAGCCTTCATGCACGCCTGAAAAGCTATGGGAGAAAAAAAATTAAGCCCTCTACTTTATGCTTTGGTGACTTCACCATCATTTATGATATAGGATATGAACTAGTTTGCAGTAAGATAGATTATTATGGCTTTCCATAGGGAAATAAGAGGGAAAAAATTGATCCTAAACATTTCATTTATGATGCCAAGGTTTCACAGAAACTGAAGGGATATGAACATGAATTTCCATGTGGATGATGTCATTAGGAATTGTGATGAGAAATAAGTAAGTATGAGGAAGGTTTCCTACAACAAAATTGTCATGGCTAAGGCTTGGAGAAGAAAAAATAATCCATTGTATGTGGGGGCTTTACATGAAACACACAATCCTATGGAAAGGATTGAACAAATGATTCTACATGAGGAAGAATTGATAAAATATGTACCCCTTGTAGCTTTTGAGAGGAAAAGAGATACTAGTTTTAGAAGACAAGCTAAGAATGTGGCACCATTAAGTCATTTGTCACCACATCCCACTCCAAAGGTGAGCTTCTCAGCTAACACTTCAATTATAATCGAAGATTGCATTGAAGAGGAGGAGGAAGTCACACAGATCACAATTCTTATTGTTCCCCAATATCAAGAGCCACCAGAGAGGAATGTGATCACATTTGAAGCTTCTAATTAGTTATCTAATGATGTGAGACATTGTGTAGCTGAGAATTCATTGCAGATGACACATTTGTCCAAACCTTTGAGTTTAAGGCTTTTATTTATAAGTACAAAGGAAGAATAATAAGAGAAAAGCTAAAGGGAATTAGCCCTAATAAAGAAGAAGATTCCTTGAAGGAGCTCCAACATGAGGTCGATGAAGAGATGAATAATATGACTCCTGAAAGAGGAAGAGGATTATTAGAAGAAGTTGGGGTCATGCTTCTTCCAGGGTGGGATATCAGCTCGGCCATTGTGTTTGATAGCTTTCTGAGAAGGGAAAATAAGACCTTGAAATTAATAGATGATGCTAGTGATAAGATATATATTGGATCAGAGTATAACCCTGATAATACTACTTTATATATGTGGCCACCTTACCCACCAGGAAAAAGGCCTTCTCTTATCAGTGATCATAATCATATTTTTTGGACACCTTCTAGTACAAATAGTAGGGGATTCAAACCCTATGGAAAATGTTGATCTGAATGTGAATGTGGCCAAGTTTACCAAGCCTCAAATTCAAAAATTAGTTAGAGATAATAAGGGTCTAATGGAAGAGAATGAGAGATTAAAGCAGGAGGTAACAACTTACATAGATAGATTGCCTTCCTCAGGGATTTATTCACCATTGATTGAACATGAAAGAAAGTTTCTTGAAGCAATGTCTGAGACCACCTCTTGGAAAAATAAGTATGAAAAGATCCATAAGGGACAAGAAGAGTTGAAGAAAAAACTGAAAAACCACTATATTTGAAATAGCATTTGAGCTAGTATGTAAAATATTTGATGATATGATTAGACTTGTTGATAATGTTTGGATCACCCATGAAAAAACATATACAGCCATACAGGAACACAATCGGCTGAATGACAGAATGAAGGAGGTGGGACTATAGATCAAGGAAAATACAAGAGATAAAAAAAAATGTGCTCCAAGAATATCAATAACTTATGAATGTGCATGAAAACTTCTATAACATCTTAACACGAGAATTAAGTGACTTCAGTCAACCACTAAGAATGGCCTTGCCTAGTTTCTTTGAGGAGATAGATTTGAAAGATTGGGATGTATGGAAAGATGAGATAGCCCACTACCTGCTAGGAGTTCTTGATGACATTAACGATGAAAATAAGGTGCTCAAAAGGATACATGTGCAGTTAGGAAGAATCTTCAAACTCGATTATGTAATGAAGGATATCATAAATAACACAGATACTTATACCAAAATAGGGTATATCAAGCATGTATCAAGGATTATCATGTTCATTACATGGGCCAAGTGAAGAGCAGAAGAGTATGGAAGGTTCATAGTTATGGATGCATTATCATGGTGCATGAGCCTTGAATAGGTCTTTGGTGATCACAGGTACTTGCTAAAGATTAATAGATCGAGATGTATCCACTAACAAAATTTTGAAATTTTTATGTTTATGTTAAACAAGTTTTAGGTAACAAATGTTGTAACCTTTTGTAAATGGGCCTTAATCTTGTTGTTTCCTGTATAAAAAAGAAACCAAGTCCCAATTTTGGCATCATCATCACATCACTATCACCACCATTAATAGTGGGTTACATTCATATAGCATATTCCACTCATCCATCTCATATCAAAAGACTTTTACTATTAATTTAACATCATTTTGAAGAAATATAATGGAGAAGATTGTTCTTAATTAGTAACTTATATCGAGTGTTAAATTGTTGTGTCAATTTACATGTTTATATGTTGTTGCACTATCTCCAAAGTGGTTCTTTCAAGTTATTCAAATTAATAGAATTTTTCAGGACACATTTGATGTTGTTGTGTGGTTGTTTTGATTGGGTTTTGGTGAGAGATAATTAAAAATCCTTTTATTTAATTCATTTTAATTGGTTCCTGTGAACCAATATCCTATACCTGCAAGAACACAACAAATGAATACATTAATAAGATCAAATGCAAGTTAGTATAGAGATTCCCTATAAAATCCATTAACATGATTTTAAATAGGAAATGTGATGAGGGCGTAGCCTGAGACTTAGAAAATAACCCACAAACAAGAGAATAATTTTATTATTCAGAAAATAGAGCTTCTTACATGCAGAGGATCACAAATCCCCAAGTTCTACAACACATGCAAGTTACAGAAAGCTACAGAATCACCCTTTCGCAATATGTGAGCTTATCCCCCCAAAAAGTTACCCAAAAATTAGAAACCTACCCATAAATAGAGCTCCTCTTTAGTTTGGAGCCAAAACAATATTCAAATTTGAGTTTAGGCGGTTTGGCACCGAAAAATTACAACTTGAAGTTCAAATTTCAAAAGAACATTTGCAATTGTATCTTCTAGAAAGTGCGCCAACTTCCTGGGGCCATAACTTCTGATCCGGGACTTCGATTTGTGAACCATTTGAACCGTTGGAAAGGTATCAAAGTCAACAATGCACTCAAAATCTGCTACACCAATTTTGGCAAGTTTCGGGGCCGATCCAGAAAATCTCAGTGCCTCAAATCTAACTCAGAAGATTTTTAGGTGCAAATCTGGGCAACTAAAACTGCAATATCTTTCAACCCAGGAATAGAAAATAAAAACCATAAATTAGGAATTTCATTATGACAAAAAGGGTATCCAAAAATGTAAAAACATCTAAAAATTGAGAAAATTGAAATTTAACTATTTTTGGGTGATGCAAGATTGCCCTTACACCACTGGATGCTCCTGCATCAGACACCCAGGGTAATTTGACAAGTGACCTCATCACGTCTTAGATGGTGGAGGAAAACCCAAACAGTTGACCTCTACCTTAGGCAACTAGGATGAATATTCAAAAGGCCTTCCTTTCCATTTCACCAGATATTCTTCATACTGCCTGTTCTTGGTACTCCTTCCCACACGACTATCCAGGATTTCTTCAATCTCCTCCTTTTCTAAAGTAGGTGCTGAAATCCCACACTGTTCCATCATTGGTACTTCCTTTGTGCCACCTTCATGATACTCTATCAAATCTGAAATGTTGAACAAAGGGGAAATGTTGAATCCATCTAACAACTCTACCTCATATGCATTCCCTGAATCATGCCTCTTCAAAATTTTACAGGGACTCAACTTCTTTATCTTCCATTTGTTATATGTTCCCACTAGAAACCTTTCTTTCCTCAAGTGGACCGTCACTTCATCACCAATCTGAAACTCCTTATACCTCTTCTTCTGATCTGCCTTAGCCTTATACTGCATATTCATCTTGTTCATATGTTCTCTTACCTTCTCATGTGTATCCTTGATGTGTTCTGCAAAATCTTCAGCTTCAGCACTTATTTTCTTCTTTTGGTCCATCTTCCTCAATTCTGGAGTTGTTCTGGGGCTACCTCCATACACAATCTAGAATGGTGATCTACCAGTGCTTCTGTTGATAAAATTGTTGTAAGAAAATTCTGCCTGGGCTAAGATCAAGTCCCATCCCTTGGGTTTATCTCCTACCAAACATCTCAGTAGGTTACCCATACTCCTGTTAACAACCTCTGCCTGCCCATCTGTTTGTGGATGGTGTGCAAAACTGAACTTCAACTCTGTCTTCAGCTTCTTCCACAAGGTCCTCCAAAAGTACCCCACAAATTTGGTGTCACGATTTGAAACAATACTCTTTGGCAGACCATGTAGCCTCACCACCTCTTTGAAGAACAAGTCAGCAATGTGGACTGCATCATGGGTCTTCTGACATGGAATGAAATGTGCCATCTTCGAAAACCTATCAACCACCACAAAGACTGAATCATTCCCTCGTTGTGTCCTTGGCAAACCAAGAACAAAGTCAATACTTATATCCTCCCATGGCCTCTCTGGTATGGGTAAGGGCTGATATAAGCCTATTCTGCTCACTCCTTTAGCCATCGACATACCCCAGCTTTGTACAAACTTCTTCACATCTTGACAACTAAGGCCAATAATAATGCTCACTAATAATGGCAATGGTCTTATCAAAAAAATGTCTGCCATTCCTCCACTATGCTTCTCCTTTATCGGGTTCTCCCTCATGGAACTCCTCGGGATACACAATTGACTTCCCTTAAATAACATGCCATCCTGGATTATGAAATCCAACCAACTTGTCCTGTCCACTGTAACAGGTTCCTTGCAAGCTTTCCAAGCCTCTGCGAAATTAGGATCTTTTGCGTACAGTGTCTTAAGTTCATTGAACCCAACCACTTCAATCTACATCTTTTTCATAAATGTATGCCTCCTACTTAAGGCATCTGCAACCCTATTTGACTTCCCACTCCTATGTTTCAAAACAAAGGTATAACTCTGCAAAAACTCTACGCACTTCATATGCCTCTGATTTAATTTTCCCTGACTATTTAGGTACTGCAGGGCCTGATGATCAGTATATAGAACAAATTCCTTTGGCAACAAATAATGTCTCCATTTCTTTAATGCTTGAACTATTCCATAAAATTCATGATAATATACAAAATACATTCTCTTAGCATCATTTAACTTTTCACTGAAATAGGCAATGGGCTTACCTTTTTGGCTCAACACTGCTCCAATGTCACAACCACTGGCATCACAATCCACCTGAAACACCTTGTTGAAATATGGGAGGGCTAGAATAGGTTGCTCTGTTACCTTCTGCTTCAACAGTTAAAAACTCTTTGCCGCTCCAGTGCTCCACTTGAATTATTTTCTATCCCATCTCATTGTTTCAGTCAGGGGTCCACAAATACTACTGAAGTTTCCAATGAACTTTCTATAAAAGCTAGCCAAACCATGGAAAGATCTCACCTCGGTAGCAGTTCTTGGGGTAGGCCATTGCAAAATAGCCTTCACCTTCTTTGGGTCCATCTTGAGACCTTTTGCTGAGACAACAAACCCCAAGTACACTAACTCCCTCTTCACAAAACTGCACTTCTTCAGATTAATCAATAGTTTCTCTTCTCTTAACTTCTTGAAGGCTCTCTGAATATGCATCAGATGCTCATCCAATGTCTTACTGAAAATCAAAATATCATCTAAATACACAATAAAAAAACTTCCCAGAAATTCTTTCAGTACCTCTTTCATGAGCCGCATGAATGTGCTCGGTGCATTAGTTAGCCCAAAAAGCATGACTAACCACTCGTACAGGCCCTCTTTGGTCTTGAAGGCAGTCTTCCATTCATCTCCCTCTCGAATCCGGATCTGGTGATATCCACTCTTTAGATCAATCTTTGTGAAGTACTGAGCTCCACTCAAACAATCCATCAGGTCATCCATCCTTGGCAGGGAAATTTGTACTTGATTGTTATCTTGTTTATAGCTCAAGAATCTGTACACATCCTCCACTCCCCATCCTTCTTTAGTGTTAGTACTACAGGTACTGCACATAGACTCAAACTCTCCGTATCAAACCCTTTCCCAACAACTCTTGAACTTGTTTGTTCAACTCCTCATTTTCTACTAGAGTCATTCTATGAGCTGCCTTATTTGGCAAACTGGCTCCAGGAATCAAGTCAATCTGATGACTGATCTTCCTTATTGGTGGTAAACCCTTGGGTACATTATCAGAAACAATATCCTGAAACTCATCCAACATCCCAGAAACTTCTTCTAGAACCTTCTCACTATCCTCTTTACTCACTCTAGGAATCAATGCATAACACACACGCTCATGCTTCATACCTTCTAAAAAATTTTCTTCCATCTACATAACAAATTCTAGCACTACTGCATACCTTTTCTTCGGTCTCCTTCAGGGGTTTCAACTTGTGACGAACCCCATCCTTTGTCAAGAAATAATTGTTTGAATGGCCATCATGTATAGCTCGCTTATCGAACTCCACGCCTCCCCAACAACATGTGACATGCATCCATGGGATGATATCACAAAGTACCTCATCATGGTAGCTCCCGATCTTGAACTTTACTAGGCACTACTCATATGACCAAAACTTTGTGGTCTTCACAACCTAGTGTAATCCGTATGGATGTGTGTGCCTTTCCCTCTTCGTTCAACTTTGTGACCATCTTTTCTAACACCCATTAATGTTCTCCCCACAATAATGACATCACAACATTTTCCTTCACCTTTTTGCTTAAACATATTCTTCCTCTATTAGGTTCCTTTTCCCTTCACCACCACTAGGGCTCTCCTAATCACTAGGGCTTCTCCTTTAGCATCATCCAATGTTGATTGGGCCTCCTCATGCATCGCCCAACCCTTCCACGACCTACCTTTTGTTCACCCTTGGTGTTGTGGACATTCATAGGCTCGATGCCCTTCTTCACCACACTGGAAACACATTCCTCTGAAACCACCTCTTCCAGATCCTTATCCATATCTCCCTCGTCCTCTACCTCTTTGATCACCACTGTTTTGATCATTAGAAGTTCTTCATTCCTTTGGCTTCAGCTGGTACCCACATCTTCACTTTTCTTTTCATCATCATTTCGGCTTCCTGAAGGTCTTTGCCTTCCACTTTGACCTCCTCATCCTTTTTGCTTGCTCTCAAATCTTTTGTTCAGCTTCTCTTCCACCTTTAGAGCAAACTAATACACATCCTCAATGGTGGTCATTCTGACTAGGCTTAACTCCTCCTGAATGCTCGGTCGTAACCCATTAAGATATCGGGCTACCTTCTCCTTATTGGCCTCTGTGTGGCCCGTTTTGATAATTATCTTATGAAAATCTTCAGTATATTCTTTCACAGATCTGTTTCCTTGCTTCAACCCTTGCAATTTCTTCAACAGATATAACTCGTAGTCCACTAGTATGAACTGCTTCTTCAGTTTCTCTACCATACGATCCCATATGGTGATTTTCCTTTTCCTCTTTGATTTTTTTCCAACTGGACCTCTTTCCACAAATACTAGCATGGCCCTTTACCTTCATTTTCTCAATCTTAACCCGATCTGGGTCCTCTATTTCCTCATACTCAAAATATTCTTCTAGCTCATTGATCGCTTGATCAACTCTTCCGAGTTCAGACTTCTAGAATAACTGGGGACTTATGCTCTGGGTCTTTTCCTGATCTTTGAAATGGCCCTTTTAAGCCGCATTTGGTCTTGATCAATTGCTTCTTCTTCCTCTTCTACATTTGAACCTTCTTCCTCTCCATCCTCACTTTCCTCCCTCTGGTTTAACCCTCTTCTCAACTGCTCTTGTAACGTGTCAATCTGTCTCTAGAGAGCTTCCAGTGCATCTCTTCCACCAGCATTTATGCTACCTCGACCACCTCTGGCACCACCATGCCTACCAGGCATCACTCTTGGAGGCATCTTTCTTGACCTCAACCCACAACCATGATCCTGGTGCAAACTACCTCATGATCGGCGATCTGTCCACACGCTCAAGAAAACCTGGCTCTGATACCACTTGATGAGGGCACAGCTCGAGACTTAGAAAATAACCCACAAACAAGAGAATAATTTTATTATTCAAAATGGAGCTTCTTACATGTAGATGATCACAAATCCCCAAGTTCTACAACACATGCAAGTTACAGAAAGCTACAGAATCACCCTTTCACAATACGCGAGCTTATCCCCCCAAAAAGTTACCCAAAAATTAGAAACCCGCCCATAAATAGAGCTCCTCTTTAGTTTGCAGCCAAAACAACATTCAAATTTGAGTTTAGGTGGTTTTGCACCGAAAAATTACAACTTGAAGTTCAAATTTCAAAAGAACATTTGCAATTGTATCTTCTAGAAAGTGCGCCAACTTCCCAGGGCCATAACTTTTGATCTGGGACTCCGTTTTGCGAACCATTTGAATCGTTGGAAAGGTCTTGAAGTCAACAACACGCTCAAAATTGCTACACCAATTTTGGAAAGTTTTAGGGCTGATCCGGGAACTATAAGTGCCTCAAATCTAACTCAGAAGATTTTTAGGTGCAAATATGGGCAACTAAAACTGCAATATCTTTCAACCCAAGAATAGAAAATAAAAACTATAAATTGGAAATTTCATTATGATGAAAAGGGTATCCAAAAATCTAAAAACATCTAAAAAATGATAAACTTGAAATTTAACTATTTTTGGGTGATGCAAGATTGCCCTTACACCATTGGATGCTCCTGCATCAAAATGAAAGCAAAAAATGCAATGAAAATCAATAAAAGAGATTAATCCTATTCAAATAATGCAAACTTTTGATCCTATGGGGGAGTTTGTGCCAATTTGATGTGGAAATTGGCCCTTTCCCAACTCCTAAGCAAGCTTGATGAAGATTTGATGATTATGATTCACTTGGTGATTGCTTCAAATGCCTTCCATGGAGAAAAGCTGCAATAACCTAGTTACAATTGATGGATTTGATGTAAATGCTAAAGCTCTAAGATGAAATTGAAGTATAATAACTTTGCTCAAATTGTGGACGATCAAAATGAAGGATGAGCTCTCTATTTATAGAAAGAAAGAGTTGAATATTGAAAGATAGGATGAATGTGGGACTAATCTTCAACAAATGAGAAGAATCCACATGTCATTATGTGAATGGTGGAGGAATGAGCACATTTTGATCAATGTGCAAGTTTGAATATTTGAAAATGACATGTTTAGGGGGGATGAAAGATGAGTTAAATGCCACTTGGCTTAATGCACAAGTACATGTAAGAGATTTTAAATGCTTTGTTGGATGTACATGTCTATTTGGAGGGAGATTTCAAATTTGAAGAATATTCCCACTTGGATGCCTTTTTGAAAGTAAATAGAGATTTAACAAATCAAATAAATTGATTTATTGTGCAAGTGGGAAAAGTTAGATGATGTGACATGCAATTAGATTAAACTAATAAGGTTTTGATCAATTTAAGAGGAGATTAGGTGATTTGACTAATTGATTTAAACTTGTGGGTTGAAATAAATCAAAAAGAGATGAAATTGATTAAGACCAATATTTTGATTTATTTAACCAAAGGGGGTGATGTTTGATTAAATTAGATAAATGTTCCATTTATTTAATTCAATAGAGGAACTATAGAGATTTAATTAAATAAAATGAATTATTTAATTAAAACAGAGATTTAGGAATTAATTAAATAAAATGGTTTATTTAATTAACAAGAGATAATGACTTAACAAGATAAGATTGATTTATTTAATTAAGAGATGAAATGTGATGAATTTAATCAAATAAAGGTTATTCGATTAAATGTTTAGAAAAGGGGATCATTCAAGATGAACCAATATTATTAGATCAAGATTGGATGTGTGATATCAATCGGTATATTTTCCATGTCTACAGTTCCCTCAAGGATTAAAAATCCTTTTAAGGTAATTACTCTGATTGGTTTCCCTTAAGCTAGGAATTAAAAATCCTCTCATAGCATCACAGTAATTTGAGGGAATAACACTAGGATTTATAAAGAAGATTGTTGTAGAAAACAAACCTGCACGTTTGTACAAGGTGGAAACATTTAAAAATTCCCAATAGTTAGAGTTAAGTTGAATCATAGGTTCACCTATCATGAAAATCTATCTCCATAATCATCAGTCATCCATCAACTCCATTCACCCAATAGGAGTAGGCATTGGTCAACTTTTACCTTTATACAAACTTTACTCACACTCTTAATTATACAAACACTTTCAGTAGGAACTAGTCATTAACCTTTGCATCTACTTTACACCCACGTGCCATTGTGAGTAGATTTCCTAAGTTAGAGATCATATTCAAAACTTCAAATCTACCTCATCATTTAGGTACACCCACCTGGGTTTAGCAGATCCTAAAGAGTAGGAGGTGATCAATCCTATTTGCCTTGTTCATTGGCCACAAACATATTAAGAGACTAGCACCCTCTTATGGTCTAAAGACCTATTTTTTTGAGATCTAACATAATCTATGTCAACAATCAAAACCTCCTACAATGCCACCACTTGAAATTTTTAATCTCTTACATCTCAAAATTGAATCACAAGGCATATCTCAATCGCCGACCATCGAGAAACCTATCCATAGCACTCATAATGAAATCATATTATCTATTGATACTCCTCCATCTTATGAAAACTCAAATGAAGAAAAAGTGGTTATGGAAATGCTAGCTTATGGTTTAGGACATAGAGCACACCCGCACACACCTTTCCAATTTCATTCAAGGATAACCCTTGAGATCTCTTTGCAATGGAGAAAGAGATCTTGCTAAGGGTTCTCTTAGGGGCTGAAGATGATCTATTAAGGGGTTCACCACCAAGTTTAAACTTGGAAAAGATAATGAAATTCACAATGAAATGTAAAACCCTAATTGAATACAAGACAACACTAAATGACCTAAAAAGATGAATAAAATGTAACAGAAAGTTATGAGCTAGAAAGTGTGCACCTGGGAGACTAAAGAAGGCAAAATGGAGGTCTGGAATTTTGGAAAATTTGTTGTCATAGTTGATTGGGACTCATTCACCAAGCTAGGAAGATCAGTACAATTTTTGGGAAAATGAATTAGAGCAGGTTTTACTCAAAAGGGTATCCAAATCTATAAAAATATATGTCAGGCCTATATAGTGATCCAGGTGGATACTTGTCGTCAAAAATAGAAGTGTTCCACATGCTCCGAATTTTAGCACCATCTTGAAGAGCCCAGAAAACTGAATCTAACACAATTTGAACGAGGTCGAAAGGAGCTCGTATGTCTAAGTTACACCTGGTCAAAGTTGGGGTCAAGTCGGGTATAAGGGCTAGTTAGAAAGACAAAAAAAATATCATCTCAAAAATGGTCAAAAGAAACATCATGTCGAAGAGCTCATCACCATGATTCCAATGCCATTCGTTTCATCAAAAATGGAGCTCGTACGACGAAGATATGGTCAGTCAAAGTTGAGGGTTGACCATGATGATGTGGCAGGAATGATGACGTGGAAAAAAATGATGACATGACTATTTAAAATATAATTTAAAATGTAAATTCCCTTAAATTTAAATTATTAAATCTTTTAAGTTTTAAAATCCCATACTACAAGATTTTTAAGGATACTAAAAGATTTTGAGAGGATTTTAAGGGATTTAAATGGTAAAATGGCTTAAGGAATATAATTTGTTCTTTGTAAATATTTTAAAAGGGCTTAAAATAATTGTAAAGATTATTAAAAAGGGATTTGGAAGATTATTTTTGTAAAGCTCATAAAAAATAAGAGCTATTATTTAGGAATGAATTTTTTTGCAAAAGGTATATTGTTAGCCCGATTTGTTAAATAAAAACATCTTATGGTTATTATTTCCTCCTCCAATGTAATATAACCTAACCAAAGGCTAAAATAAATCATGTACGATATGTAGGGGGTTATTTGGTTAAGGGGGATTTATTTCATTAATTACGGTGGTTTTCACCCCATATAGTAAATTTGATGTATAAAAAGGGGTAGAAGGAAGGGTTTTTAGCTAAGTGATCTGAAAGTGGATTTTGGTGATGATTTTGGAGAGATGAAAATTTGTGAGAGATTTCCAAGTGAGGAATTTTTAATAGTGAATTTTTAATCCTTGTGCATTTGAAGCTTAGTTAAGCTTGTTGCATTTTTTGAAGGATTTTCTTTGTAATTTATTATCGTCCAAGGAGACGAGAATCTTGTAATAGGTGGAAGACCTTTTAATCATTTTCTGGAGCATAATAGGATCATTCACTCTTTGGAGAGGGACCCAGAGACATAGTCACGATTGTGATGAACTTCATTATCATATTGTTTGCACTTTCTCTCTTATTCGCTCTCACATTTTGGTTATCACCTTGATTTTTAATGCATAATTTCAATAATGTACAGTTGTTTTTGAGTTTCCATTAAATTGTTTAAGTTAAGAATTCAATTATGCAATTATTCTAGATCCTAAATCAGATCATATAGTGGGACTCATTTTCCACTAGTGGTGAATCAGTCCACTTTTTCCTTTCTAGAAATTCTAAATTTGACTCTATGCCTCTTAATCTACTCTGCTCTTCTTGATTGGTTTCCGGGTTTGAAACTACAAATTTCCACTTGTAGGTCTTCTCCAAGCTTCTCCAAGGCTTGATAACACTTTTGGAAACTTTGAATGATTCACAACACTTCTCAAACCTTGCTTCTTGATAAATCTATAACCTAGCCCTATAAATCACACACAAGAAGAGGGAACAATGTTGTGGGGTTAGGGAAGAGGGGTTTTCCTTGGTCAAACCCCTTGTTGGAAATTAATCCTTGAAATAAAAGCAAATACAAATGGAGAATGATGAATGAACAAATAACAATGTTGCAACTCACCAAAACCTAGCAATAAAGTGCTACAAATATGATTGAAATGGTTGCAATGGGTGTGGTTCTTGACTCTAGCTTGAATGATGTTGATCTTGCTTGAATCATAAAACCCTACATCACAATTGTTAGCACAATAATAACATGAAGAATGCAATCTTTTACATGATGATTGATGCTTGAATAATTCTCTAATATGCTTAATAATATACCCTTGAATGCTTTTGAATGCTCTAGTGAATGCTCAAATGCTCTTGTGAACTCTCTTGAATGCTAGGTGTGATTATGAGGGAAAGTTTTGCAAGTATGAATGAGTATGGTGGTGTTGTCATTAATGTTGTCAATGATGTCAACATAGTATAGGTTGTTGTTGAGAAAGGAAATAAGTGATTACTGGTGGTGCATGTACAACTGAGATACTGTTGAAATGTTGTGAGCACATTGAGCTATCTTTATGGTGTTGTAGGTGTGTTGATATGATGAGTTACCAAGTGCTTTTGACAAAATTAATAAATAGTGAAGACAGAATTGTGTGTGTGTTCAAAATGTGCTCTAGTATGTGCTATGCATTTCTTCTACATTGATCCTATGCTTGTGTGGATCTGAAGTGTTGTTTAAGGGAATCCATGGGTGATAAATCCTAGATTATAACTTATGGTTTGATGAAGAGTGAAAATTGTGTTCATTGTTTTGTGAACTAGCCTGGAAGAGTTGTTTGTCTGTGGACTGGGAGAAATGTCTCTGCTTCACAATCCTCCACTAGTTTGTTTCAGCTCTTATAGATCTAGAAGAAGGATTGTAATTGTGTTATCTATGTTCTATCAAGGGTGTTCATGGTTTGGTGCTTTAGAATACTAGTTTCAGAATTACACTGTGTGTTTGTACAGTCTAGATGGACTGATGGAAAATGTTTTGTGTATGAAGGTATTTGCAGTAGCTTTGGATGAATCTAAAGGAATCTAATATTTGTTCCAGTGTATTGTGAAGCATGTTATGTGGTTTGCATGTTATCTTCTTGTTGCGGAAGCGTGTACTTCAAATTTCATTAGTGTTTTCATTAGGTTTGACCGACCTGGTGTTTACACGACATGCGAAGGGTAAGTATCAATTAAGGAAGAGTGTGATTGATCCAAGATGTTGTTTTGGGTCATGTTTAAGTGTTGGTTTGGTCCACTCTCATTCTCATCCATCGTGGGAATGTTGAGTTGCCAACTTAATTTGAATTTGTAAAATGAAGTGTTTGTAGCCAACCTTGGAGAAAGTTTCTAAGGTTGAAGATGGTATAAATACAAGACAAGATGTTAAGGATTGTATGCCACAAGTGTGAGAAGAAAGATCTAGATGTGATAAATTGTATGATAGTGAACTGAGGCAGCAAGAACTTCATTGTGTTAGACTTTTGAAAGCAGTGAGTTGATGGTGTCTATAATTATTTGATCAAGACTGCAAATGTGTGCAAGTTTTTGTGGTGTATCTTCTATTGCACTAAGATAATGTTCTCTATGTAACATTCTTCTTTCTATCTTTCTTTTTCTATAGGCAGTGAGCCTCCCTTCTAGATAGTGAGTCCAATCTTTGGCAGTGAGCCTCTTTGTAAATGGTTTTGCAATTAATCTTATATTGTGAGTTAATCATCACCATGGTTTTTCCCTTATTGGGTTTTCCACGTAAATCTAGTGTTTCTTGTGTTTGCTTTCTATTATTTGCACTTCATGCTCATACTTAATAACAGATTAAAGTGGATGTGAAATTGTTTAAGATCTGTGGTGAATTTGATTGGTGACAATTGATTCACCCCCCCTCTTAGTTGTATTATGCATTTCAACAAAAAGAACCTTGTATTTATACTCAATTATTCAAGAATTCCCAAAATTACAACACTACAAGCCGACATTGGATCTTGGAGAATAAAATCCCACCAAATATTTAAATTAAATTTTATTTTAAGTTAAATGGGACTCATTTCCCACTCTAGGAAAATGGGTCCCACCTAAGGGGACTCATTCGTCCAGAATGGTGAATGAGTCCCACCTTAGGAATTTGAGGTGAGTTTTTCATGATTTTGGAGTTTTAAATGCTTTTGTCAAGATTATCCTAGAAAATACACATAAATAAAGCTTGTGGATGCAAAATGGGGAAAATTAAAGCATAATAAATCCCAATTATTGATAATAGGCCTAGAAAAGTGTGAAAGTGTGTTACAACACTTTACAACACTTTAAAATAAGGAAATATTAATGATAAAAAGAGGTTATTTTGGTGGAATTCATTAAAAAGACCTTAGAAAAGTGTGGAAATGAGTTACAACACTTCACAACACTTAATTAAGGTACCATTTAAATCCATTTACTTCACAAGGGCCCAAGACCTGATGTGAATATGTTAGGCACATTACAACACTAAATTAAGGCCAAGTTAAGGTGACCTTTTTCTATCATTGCATCTAGCCTCCACTTTAGTGAGAGGAGGAACTTTCTTCAAACTCACACTAAATTAGACCAAATTCCATAATGATCAAGGGGGGTTAAAATGTACCAATGTTGATAAGATAAGACAACTATGACCAAGGGGGTTGTGCAAGCCCCTAGGACCAAGGTCCTATGGAAAACCAACATGAGTACAAAGGAACATGCATGAAAATGATAAAGAGAAACAATAAATCACAAGCATGCACTACCAAAGATGAAATGGAAAACCAAAAAAAAAGATTGAATCAAGCTTTGATCATTTTTCCATCATGATGTGGATCAGATCTAGGCTTTTTTTCCAAAAATTGCATACTCACTCTGAGGCAACAGAACTTTAGGTAGTCCACTGGGTGAGAAGGCCTAAAAAGGTGAGAAACATACACTCATGGCTAGTATTCACTCACACACATGCAAGTGGCTATGGGGAATTTCATGCCTTGGTTGGGCTTCCCGCTCAAACCATACCAAAGTTATACCCCCTAATAACTTTAATAAGGTGCCACATAAAAATGATGTTTGAGCTTCATGAGACAATAAAAACTCCATATGCTTAGAGCTCATGAACAAACAAGATGGATCCACAGGCATGCAAGTTGTATTATGCAAGGTGGCCATATAATAAATGCAAAAGGAAAAAATGGGAGATGTTCAAAGGAGTCTTCCTTAGTTCATACGAGGTCTTTAACTTGGGGAACATTGTGCCTAATGTCTCCAAGAGAGGACCAATCAAAGAATAGAAAATTCATAACTTAGGGGATGTAGTGTGTCACATCAAGCCACCAAGAGGAATGTAATATGCTAAGATAGATCATGCTCATGAAGGACATTACAACTGATGGCATCCATAAAGCGAAAAACACATTGTATGAAGTAAGAAAATTGCACCAAGAACCAAGAAAAAGGAAAATGCAAAAGAATAATGCCAATGTATGCCTCCACTTTAAAGGAATTTCTAAACACTATACTATGAGAAAATTTTTTAAAGTATCAAATGATAAATGCAAACAATAAAGATTACATGAGAATCAACTTGGAAATCCCTATGCCAAATCATATGTTTTAGAGTAAAGCTACATCATGCGAGAGAAAAATAAAAGGGAGGGGATGCCCCCAAAATGAAAACACCAAACACATAAGGGATCAACAGATTTGGGGTCAGTATGCTCTTTGCTGCAATGTTCTTAAAAGAGTTTGAACTGCTGTCATCCCCCAAATACACATAGAACTAGAAGAATGACATGAAGAGAGAAAAAACAAAGAAAAACCTTTTGGGTCAACATGGAAGGGACATGAATGTCTCGATGCCTTGTGTCATCCCTAAAACGAAAACACAAGACAAATGAGAAAATGAGAAGAAAAAAGAAAAAGAAAGCCTTTTGGTTCAACATGGAAGAGACATGAATGTCTACACACCTTGTGGCATCCCCAAAAGGAAAACACAAGACAAAAAAGAGAAAATGAAAAGGAAAAATAAAAATAAAGCCTTTTGGGTCAACATCGAAGAGACATGAATGTCTCGACGCCTTGCATCATCCCAAAAGGAAAACACAAGACCAAAGATAAAGATTAAAGATAAAAAGTGAAAGAGATACACAACATAGAGAAGAATGAAGGTACAAATAGAGGAATGTCACAAAGAGGGAGAAAACATCAAATAGAACATCACAGGGGATCACATTACACACATGCAATCACAAAAGAAAATGGAAAAGAAGAAATAATTTACAAGACTAGTAAAGAAAATGCGATTCAACCTATGAGCAAGTCATCTACCTCCCAATCTCAGTCTGTATAAACAGAAGGTGAACAACGCAGCTAAGGGACACCGAAAATGCAATACAAAGACAAGGCTATCTAATTTGTGCCCCCACTGAGTGCAAGACAAGAATGAGCTGAGGTAGGTGATGGAAAATGGTCATGTAATAGAGAGAATAGAATATTCTACAACTATTACATGAAAATGGGTGGAAAAAGATTATCCTATATGATCACTTGATGGAAATCATTTCCCTCAAAGTGAAAGTTTTTCAATACTAACATGAATGCACGACACTTATCAATATTGTTGTTACCAATTTTTTACCTACAACTCAAATTGGTAGAGCTGAAATAGTTTCATTATATTAAAGGTGAAAAGGTTCTAACCCATTACTATTATACTTAGCCATTGTGTATTTTAAAGTGCTTGAAAAAAGGATTGAATTCAAGTTTTTTGTTCAAATTTTTGCAACATAAAGGAAAGTACATAAAGAACACAAGATATTTCTTTCATTCAATTTTGTAATGATTCATTCATTTCATAATGTTTCATTCATTTTGTAAATGAAATATGCACAGAATTGCAAAAGTGTTGCATTTATATTCATTGGAAAGGAGTAATCAAATGTCCCACACAAGCCATGGGAATAGTTGAACCAATGCAACATAAGAGATATGCTATGCATCTGAAGATGAAAGAAATGAAAAGAAGCATATAAGAAAATACATATCCATCATTTCCTGGAAGAATCTTGGGTGGATCTTCATTGTCTCTCGCTCCTCCTCACTCTTGATCTTCAAGTGAACTTGCATCATGATAAAAAAAGGTTGGTTAGAGCTTTAGATATGAATCTTTCTATGTTCCCTATCAATAGAAATATAGCATATTCCTATGATGTATTTGGTCAAAAAATATTAGATGTATGTAAGAGAGCCTAAAAAAAAACATTAGAGGATCATTGAGCTTCACTATTTTTTTTATATAACATGTTTGTTCACTATGCAGGCATAGGTGAAATCATGTTTCTAATCCATTTCTGAAGACATCATAGCATGTGGTGAAAAATGGACACCCACAAGGGTTGAGCCTAGCATGTTGCCCCAAGTCTCAAGAGGGGGAATGAAATAAGAAAACACATTTAGATTTCTCAAAGAAAAGCACTTTCAACTTAAGGAAGTTGCAAAATAGAATGAAAGAGCATCAGTTCTCACTAAAGAGCCTTGTGTGTCTTTAATTTTTATATCATATCTATTTTTTCATCATTATTCATTGTTGTCCAACATTATTTCTATTGTTTGTATCATGTGGAATGCACATTTTAGAAGAACAACTATAAATCATTGTCCACTTGCAGTACATGGTTACAAAGACAAGAACAATGAGGTCATAATGACAAAAGGAATAGCAAGTAGAATGATCTTTATACCTATTCATGCTTTTAAAAAGTAAAAGGGTTTCATAGTTTGTAGAGGGCAGCAGTGTGCAAGTGTCATGGACACCATAAAAGAGCTATGGCAGCCATGCCCAAGTGCAATGACATTGTTTCAATCCAAACAAATGAATGCAATCATTGTAGGTTTAAGTAAAAGGGGAAGTGAATTTCATTCCAAAGGGAAGTTAATGACAAATAAAATATTGAATGATGCGACTACCTAAAGCAAGCCATCATGTTGCTCATAATCATAGTGAGAGCAACGAAGCAGAAATCATGAATTCATTGTTTCAAACTTTCTTTAAAAACTTTCTCAAAAATCAATGAAAGTGAATGTTATTTTAAGATATGTAAGCGTTAGGGATAAAATATCAATGCACAACATTAAAATGATAGAGGTACAAACTTTTTTATTTTGCAAACATGAAATACAGATACAAGCAATGTGTCATTCTTCCATTTTTCTAGAGAAACATGAGAAAAAAATGGAAGCAGCCACAACATAACAAAGGGGCCTATTCTTATCATTCCTCACCGAGTATAATGAGGTACACAAAAAATACAAATGTAGACCCTCCAATTTTTCAAGCCAAATTGAATGGAATGAAATAAAAGGTCACGAAAGAGGGTTCTTCATTATACAAAAAATAATGGAACTTTAGAAAAGTTGCATGCAGAAGGAACAAGAAATACCTAGAAATGTAGAGGCCACGGGCTGTGACAGCATTTAAGGCACTCAGAAAAGTGGTAAAATGAGTGAAAACTAATGGTTGAGCCATAGCCTACCCAATGGTGTGTATTTTTATCATCTACAGAAAGTACAAAACCGTAGCCATGAGATACAAAAGGGCCTTAGAAAATATGGAACCCTCGAATTCTTCATACCCAAAATGCATGGAAAGAAAAATACATCTATTATTGTGCACTTATTGGGCTCGAATCTAGCATTTTATCAATAAGAAGTAAGAGAGAATTCCAAGCTAGATTCTTACCAAGTTTGTTGTAAGGATAACACATTCAAATTCCCTTAGTAGTAAGCTTCCAAAATTATTCAATGGTGGCCTCGAATTGATAAAATACATAAGAAGGAAGCAAGGAGAAAAATACATAAGAAATGCAATAGAGGCTATGGTTGAGAATCCAAGAAACATCCCAAAATGGAGATTAAAGAAGCTATTGTTTAGCTTGTGTAACAAATAAAGCTTACCAATGTATTTGCCTATGAAAGATCTTCATTAAAAACTCTCAGAAATAGTGAAGATGGAGATACTCGAGCTCAAACCCTAGCCAAGTGATGACACCCAGAGGAGACTCTTCCAAAAACATCAAAGTGCAAATGATGCAAGAAAGGTGGAGTTCTATGGTTTTTCTTTAGGGTTTCCAATTGCCTAAGGTAGTCAGCTTTTGATTTTTTCGTCATTGATTCAAAATTTTATGCCAAATATTAATACCATGGTAATGTTAGAGTCTTCCCACATTATGCTTTCCTAGGTTGCATTATCCCTTAGGGTATTTTTTAGGAATTTGAGTAAAAATCATGTGATATATTCCTTTATAGTTTTTATAGTTTTTATAAAAAATATAAATATGTTCAATACTTCGAGAATTCAAATCAAAACCATATATTGTGCCTTGTATTTTTGTAAAAATCAAATCCAAACCTTCTATTTTGAAAAATTAAAACTGCAAATGATGTAAAACATTATTAAGGAAATGTTGCTATAAATTTCCTTAATATTTGTTAGTTTTTAAAATTTAGATAAATCAAACCAAGTGTTGATAAAAAAATTCTCATTTATGTTTCAGTCTTCTTGGGCTAAGGAGGGAAAAAACAAACAAACTGAAGTGTCTATTTCAATTTTCAGTTAGTTAGGCTTGATTTTTGAGTCTTTTCTAGGTTGACCCTATTGGGATGGAAGTTTCCATCTTTTTCACTCAATTTGGAGTAGTTTGGGCACTAATTTTGAGGCTTTTCTTTGGTGCTCAAAAACGGCTTTGAGGTTACTATTTTGGAGAGTAGTTTAGGCTGAATTTTCCACTTTCACTCTTGGAGGATATTTGTAGGATATATTGGAGAAAAACTTAGTTTTTCTCAGTTCAGAATGTTAAACAGGCACAGTATAACTGATAGGGGGAAGGTGAATCAGTTTTCACACAAATTCATACTTAAAACTTTATCACTTATCAATACTTCAGCCACACTATTCTATTATTAAATATGAGCATGAAACACAAATAATAGAAAGTAAATCAACACAATGAACACCAAATTTTTACGTGGAAAATAAAATAAGGGAAAAACCACAGTGATGGTTAACTCACAATATAAAGATTATAAATTGAATACAAAGGCTCACTTACAAGGCCTCACTGCCCAAAAGAGGACTTACTATCCAAATACAAAGGCTCACTTCCTACAAAAAGGACTCTTTGTCCAATAGAGAGGCTCACTGCCTACAGATACAAAAGAGAAAGAGATCAAAAGATCCACCACTATAGTTAAAGCACATTCACAGGATTATAGAAACCTTCAGCTCACTATCTATAGCACACAGAAAACTACTATCACAATTCACTCACACACACACTTCTGCTCTTATGATTTGTGCAAAACTTTTGTCACTTTGCATCACTCTGTCATACAACTCTTCACAATTCGACTTGCTTTTATACCATTCTCAACCTTAGAAGCATTTACCAAGGTCGTCCACAAATAACCCATTTCATAAATTCAAATTAGGTTGGAAGCTCAAAATTCCCGCGGTGGAAAGGAATAAGAGTGGATCAATAAAAACATTTAACCAAGACCAAAATAATATTCTTAAATCTTCTACATGCTTCCTTAAATTTTATTCTCCGAATGAAGTGTAAACACCAGGTTGGATAAACCTAATGAAAATACAAAAGAACATTGATGCGCATGCTTCCCAATAAGAAGATAACACATGGACACTTCAACATGCTTCATTATTCAAGAGACTTCATCTTAGACTTCTTTAGATACGTCTGTAGTAAAACAATATACTTCATACACTGAATACCTTTCACCAAATCATCTGAACTATGCAAACCTATATTGGAATATTGAAACATGACTTCCAAATTACCAAACTTCAACCTTCTTTGCTAGAGCATAGAAAATACCTTCACAAAACATATCCCAAATTTGCAAGATATGAAACAAAACAGCGGAGGACTGCGGAGAAAAAATATTTCTCCCAATCCACAAAACACTGTCTCTGCCAGAAGAACACACATACTGGTGGAAACAACTTTCATGTACCATCTCACTAGAAACTGAAACTCAGAATATATCACCATTAGATTACCGTAATGAAAACTTCAGAATCACATAGGCATAGGATCAACACAGGAGAAACGTGGAGCACATACTAGAGCACAATCTAAACACATTCATCACTTTGACTTCTCTTTATTAATTTTCTCAAAAGCACTTGGAAACTCATCAAAAAAACACATAAGATAGCTCCATGTACTCATAGAATCTCAACTATACATGTACAATTTACAACATACTAAATAGTGTTTACATCAATGACAACACCACCAGACTAGCCCATACTTGCATCAATCTCCCCCTTTGTCATTGATGGAAATACATGATGTGAAAAACCATCAAAGACAAAAAAAATTGCACAACACCCTGGGAGAACACCTTATCTTCTTTTGCAACTGTTTTTCACATGACTTTTTCTCTCCCTTTGACATCAATGGCAAAGAAAAACTTCTTTGATTACTCCCCCTTAGGAGTACACCCATCCTGCAACAATGAAAACCTTTTCTACTCCCCCTACAGAGTAGACCCATCTATTAGTCCAGATAAATGAAGAATCTATGAATTCATTGGACTGATGCACCTTCATGTGCACCTAGTTAGGAGGGCCAATGACCCCCAACCTCTCCCTAAGATGCTCAAAATTATCCTTCAAAAGAGCCTTAGTAAATATGTTTGCAATTTTTTCCTTTGTTGTCACATACTCTAGTCTAACTTCATTCTCCAGCACTTTTTCTCTCAAAAAATGATACTTGATAGATATGTGCTTCGTTCTTGAATGCATAACCGAGTTCTTTGAAATGTTTATTGCACTTTTATTATCACAAAAAATAGAAATAGGATCATCACATACCACACCAATTTCTTTCAGAGTTTTCTTCATCCACAAAACTTGTGTGTAGAAGGATGCTATAGCAATATATTTTGCCTCTGCAGTGGATAAAGAAATTGAGTCTTGTTTTTTACTCAACCATGAAACTAATATTCTACCAAGAAAGAAAGCACCACCACTGGTACTTTCTGGTCATCTACACGTCAAACCCAAACAGCATCTACATAAGCACTCAAGGTGAAATCATTACTCTTAGGGTACCATAGTCCATGTGTGCCTTTAAGATATCTATATATCCTTTTTACAGCTATAAGATGTGTTTCTCTAGGGTCTGCTTGAAATCTAGCAACTAAACACATTGCTTGCATAATATTTGGTCTAGTAGTAGTAAGATACAACAGTCCGCCAATCATGGATCTGTATTTTCTCTTATCAGTCTTAGCAGATTCATCATCTTTGCTCATTTTACATCCGGTTACCATAGGGGTACAAACCGGTTTAGAATCCTCCATCCCAAACTTCATCAACAACTCATTTACATACTTAGATTGTGAAATGAATATCCCTTTATTATTTTGATTCACTTGTAGACAAGGAAGAAATTCAATTCACCAATCATAGACATCTTGAACTCTTTATGCATCTCTTCAGTAAACTTTTTACACATGCCATCATTTCCACCAAAAATGATATCATCAACATAAACAACTACAATCAACATCTTATTACCTTGCACTTTGAAGTAGAGGTTGTTGTCAGTAGAACCTTTATTGAATCCTTGCTTTTTTAGGTATCTATCCAATCTTGCATACCAAGCTCTAGGAGTTTGCTTCAATCCATACAATGCTTTCTTCAATTTACAAACCATGTATGTCTTGTCAAATAATTGAAACCCTTCAAGTTTCTCTAGGTGCACTTCTTCCTCCAACTCACCATTCAGAAAAGATGACTTAACATCCATCTGATATACCTTCAACTCCTTGTGGGAAGAGAGTACCAAAAACATTCTAATAGCTTCCATTCTGGCCACAGGAGCAAATGTTTCTTCAAAATCTATACCTTCAACTTATGAATGTCCTTTGCATACCAATCTTTTCTTATTCCTTACTACTCCATTTTCATTCAGCTTATTCTGGAACACCCATTTAGAGCCAATCACATTTTTATTCATAGGCCTTGGGACTATGTCCCATGTCTGATTCTTTTCTATTTGTTGCAATTCCTCTTTCATAGCTCTCATCCAACTTTCATCTTCACATGCTTCTTTTACAAATTTAGGTTATATTTTAGAAAGTAAACACAAATTTACCTCAGCTACAACTTTGCTTCTTGTATTTACACCTTCACTCTTGTCTCCAATTATTTTATCTTTCGGATGATTCTTCTGTATATATTTAGGAGTCCTAGCAGTAGGTTCTGGTTCATTCTCTTCTTCTTCTTCCACGTGTTCTTATTCTTCTTCCTTCTCCTTATTTTCTACAAGTACATGTCCACATATAGGATCATCAGGTTCAACTTCACTTATCTCAATAGGTCTACGTGTGTCTTCATCAACTTTTACACTAGAACTTTCAATAATATTTCTCAACCTTTTGTTAAAAATTTGTATGCCTTGCTAGTAGTAGAGTATCCAAGAAATATTCCTTGATCGCATCTAGCATCAAACTTTCCAATATTTTCATCATCTCTTTTAATATAGCATATGTTTCCAAATACCTTAAAATATTTCACAGTAGGAGTCTTACTAGTGGATAACTCAAAAGGTGTCTTTGTGTTGTTGTGTCTGATCTGAACTCTATTAAGAACATAAACAACAGTATGTATCACTTCTCTCCAATATACATATGGTACATTGGACTATTTCATCATATTCCTATACTGTCATGTTTTTCCTTTCAACTACTACATTCTGTTGTGGGGTTCTCAGAGCAGAAAATTTTCTTTTATGCCATGCTTCTCACAAAACACATTAAATTCACCAAAAGTGAATTCACCGCCTCTATCAGATCTTAAACACTTGATTTTTAGATTTACTTCATTTTCCATTGTTTCTTTGAATACCTTAAACCTATCCAAGGCCTGATTCTTTTCTCTAAGAAAAGCAACCCATGTCATTTGAGTATAATCATCAATAAGCAACATTAAATATCTATCACCATTCAAGCTTCCAGTCTTAGTCGGACCACAGAGATCAGTGTGCACTAACTCCAGCATTCTAGTAGTAGAATGTTCTTTTCCCTTAAAGCTACATCCTGTCTATTTCTCCAATTGACAACTTCTACAAATAGCATTAGCAGCTCTTGTGATTCTAGGCAGTCCTCAAACAATCTCCTTAGCATTGATCTTGACTAAGTTATCAAAGTTCACATGTCCCATTCTCTGGTGCCATAACCAACTTTCACTTATTTGAGATACAAGACAATGACCATCAACTCCCTTCAACTGATAGATGTTTCCATGAGTTCTTCTTCCAGCAACAATCATATCTCCATTTCTGGATCCTTTTCTAATTTCATAGGTATTGTTCTGAAACACAAGTTTAAATCCATTGCTACACATTTGACCAACACTCAGAAGGTTATTCCTCAAACCCTTCACATAATATACATCATCATTATTATGCACTCCATCAAAACTAATTGAACCTTTACCATAGATCTTAGCTCCTAAATCATCACCGAACATAACTAAACCACCATCATATTTTTCAAGTTTGGTGAAATTACTCGTATCTTCAGTCATGTGATTTGAACATCCACTATCAATTACCTAGTAGTCTTCATCTTGTCTTGCATGAAAAGTAGTAACCAAAGTACCTTCTATCCTATTCTTCTTAACCTACAGATCCTTCTTACTTACACATTTTCTAGAGTTAGTGGATACATATTTATTTTCCAAAGCTAAGAATAAGCATTCACTATCATCAACCTCATTTTCAGATTCATAATTAGAAATACCTACCTCTTCCTTCACATAGTACAACTTTCTATACTTCTTATCCTTCCTATCCTTATCCTTATAATCCTTGTTCTTTTTATGTTTAGCCCTATTCGGACATCTTGAAGCATAATGACCAATGTTACCACAACTAAAGCATTTAAAGGGTAACATACCTTCATATTTTCCAGTACTTTTCTTCAATTTCCTAGTGAAGTTTGCTTCCATCTCTTCATCATCACTATCCAATTCTTCAATCTTCAAAGCCTTAAATTTCATTTTTATCTTCTCTTCTATCTTGTCATCTTTCAGGAACTTCCTTATCTCAAATGCTTGCAAGGTGCCAAACAAATCTTCTAGAGTGTACTTCTTAGGATCATACATTTCTTCAATAATAGAGATTTTATCGCTATAACATTCTGGTAAAGTGATCAGGATCTTCTTGATTATATCTTCATCTGATAGTTTTCCTCCTTGATTTCTAACTTCATTTTCTTCCAATTCAATTCTCTAAAAGAAACTTATAAATTCTTAACCATCCTCCATCTTCAGGTTCTCAAATATACACTTTGCCACTAGCCTCTTTTTCAATTTCACCTTTTCATTTACTTCATACATGTCTTCCAACTTCTTCTAGACTTCATATGTCGTATCCAAAGATTTAACCTTAACTCACTCATTTTTAGATAAACCACTACAAATCGCATACTCTGCCTTCTCATTTTCTTCATAAGCAGAGATCTCATCTGTAGAATTGACATCACCAAACAAAAGTGTATACTTATTCTCAATTTCCTTCTAGGTCTTGAAACCAAGAGAGATAATATATCCTTGCATTTGTCTCTTCCAATCATTGTAGTCAGTTCCATCAAATATAGGGATCACCAACTTATGTGCCATCGGATCTTCCTTAAGTGGTTAAGCTCTACATAAGGAACCAAAAGCTCTGATACCAATTGTTAAATAGGCATAGTACAATTGAGACGGGGGGTGAATCAATTGTCACAAAAATTCAAACTTAAAACTTTATCACTTATCAATTCTTCAGCCACACTATTTTGTTATTAAATATGAGCATGAAACACAAATAATAGAAAGTAAATCAAACAAAATGAACACCAAATTTTTACATGGAAAAACCAATAAGGCAAAAACCATGGTGAGGGTTAACTCACAATATAAAGATCATAAACTGAATACAAAGGCTCATTGCCAAGGGCTCACTTCCCAAAAGAGGACTCATTGTCCAAATACAAAGGCTCACTACCTACAAAAAGACTCATTGTCCAACAGAGAGGCTCGCTTCCTATAGATACAAATGATTTATTTTACAAATCTATGACAATTGCATTGAATGCGTAATGATTACAATTTTAAATCCAACTTAATTTAATAGAATTAACACATGAACATAAATAAAAATAATGGAAATAACAAAGTGATGAAAATAGAATGAGAGAAAGAGAGAGAGAGAGATGCAAACAAAGTTGATAACGGATTTCATCGTAAAAACAACTACGTCTTTGGGCCCCTCTTTGTAGGGTACAAGCACAAAACTATGTCACACTTTCAGCCAAATAAAGTAATCCAACCAGATTACTTTCGACTGACTAATTTTCAGCTAATAGGGTTTCAGCCGAATCCACAGGGCAGCCACATGGCTCCATATTTTCGGGCGAGTTACTTTCGGCCGAAACCTTATCGACCGAAAAGGTGGCAAGATGGCGCCTATGTGGCTCCACTTGTTCGATTGAGTTACTTTCAGCCAAAACCTTATCGGCCGAAAATGTGTCGATCAAAAATATTAAAATAAAATAAAATAAAAACCAGGTCAACCATTTTGAACTCTCGGGCGAAAGGGTTGAGGACGAGAGCTTGTCGATCGAGGTCAACACCAACAGTGACCATATATACCCAGGTTCCATCTGTGGCCATTTGTTGGATTGTTCTATTGGCATTGTTTGTGTTCTATCTCGTTTGGGAGATTTATTCGATGTAATTTGGGTTAGGGTTTCATTAAAATGTGAAAAGAATTTTTTCTGATCAATGTTATTGGTGGAAATATATTAAAGTTTGTGTTGTTTGTTATAATGATGAAGGAAATATATAAATATGGTTGTGATGTTTGGAACATTATTAGAGTTCACAAATTTGATTGTTCACATCCAATAAAGAGCCCCAGAATGTTGGGAATTGGCATAGTTAACAAACCAAAAACTTGAACACACAACATAACTTCAGCATCTGATTATGGCCATGATATTTCCAGTCTAGTAAATGATTTTGAATGCTTGTGGTAGAAAACTGAGTTTTTGTTAACATTTTTTAATATATATATGCTAAAACTAAGTTTTTGTTAACAATACCTCCATAGATCTGTTTTATCTGTCTTTATTTAGACCATTCCTTTGGTCATTCTATAAACTACACCCTTCTATTCATGCACAGTCCTCTTGGGATGACTTTATAAGGTTTCATGCACGGTAAGACCCTTTGTAGATTCTTTCTCAATCATAGAATTCTCAAATTTTATTTCTTGCTTTGGGCTCTCATCTAGTTCCTTCTAGATACATATTTTGAAAATGGGAACCTGTGGAAATAATCTAAAACATGTAAGTTTAAGAAAAAGTTTATTTTTTGGGATGTATGATACTATGATAGACTAGATGATGTTTATTTAGCGAAAAAAAATTTGTCTCGTTCACATATCATTGAGAATGGACGAACTTAAAGAGAAAGTCCTTTGTCGAAGCCAATCTTTACAAGTATGAAAATGAATAAGCCTAATTTAAATGAAAGCATTTTCTGAGTGTTATGCTTTATTTATCATGGAAAAAAATATTACATCCATGTGTAAACCGCATGACACTGGATTTTATATTACACATAATTAACTACTACATGAAGGACCTAGAAGCTATGAGAAGTGAACCGAAGCTTCAAAATGAGAATACTGCCTGGTACTGACTGAAATCACAACTAACTGTTGTTACAGATAATTTGTAAAATGTTGGACATACTTTCCTAGCAATCACTAGTTATAGATACGGGCATGTTGATTCCATACATCTTTGAACAATTGAATTTCTAGCTTAAATGCCTAAAGAATCAGTTGTAGCACATTTAACATTGTATTAACACAAGGAAAACAAGAAATCACAACCATCCAGTGCAAAAAATCAATAGACTACTGAAAGACCAAAACACACAAGTACATCGGAGAAACCCACAGAAGGGAAGAAAACTCTAGGAGATTGAGGCAATGGTCCTCATACCACTATCTTCTAGTCAATTGTAAGTTTGTACAATGTTTCTAGGGTGGAAAAGAGCTTCTAAAACAAGTTCAAAAAGCTTCAAACACCTGCAAATGGTCTCTGCACAATGTCATACAACTGCTCTTTAGTCACGAGAATGACCATTATCATATGATTTGGTATCTTCATGAGGTACTGTCACTTCATTTGTCCTATGGACTTTACATCTTTTGGCACTTAATATATGGTCATCAAGAACCTTGATTTTCCTGTTCACTTACCCTCTTAACTTTTGAGCACTATTTCTTGTCATTCTTTCCACTGTCATCTATTATTCATGATTGACTCTCCTTTGTCCATTGTTGTCCACACCCTATACATCGATAAAAAGCACATACTAACTCTGCCTTCTATGAATTGTGCTAGATCATCACTTTGAATCATTGTCCTCTACTATTTCATGGTTTTGCAACTTCCCAGACCACTGTAGGTTATTGTTCATTTGATGGTTGCCATCTTTTCTTTCATCTAAAATCACATGGGTTGTGTATTTCTACAGCTTGGGATCTCAATATAAAACTTACCTCTATCTTCTAAGATCAATGATCTATCTAGTTATCACTTAGGGCATTGGAAAACTTGTAATCCTTTCAATTGTTCATAAAATTTCTTGTAGCATTGCTATAATGGCTTGGCCTTAAGGACTCTCCCTAGTATGTTGCCTTCTTTTAACCTTTGTTATACTCTTGCCATGCTAAGTTTGGCATTTGAGCTTAACACAATATTGGAGTCCTTACTTTTGAGGTGGTCTTATGGCTCTATTATCATATGAGGATAACTCAATAGGATTATCATGACTATTTATCTCACCCTGCAACCTATGCTTGTTTTGAGGAACTACACAAGACTTTGTTTCTACTTCAAAAATGGTATTATTAGGTTGCCAATTCCAACATTCAACATAGAAGTAGCCATATTTTGTTCCATAGTCACCTAAGAATGGACAATAAAAAACATTTTGTCCATTTAATCCCTAAATCAAGCATTACTTGACTTTCCTGCCCTATTGCTTACAGAAGAAAAGCACACACTTGATCCTGTTTTCCTCATATTTTCTATACATAGAGAACACAAATAAAAGAGGAGAATGCACACAATGAATTTCACTGCCAATATTCCTTCTGATATTTCATTGGAGTGTATACAAATTTAGGGAGTCTTTGAGCTTGAAAGTGACAAAACAATTTGGAGAGAGCTAAAAGAAACATATGTTTGGTTGAGGTGATGTTGCCAAGCAATCTCTTTTTTGTATATATATATATGTGTGTGTGTGTGTGTGTGTGTGTGTGTGTGTGTGTGTGTGTATGTGTGTATGTACATGTACATGCATATATGTGTATGTGTGTATGTATGTATGTATGTATGTATGTATGTATGTATGTATATACATATGTGTACATGTCTATATGTATGTATGTATATGCATATATATATGTATGTACATGCATATATATGTGTATGTGTGTATGTATGTATATATTATATATGTATTATATATACATATGTGTACATGTGTGTATGTATGTATATATATATATGCATATATATATATTTATGTACATGTATGTATGTACATGCACATATATGTGTATGTGTGTATGTATGTATGTATGTGTGTGTGTATACATGTGTGTATGTATGTATGTATGTATTATATATGTATGTGTGTATGTATGTATGTATGCATATATATGTACATGTATGTATGTATATATGCATGTGTGTATGTGTGTATGTATGTATGTATGTATGTATGTATGTGTGTATGTATACATGTGTATGTATGTGTGTATGTATGTATTATAGATATGTGTGTATGTGTGTATATATATATATGTATGTACATGCACATATATGTGTATGTATGTATGTATTATATATGTATGTGTATGTGTGTATGCATGTACATGTATTATATATACATATGTGTACATGTATGTATATATATATACATATATATATATGTACATGCACATATATGTGTATGTGTATGTATGTATGTATTATATATGTATGTGTATGTGTGTATGCATGTATCTATGCATATATATATATACATATGCATGTGTGTGTGTATGTATGTATGTATTTGAGTATGTACATGTACATGAATATATGTATGTATATGTACGCACATGCATGTATATATATATGTACATGTGTGTACATGTATGTATATAGACATACATACATATACATACATGTATATATACATGTGTATATACACACATACACATATATATGCATGTACATACATGTACATACACACATACACACATACATATACATATATAATACAGACATACATACACACATACACATATATGTGCATGTACATACATATATATATATATGCATATACATACATACATACACACATGTACACATATGTACATACACACATACACATATATGTACATACATTTACACACACACACACACACACACACACACACACACACATATATACATGTGTACACACATGCACTCCCACATACATACATGTGTACATACATGTACATACAGATATATGCACGTGTACATATGTATGTGTGTGTGGGAAATGTTAGTATCAAAATAAGATAACGAAAACACACCAATGCAACATTAAACTAAAGAAAAGCTAAATAGAAAGAAATCAAACAAATCAAACAAAGAGCTTCTTTAGAATCGTTCCATTGTCCTCTATCTCCAGTGATTCGCTTGAAGCTGTTGCTCTCAGATTGTATAAGCAAAGCTTCTCAGAATGGCAACCTGTAGAATGAGTATGCAAAGGGAGGGTACTTCTCTATCCTATATGTTGGTGGAGTGAAATGTTGATATACGGATATGCACAAGGGTTGTAGATTATGCACAGGGGTTGTGGATTATGGATGCTATTGAAACTATGATATGAGGATGATAGGCCATGATATGGATTGCTAATATGCTAAGCTATGCTATGCTATGATTATAAAGGCTATGGATGCTGGAAGGCTAATTGACTATAGTTTTCCTGTATGAAAGCTTCTATCTTTTTCAGAGACCCGGCAGTCCCTTTTATAGATTTTTACAGGCAAGAGCCTGGCTGGAAAAGATCAATGGCTGTGAGATTGTCTAGTAAATTTGAATGGTGAGAGATGGAGAGGTTGAGAGGAAGATGGAAGATGTTGGGAGGATGGAGAGAAGAATGGAGGTTTGTCTTCAACCCACAGGAACAACTTTGCTCAGAAACAGAGAAATTTATTTTTTGTTTTGAAGTTGTTTCATGGTTGTTGAAGATAATCCAAATTAAATAAATAAATTTATTTAATTTCATGTGAGTTTGATATTTGATTTTAGGACTATAGAAGATTTAATTAAATATTTGAAATATTTAATTGTGAATAGAATTTAGAGGAATTTAATTAAATATTTGGAATATAGAATTGTGAATGGAATTTAGAGGAATTTAGAAGAGAAGAATATTTAATCTTTATTTGAATAAAATATTCAAGCCAAGATTATATGATAATTAATATAAATAAATCATAATGTTTATTTAATTAATTAAGAAATGGATAAGAAAAGTGATTAAATAAACTTATTTATTTAATCGAAATGAAAGAATGAACAATATAAATAAATTATTTAGATTTATTTATACGTAGATTGAATTCAGAGATTTAATCAAATATTTGGAATATTTAATTAATTACCAGACTATTGTGATGTGACCATTTTTAGATGTATACATTTTGCCCCTCTTTGAAGTGATGTGTTTTACACATTGCTTCAAAGAATTTTGAAATTTTCCCTAGATGTTGATTGTCGAATGTTGATAGGTATATTCCCCCTCAGATGATGAATCGATAAGATTTTGATTTGTGTGAATTTTTTTTTGAACTTTTATGATTTTTTGGAATTTTTCTATTTTTTATGATTTTTTAGATGTCGATTCATCGTTCGAAAATTATGATGTGAAGAATTTGACGTGGAAAGATGTGAGATGAAAAATTGATGACCTAAATTGCCCTTGTTGTGATAAAATGTGATAAAATGCCCCAATTTTGCCTTTAAATAGGTTAAAAATGTCATTTTCCATGTCATTTTCCCATTTTAACCTAGTAAAAATTGTAATTTTTGAGCTCTGGAGTGAGAAAGATGGCACTTCCTATCCACCAGCACTGTTTTGAGTGCATCTGATGACATCAGCGGCCGGCGCAATATGGACTTGCGGTATGTACCTCGTTAACCCTTCAGTGTTTGAAAATTTTCCATTTAGAGCACGTTTTCCAACATTTATGTACCTTCATGCATTCTTTTAGCGCCCATTAGTCTTTTTGTAGTGCCCTTCATGTTTCCTATAGTGCCCTTTAAGGTTTTTGCAATGCCCATTATGATTTATGTAGCGCCCTTCATTCCTCAGTGCCCATTATGATTTATGTAGCACCCATTATGATTTCTGCAGCGCCCATTATCAATTTGACAATGTATGACCTTGTATTGATTTTTTTTTGTGTATTGTGTTGTCTTGATTTGATGATGTTTTGTGTGATTAATTTGTTCCCAAGGTTGTTGGAAAACAAACAGTAGTTGATAAATTTGTTTCTAAGGTTGTTAAAAACAAATAGTTGTTTGATAGGTTTGCTTCTAAGGTTGTTAAAAACAAACAGGATTTTGATAAAGTTGTTTTCCATGATGATGAAAAATAAATAGTTTGATAAGTTTGATTCTAAAGTTGTTAAAAACAAACAGGATTTTGATAAATTTGTTTTCCATGATGATGAAAACAAATAGGTTGTTAAGTTCACTTCTAAGGTTGTTAAAAACAAACAGGATTTCGATAAATTTGTTTTCCATGATGATGAAAGCAAATAGGTTGTTAAGTTTGCTTCTAAGGTTGTTAAAAACAAACAGGATTTTGATAAATTTGTTTTCCATGATGATGAAAAATAAATAGTTTGTTGATATTCAGATTTGATTGATTTGTCGTGATGATTTGATATTGATTTTGCTTTGACTTGATGATTCTTCCTATTCAACGGGAGAGATTGAGCATCTTGCGGTTACGGGAGAAATTTCCAAAGACACGGAGATTGATTCCGCAGCTTGGACAGGCAGATAGAGATGTGATCGAGGCATGCGAACTGACCTCATTACTTGAGATGCCTAAGGTGTGTCTCAACAGAGGCTTATTGACAGCACTTGCAGAGAGGTGGCACATTGATACAAACACCTTTCATTTTCCAACAGGAGAGATTACCGTTACTCCAGAGGACGTAAACCGCATCTTGAGGATTCCAATGATGGGTGAGGTAGTGAGATTTCACAGCTGGGAGGCAGGAGGTACTGATGCTTTGAGGCAGATATTCAGAGATGATTAGATTGTAGGATATTATATCTCATGGGTGGAGATGACGAATTCATATGCGCCTTTGCCCTTTGTACTTGCAGGCTTCATTGGAGGTGTTATGTGCCCCGACCATAGGTCGAAGGGTTTTGCAGTCGGGTGGGGTCGTGTACTTGAGAGTATGGTGATGCAGGGTACATGATATGTTTGGGGATTGTGCATGCTTGCACATTTATATGATGAGCTACACCATATTGTGTATGGTGGAGGCCGGAGTTTAGTTGTTGGTTGTTCATTGTTACAGATATGGGCATGGGAGCACTTTGTCGTTATGTGACCATTGACTCATGGATGATGGCCTGTCGGTCGACTGTATAGATTCAGATATACTGATATCATTGCTTAGCCAAGGTTGGGCAAACTGGATCATTGGTAGTGTCTTCTGGATGATCTCGAGACCATATGATGGCAGCCCTATGTAGATTGTGAGGCATGGCCAAAGGATGCTAGGGAGATGCCCTTTGTCTTTACTTCCAAATATCTGATTGGTTGTACTCCTGGGATTATTGAGAGGTCTCTTCTTGGCCAGGTATGGCGATAGTATGGTCAGCCTCAGGGTATGCCACAGGTTTCTTCTATTTATGCACGTCGGCAGCAGGAGATTTCAGTGTGGGGTCCGCAGATTTCATATGATGCAGCAGTGGCAGAGTTCACTAGTTTGGGAGTACAGATGTGGGAGTACAGAGCTGATATTCTTGACAGGGAGATGACTCCAGAGTATGGTCAGTATGTGTTGGAACATCTTGTGCCATGATTATTTGATCCTAATGAGCATGCCGCTCCAGTTGTAGAGAAAAGACCACATAGAGGCGGACATAGGCGACAGTGAGAGGAGGCTTCAGAGGGTGATGACTCTGAGGAGGAGGATGATGATGAGTCAAATGGGGATGGAGATAGCAACGATGAGGAGAGTGGGGGTGATAGTGGTGGAGGAGGTGGCAGAGGTGGCAGAGGTAGTAGAGGTAGCAGCAGAGGTGGTGGCAGAGGTGGACCACAGATGAGACATTCAGATCCATCGTCTTTAGTAGATCCAGTGGTGTCGAGTCAGATATCTACCTTGTAGAGTAGAGTACAGAGCTTACAGGGTCAGCTAGCACAAGTATAGGCCTTGGTTACATAGCTACAGGGATAGCTGACGACAGTGACAGCTGAGAGAGATACAACCAAACAACATGGTGAGAAGGCCATGGCCTTAGCTGACAGTTTGTAGAGAGTAGTAGCAGGTGATAGCATGATGAGAGAGTTGACCAGAGCGGTCTGGGAGGTAGAGTTCTATAGGATCAGATACCATGATGCAGTGCCACCCGAGCAGAGAGTGAGTTATACACAGTCTCAGTCTACGCATAGTCGCTCTCAGGCTACTAGCAGGGGTGTATCACAGCCATTACCTCTAGGAGGATTATCAGGGGCAGGTGGAGTAGGTCCATTAGATGTAGGTGGGACAGGTCCTAGACTAGCACCATCAAAGGATAGCACTTCGTAGTGCTTTTTATATGATGTCTTAGTGATACTTTGTTGAGACATTTGTATAAACACTGATATGATCCCATTTTTTATGATGTTATGTCATGCATAGCTGACATCTTTTGTACATTTTGACCTTCATTTTTGAGATATATGATATGCAGTGATGATTCCTTATATGATGAATGTGTTTATTTTCTATATGTATGATGTTTTATGTGATGGTTTCATGATGTTATGCTCATGATGTATATGTATGCATGATTTATGATGCGAGTGCAATGTTATGATATGATTGCAATCTATTGATGAATGATTTTATGAATATGAATGTGAAATGATGGATGGTACAATTTATGAATGCCCATGAATGTTTTGATTATGATGTATGCTTTTTTTTTATAATTTTTTGATGCAAATATGTATGAAAAATGTATGAAATGATGTTTTTGTGAATGTCAAAATGTACTTAGTCATTTTATGAAACATTTGATACTTTGCCAGCTTTTCGAAAAAAATCTATAAATGCAAAATGCCAATTCTAGAATGGATGTAATCTATACTAACCATGCAGGGTATCTGTACAATATTGCCATTTGAGAGCTTATTTGTGCTTTTTGTGTCATCATAGAGCATTGAAATATTGAAATTTAATACAAGCATCAAAGGGTATGTTAGCACCAGTGATGACCTGAGTATTGCTTTCATGATTTTTAATATAGCAAGTTAATACAAGCATCTAGGTATAATTGAACCGAGATGACCTGAGTATCGCTTGCATAAACAGACAAGAGTTAACCCGTTTCCCATGCAAATTCTGAAATGTCATCAATGATACACGTAGTAGAGCATGTCTCGCGACCAATTTGCATAGTACTAATGATTCACTCACAAACAACAGACAAAGAAAAATCATACTCCTTCCTTGCTTTTCTAGTTCAGTACGTCATCGAATTGCTCCAGAGATATGATAGAAAATCAACCAACAATTCAAATTTTGCCTAAAGTATTCCAAACATTATTCAGATTAAAATCATCCAACTTGGTTATCAACATTGATGTTTGTGTTTTGATTAACGTTGTTTTGATCATGTTGTTTGATGTTATTGGCATTGAGTGATTGTCTTGGTGTTGTGGTCAATGTATGTTGCATTTTGGCAAACCGTCATTTGTCTATTTGTGATGTTCTAAAAGCTTGTTGCCCCTCTCTTGTCTTAGTCTGTGTTTTTTCCCGCAGTGTAAACACAACCTAAATATTATGGATATGTACAAATTTCATCAAGCCATGATGAAATATAAGGATTCCTATTGCATGATATGGATATGATAGATATGTACAAATGATAGATATGGATAGATGACGTCGTAAAGCAAATGCAAGACATAAGCTAATAGATATAGGAGCCCATTTTGATCACAAGTAGGGCCTGTTTGCTAGGTTTTCACCACTTGTTTTTATTGCACTTTTTCAAGACTTTTTCTAATTTTTATGTTTTTTTTTAGGACTTTTTATGGATTTTTTTGTATTTTTTTAGGACTTTTTATGATTTTTTATGTATTTTTTTAGTTTTGATGATTCAAACATAGAACTTCTTCAAATGAATGTTGTTGATCGGTTCTTCAAATAGGTCCCTTTCTGATGTAGATAACTAATATGCTCCAGAACTATATGCTGCAATGATGACAAATGGACCAAGCCAATTTGGTTCAAATTTTCCTTTTTTTTCTATGTCTTGCTGATTGCGTGGATTTTCTTTCAAGACTAAGTCACCCACTTGAAATGTCTGTGGTTTAACTCTGTGATTGTAGCTACGAGACATAACTTGTTAATAACCCTTCAAATGATCAGTTGCATGTTGACGTCTTTCATCTAACAGTTCTAGCTCTTGCAGACAAGATACTCGGTAGTCTATATCATTTATCAATCCATTGAGTGAGACCCTAAGTGAAGGTATTTCAACCTCTATTGGTAATATTGCTTATGCTCCATATACCAAGGCATATGGGGTAGCTCTTGTTGGTGTGCGAATGCTGGTTTTGTATGCCCATAAAGCTAGATTTAACTGGACATGCCAATCACGACCGGCATCATTTACCATTTTCTTCAAGATCTTCAAGATTGTTTTGTTTGAAGCTTTTACTTGACCATTTCCTTGTGGATAATAAGGTGTAGAGAACCTATGTTGGATGTGAAATCTTTCACAAAGTTCATCAACATTGTGATTCTTGAAAGGCATCCCATTATCAGTGATAATAGAATTAGGAATTCCATATCGACAAATGATGTAATTCAAGATAAATGAAGAGATTTGTTTACCAGTCATGGTTGTCAAAGGAACAGCTTTGATCCATTTTGTAAAATATTTTGTAGCCGTGATGATGAATTTATGCCCATTTGATGATGAAGGATGAATTTTGCCAACAAGATCTAGCCCCCATTGAGAAAAAGGCCATGTCGGAGTGAAAGGTTGCAGTTCCTGTGCAGGTGCATGAATAAGATTCCCATGGATCTGGCATTTAGAACACTTCTTGACAAAAGTAAAAGATTCTCTCTCCATGGTAGGCCAATAATATCCCATTCTAACAAGTTTCTTGGCTAAGGTTAAACCGCTTGAATGAGTTCCACAAATACCACCATGAACCTCTTGTAAGGCTTTTTCAGATTCGTCAAGTTCAAGACATCGAAGGATCGTACCATCAAGACCACATCGGTAAAGGATATCGGCGATCAAGGTATAACAGGATGATTGGCATATGAAATTCCTTTTTTGGTTTCGGGATAAATCTGGAGGTAAGATGTTATTTTCAGGTAGGTATAAATCTTTCCATATAAATGTGAATCAGAACAGGTTAAATGGCATATGACTTAGGTCTCAGGATTATCATAGGCGGAGAGAACAATTGTTCCACCAAAAATTTGTACCGTTTTTTTATTTTCTGATAATTGTAACAAGGAAGCAATTGTAGCCATTGCATCTACATCTTTATTATCAATCCTTGGGATTTGTGAAAACTTGATTGCCACAAAATACTTTTTATAGTCATCCACCATGTTCTTGTAAGGTAGCAACTTATCATCTTTAGTCTGATAATCGTCATTGATTTGATTAATGACAAGTTGTGAATCATCGTAGACTTGTAATTCTGTAATTTTCCAGTCCAATGCTATCTTTATTCTTGTGAGCAATGCTTCATATTCAGCCATGTTATTTTTGCAAGGAAACATCAACCGATATGATTTTGGAATGGTATGTCCTTCAGGTGTGACTAAAAGAATCCCTACCCCCGAGCCATGTTGCGTGTAAGATCCATCAAAGTACAATGTCCATGATTTCTTAATCGTTGTTGTGAAGACATCTGCATCAGGAAATTCAATGTGCATTGGGTTTTCTTCTTGTAAAGGTGCGTCAACCAACTGATCTGTGATGACCTATCCTTTTATAGCTCTTCGATCTACATAGTGAATGTCAAACTCACTTAAGATCATTACCCATTTTTCAAGTCTTCCTGTTAAGGTAGCTTTGCTTAAAAGGTATTTAAGTGGATCAATTTTGGTTATCAACTTAACTGTATGAGCCAACATATAGTGTCACAAATTTTGGGAAGAAAACACTACTACTAGGCAATCTTTTTCAATGAAAGTGTAGTTTAGTTCATGACTTGTTAAAGTTCTGCTGATATAGTATATGGCCCTTTCTTTGCCTGTAGAATCCTCTTGTGCTAGTAATGCTCCCTAAGATACTTTTGTTGCCGAAATATAAAGTATGAGTGGCTTTCCTGGAACTGGTGGAATTAGGACTAGTGGATTTATGAGATATTGCTTGAACTGATTAAATGTTGCTTCACACTTTTCCTCCCATTTGAATGGGACATTTTTATGCAATAGATGTGTAAATGGTAAGCTTTTGTCTGCCAGTTGAGCTATAAACCTTCTGATAGATTGTAGGTGTCCTTGCAACGATCGAAGCTAACTAATATTTCGTGGTGGCAGCATGTCCATTATAGCTTGTACTTTTTCTGGATCAACCTCTATGCCCTTTTCTAAAACAATATATCCCAGGAGTTTTCCAGATTTAACGCCGAAGACACATTTCTTTGGATTGAGTCAAACATTGAACTTCTCCATTCTGATAAAGATCTTTGACAAGATTTCTAGATGTCCTTCTCTTGTGTTGGATTTGGCAAGGAGATCATCGACGTAATCTTCCATGAATGTATGCATCATATTATGAAAAATTGTTGTCATTGCTCTTTGATAAGTAGCTCCTGCATTTTTAAGCCCAAATGGCATGACATTCCAACAATGGGTACCCCAAGGGCATGTGAACATTGTTTTACCTTGATCCTCTGGTGCAATCTTGATCTGGTTGTATCCTGAAAACCCATCATTAATGAATACATTGCATGGCCAGCAGTTAAATCAACAATCATATCTATGTTTGGCAAAGGGAAGTCATCTTTAGGACATGATTTGTTCAAATCTCTAAAATCTATACATATTCTAATCCTTCCATCGAGCTTTGAAATAGGTACGATATTGGAGAACCATTCTGCATAGTCAATAGACCGAATGAATCCAACATCTAAAAGCTTCTTTAACTCTTCTTTAACCAATAATGCAACATGTGGATGCATTTTTCTGAGTTTTTGCTTCATAGGTTTTTCCCCTATGTTTATAGATAAATGATGCATTATCAGATTAGGATCTAACCCTGGCATATCGGCATATGACCAAGTGAAGTTGATTTGATTCTCCTTCAGGAACTCTATGAATTTTAATACTTCTTCCACTACTAATGATGCTGCAAGTTGCAAGATTTTTGGCTGCTCTATTGTACTTATGTTGATGGATTATGTTGGCTCAATCAAAATAGAAGATCTTTCTTGATAATGTTTGGGAAGAGTGTCAAGTTTCTCATCCTTCAGTGCCTCAAAAAGGTTTTCACCCTCATATTCACTCTTTATTTTTCTCTTATTGTGATCTACCACTGCCATATTTTGGTTTTCACTGATAGATCTATCTTTTATTTCATTTATTTTCTAGCTAAGAGACTTGACACCTTCCCTATCAAAATCTTGAGTATGAGATTCTCTGATGGAACAATTGTTTTCTTGACTAGATGAACAAAGGAAATTTGCAATATCCTCATCATCATGGAATGTAGGGATATGGATAGGTGCATCATTGTCCCAATCAATAAGTTCTGGATAAAATAAAGGCATGGGATCATTAGGTTGGGTAAGGTCTTGAGCTGTCAAAGTCATGACATGGTTGTCATTTTCATGATGGAAAAGGTCTATGATGGTATTCTCCTATCGATTATCAATCTCGTTAAAATCCGAATCGTCCTCACTTGAGTCATGATCGCTTTGTACAACATAATCAAGTGGAGGCCTTGAGCCCTCCCCTTGTAAGAACATGGGTGCAAATTTTTGTATGACATCCACCCTTTTCTCTGTTAAGAATGTATCATCAGAGACATCATCCCATTTGTATTCATTGGAATCAGTGTCTGAAATGTTCTGCAATTGGAAAACTGATACATAAAATTTTTGTAGAGTGACATCTTCATGGGGTTTATCTAAAATTGATTCTCCTTCATGAGTTTGTTGTGTTTGTTGTGAAGATGACCCTTCTGTATCTTTACCATATCCAAGTCCTATTTTATCTTTTGGATGTATTGAAATAGGTTGAATTGGCTCAACGATTCCTTCTTTTCTTTTTCCTATAGGACCATTTCCTTCATAGCCCATTCTTTGCATGATAGTATACCCTTTGCCATATTGGTCAGTAGGTAACTTGATGTGCAAGAGAGATTCATCTTCATCCTTGTATAGCCAGCTTAGGATGTCCCTATCTTTGGCTTCTTCCTCAGTGGTGTTAGCTTTAATGAATTTTCCATCAAACTTTGTGATTGGAACAGAAGCTTGGGATGTAGAGGCTATTGCGATCTTTTGATTTGATAGGGTTGGCTGACCATGTGACCTCGGAGAAGGAAGTAAGCGAGAAAGGGATAGCGAATATTTGCCTATTCCTTTGTCTTTAAAATGTAGCTTGGTGTCAAGATTCTTTGTCAATTCTTGCAATTGGCCTTGTAGATTGGAAGAAGAAGCAGTAAAGCCTCCCTATTGTGTGGCACAAGGACGTCTTGAGTTGCTCAGAGATTTGAACAAGTTTGGGTGCTATTGTAATCAGCTTGTATAGTTATTTCTTGTCCATCATATGGAAACTTGAGGCATTGATGGTATGTTGATGGTACTGCTTGCATATCATGAATCCATGGGCAACCCAAAAGTATGTTATAGGAAAGATCACGATCTAGAACCTGACAAAATGTATTTTTCACAACAGGTCCCACTTTGATAGGTAGCATTATTAGTCCTTTAGAAGCTCTTTCTTCATCATCACATGCCTTGATAGTTATTTTCCTTTGTGGATCAATGGAATTTTCTAATATTCCTAAGGCATGTATTAGCTTTAAGGTACAAATGTTTAAACCAGCTCCTCCATCTATCAAGACATGTTGGATTCGGTGTTTATGGATCATGACTTCAAGATAAAGTGATGAATTATGCAGATGTGTCATGGAGGCATCATCTTTTTTGGAAAATGAAATACAAGTGGGGGAAGACAAATGTCCCACCATGGCTTGAAATTTGTCTACATCCAAATCTGTGTCGATGGTTGTGTTTACAAGAGCTTCTTCCAAAATATTCTTGTGTATGGGGGATATTTTGAGAAGTTCAAGGATAGAGATTTGAGCTGATGTTTTTCTCAATTGATCAACTAGATTATAATGACTTGGAGGAGGAATAGATGCCTTAGATGAACTACCTTTTAGGACAACTTTTTCTTGTCCTCTCGTAGTCACATTAACCTGTTGATATTCTTGATTTTGATAACATTAACTCGTTGATCATCTGCATAGATGTGGCAGATTATGTTGTCTTCAACATTATTTATGCTTTTTGCTTTGGTATTTGATGTTTCCCCCTTTTGATAGTTTGGTAAAGGATCTTTGAATGCTTGATGATCGTCATTGGTATGATGTCCTTCAATTTTTATGGTGCCATTGTCAATTAAATCTTATATTAGATTTCGCAAGGCTTGACAGTTATTTGTTCTATGACCTTTACATTGATGATAATTGCAATAATACGAGTCATTCCATGATGGTGGTTTGACTCATGGCTCATAATCTCTTTGTTGTGGTAAGGTGATAACCTTATTATCGAGAAGCTCCTTAAGAGCAGACTCAAGAGATTGACCCAACGTGGTAAAATTTCATCTATTTGAAAAGAATGAAGGTCTGGATGGATTTGACGTTTGGGTATTGCCAAGATTGTTATTGAAATTACCACAATTATCCTTGGTATTTTGATTGGTCATGCTTTCTTGATTGGAGTTTTGTCCTTGTGTGTTGTTTCCTTGTTGGTTGTTTCGTGGAGCACCTGATAGGTTGAAGATAGATGATCTTGTTCATAGATTGTTGCATCTACTATACCATCATTGACAACATTTTTATTTATGTTCCAAAACCTTGTTTTATCATTTTTGTTATGGTTGGATGAACTTGGATTATCAAGTTTTATCACTCCTCTTTTGACCAAGGCTCCTTCAATGGTGATTGTGTTTTCAATCAATTTTTCAAAGTTAGGAGGACAATGAAGATTAAGCCTGTACCTTAATTCTTGATCTAGGCTATTGATGAAGATATCCATCTTTTCCTTTTCAGGAATAGGATGGGAATATCATGCAAATAATCTTATCCATCTTTGCAAAAATGTAGTGAAGGATTCCCCTACTTTTTGTTTCACTTTACAAAGATCAAGCATGGTTATCTGGTGTTGGATGTTGTAGGCATATTGTGATATAAACTGATTTATTAACTCCTCAAAGGTTTTGATGGGGGGAGTGATTTTGGAAATCCACTCCATGGATTGTCCACCCAGACTTCGTGGAAACAATCGCATTAAGTAGGTATCTTCATAAGCAAATTCTAGACTCATATTTCGGAAATCCCTCACATGTTCAATGGGGTCAGTTTTTCCATTGTACCTATCAAATTTAGGGATTTCACAATGTTTTGGAAAAGGGATCATTTGAAGACTCCTATCGAATGGATAAGGAGATATTTCATCCAAAACATACTTCTTTGTTGCACCCCCTTGAATTTCCTTTATTTTCCCTTGTAATTCTTTTATCTGTTGAGTAATGGCACTAAAATCATTAGAAGGAGTTTCAGGATTCTCTTTAATCCCTTCTATATCAAAATTGGAAGGTAACTTACCTCCTTGATTAGCTAATGAAAGAAAATGTCTTTCTTTGTTTCATTCTAATATCCTTTCCATAAGAGTATGGAATTGGGAATCTTGCTCTGCTTCTTGAAGCTTTTCTTCTATTAACTCTTCAATATGAAATGTATTCTCTTCTTTCTCACTATTATCACCCATTTTTCTTTTGGTACTTTCTCCTTCATCTTTTTCTATGTGTTTTCGAGATCTCGTGACAACAGGCATAAGCTTTGCTCCAAATTCTACTAACTTTTGATCAAAAGAATGAAATAGTGCAATTTTTTATGGATATGAAAGTCAGGATAGAATGAAGATTCTATGACTTTAAAAGATTTCTAGTCTTTAGCTTATGTTTTTCCCTAATTGAAAGGATGAAAATCATGTTGGTGGGAATTTAAGAAAAAGATCAAGAAAGGAACAATTTTGCACTTTATGAAGTTTGATCGTAGCTTTGTAAAAGGATGGATTTGTCATAAATGCCTAATGTGATTGAGTTCTCTATTGCAAAAATTGATTTGGATGAGTAGAATATTCAATTGCAGGTTAGGGAATATAACAAAAATGAATACGCTGACTATGGTTGTGCCTTTGAGAAAAGGATCTTCTTTGAAAGAAAGCTCATGAGTATAATGGTTCTACAGCATAATCATCAGTGAAACCCCTAACACAATCATGATATTGATGGATAAAGGTTCTATGTTTAAGTAAAACCTTTCGACTTTGGTACAAGAATCGTCTTTTCTTCAATAGTTTCTTGTAGCTAAGTGGTTTCTTTGGCTTTTTGATTCATTTGAGAATGTATTTCTTAACAAAGGTTATGGATTTCCAATCTCTTAACATGAGAGTAATCAATGTAATCGTGAGTTTTGGATGATCTTTACTAAATTAATGTTTTGAAAACACCTCAAGCAAGTTGTAGAATAGTTGTTTTTAAGTCCTATTCTAAACATTAAGTGTATGATCAAAATGTTTTTCAAAAATTATTTTCACAGGTTTTTCACATGACAGATAGATCAAGCACACTCACTCTTAGTACTCACGTAGGTCACCATAATAATCAATAGCCCACATCTTAGAACTACGTCAACTCACACAGCCATGTCACCCCCAAAGGGGCACCCGTGTTTTTGTCTTTTCCAGGCGCGTACTCAAAGTGATGGAAGTGGATACCGGATCTCCTGAGCAAACGGTCCTTGGTAGTTATATGGTGAGTATCTTGGGGGTAGATTCTTCCCTCCCCTGCACTGTGATTATTATGATGTTTGGAAACTGACTTCGGTTGGATACTACACTAAGTTCGTAGTAAGGGTTTTCGTTCAGTGCGGCAAATGATAGAATCCCTCAAGAGACCTCCCAACCTTTAGAACAAAGGCTTTGGGGATGGTTATCAATGCACACTACTGTCGAATGGGATTTTCATCAACCATCCGCATTTTATTAAAGTGGGTTGGAAAACTTGGCTTTAATTGTTCCCACTTAGATCGTTCTCGTAGGGTGAGTACTTTTTCCCACTATGGCAGGCCTTCTAAAAGGTTTTAACAAAGCCTAAATTTGCATGAAATAGAATAGATAAGTCTGGCATTTTGATCACCCAGTTAAGGGGAGAGCATAGGCCTATCACTGTTTAATCAAAGCAAGCAAGAGTTCAATTTTAAGCCCAAATAAACAGTTTTCTATGCTAGGGGAAGATATTGCTTCACAAAGACATGGAGTTCCTTTTAGTCCAAAATAGAAAATGAAGTGACTATCCTAGGATTGATTCATTCCAATTAAGTGACTATCCTAGGATTGATGCATTCCAATTAAGTGACTATCCTAGGATTGCTTCATTCTTTTAAAGTTCTTACTAGTCGTGGTCGCGTCAGATCCAGTCAAATCTTACTTAAGTCACAGATTACAATTGCAGATTTACAAATTCCATGCTAAAATTAAAAAAATGCACTAAAACAGACATCAAGAGTGCTAAAACAGAGTAAAAGAGCGCTATAGAATAATTAATGGGCGCTGCAGGATGAGTAATGGGCGCTACAAGTTGAGTAACGGGTGCTACAGGATGAGTAACGGGCGCTAAACTAGGTGTGAATTGTGCTGAAGCGTGTTTAATGCGCTAATACCCTCTTTTAGCCGTAACCTGTCAAAAAAATCTGCAAAAAGATGTTAAAATTGGGGCAAGAGCCCCACAGTGGGCACCAAAAATGTGTGTGGGAAATGTTAGTATCAAAATAAGATAACGAAAACACACCAATGCAACATTAAACTAAAGAAAAGCTAAATAGAAAGAAATCAAACAAATCAAACAGAGAGCTTCTTCAGAATCGTTTCATTGTCCTCTATCTCCAGTGATTCGCTTGAAGCTGTTGCTCTCAGATTGTATAAGCAAAGCTTCTCAAAATGGCAACTTACAGAACGAGTATGCAAAGGGAGAGTACTTCTCTATCCTATATGTTGGTGGAGTGAAATGTTGATATACGGATATGCACAGGGGCTGTAGATTATGCATAGGGGTTGTGGATTATGGATGCTATTGAAACTATGATATGAGGATGATAGGCCATGATATGGATTGCTAATATGCTAAGCTATGCTATGCTATGATTATAAAGGCTATGGATGTTGGAAGGCTAATTGACTATAGTTTTCCTGTATGAAAGCTTCTATCTTTTTCAGAGACCCGGCAGTCCCTGTTATAGATTTTTATAGGCAAGAGCCTTGCTAGCAAAGATCAATGGCTGTGATATTATCTGGTAAATTTGAATGGTGAGAGATGGAGAGGTTGAGAGGAAGATGGAAGATGTTGGGAGGTTGGAGAGAAGAATGGAGGTTTGTCTTCAACCCACAGAAACAACTTTGCTCATAAACAGAGAAATTTATTTTCTGTTCTGAAGTTGTTTCACGGTTGTTGAAGATAATCCAAATTAAATAAATAAATTTATTTAATTTTATGTGAGTTTGATATTTGATTTTAGGACTATAGAAGATTTAATTAAATATTTGAAATATTTAATTGTGAATAGAATTTAGAGGAATTTAATTAAATATTTGGAATATAGAATTGTGAATGGAATTTATTTAATATTTATTTGAATAAAATATTCAATCTTTATTTGAATAAAATATTCAAGCCAAGATTATATGATAATTAATATAAATAAATCATAATGCTTATTTAATTAATTAAGAAATGGATAAGAAAAGTGATTAAATAAACTTATTTATTTAATCGAAATGAAAGAATGAATAATATAAATAAATTATATAATTTATTTATACGTAGATTGAATTCAGAGATGTAATCAAATATTTGGAATATTTAATTAATTACTAGACTATTGTGATGTGACCATTTTTAGATGTATACAGTATGTATACATGCATACACATATATATACATGTATATACATGTACACATGCACTCCCACATACATACATGTGTACATACACAAATGTATTGAAAGTCTCAGATTTGGAGTTGTCAAATTTAGATTATGTTATCTAAGTTGTTGCAAAAGGTGAACTATCGAGTTAAGTTCATTGAAGAAAAAATAAATTAAATATGATGAAATAAAGGTCATTCCATGCTTACAAGGCCAAGGTTTCTAATCAAACATAGCATTCCCGAGGCCTAAATTCATCTTTGATGAAAGAAAAAGATGATATCAAAGGAGATATTGTGCCTACAAAACATGTGTACAATGTTTATATTTTATTCCTAAGGAATTTATTTCAAAGAATTTTAACTTTATTACTTTAATATGTTTTAAGTTAGATCGAAAAATTAAGGAAATGTTAACCTTTTTATTTAGTGTTTGATTTAAAAAATAATTGATTACAAAGAAAGGCTAGATATATATGTGACCAATTGTAATGAAGAGTATTTTTTTATTTTGATCAAAATTTTAGTATAGAGTGGTTGAAAGGATAAATATATTTTTTCCATATTTATTCTTGGTCGAATATTACATGCATCTATGATTTAATAGGTTCACATAGAGATAGATATAAAGTTTGAACTAGATCTCATTAGATACATTTAAATTTAAAAATGTTTTCTAGTTTTGAAACTTGAAAATTTTACCTTTAATTTAAATATATATATATTTTTTTAGTTTTGAAAAAAATTCAATTTAAATTTGTTTAGTTCATCATGTAATTTTGTTTTAATGATATGCAGATCTCTATCTATTTATATATATCATGGCCGATGAGGGATCTCATCATTCCCCTCGTTCTGAGCGAGAAGCTCAAACTAGATCAAATATATTTCAGGATAGTATTGCTAGATTGGACAAAGCTCTAAAATGTTTAGAGCAAACAATTCACAACTCCCCCAATTTGGCTAATTGAGATAGATTAGTCACTATTAGACAAGAGATTATTAAGATGATCGAGAAAATTCGATCATACAATCCTTATGATGAAATCAGCATTGAGCAGTTTTACTTTTCTCTTGCTAGGAGTGTTACTGGCACAGTGAAACATAGAGAAGTTGCCAAATTAGTTTCAAGTGAAAATGTGTTATCCATGTTCCCATTTTATAGAGGAAAAAATAAAATTAGAGGATATGTGGTTACGAGGTGTGAAGATCCTCTTGTTGTGCCATTCATATACCCTAGATGGTTGGCATCACATCATAGATGGCCTCACAATGACGAGCTGCCATTGTATTTTTTCAAACAGTTATATGCAGAATTTCATTTACATATAGAGGTGGACTACACATCTTATCCTAAGCATGCTAGCCAAGGTAAAGGCCATTTTTTTGACAAACCACAGTTTAGACCTTCAAATTTTCCACCGCTTGTGGACAAGAGGGCATTAGTTGGCCCAAACCTTTTGGTTTTACCAAAATGTTTAGAATTGGCAGCAGCAGGGGAGGCAGCAACAGGCTCCACTCAGAGTCATATTTTTGAAAACATTACCTCTATTACAACGCAGATTGATCAGATTTCATCTAATCGAGTTGGTAGATACTTATTACGCCCATGGATCAACCTTCCTCCCACTGAGGCTACATCTGCATCGTATGATCCATTTATTAGTGTTGATCTACCTACTCTTGCAGATGTTGAGAATATGACCTACACGACTCTACGTAATACGTGTAGACTCTCAATTTTGGATTTACTAGCAGCATATCAGGTTATCAGTGAGGACCATGGGATTGCTCTTGATAGGGTACCAAACTTTATTTGACAACGATATCCTCATACACATACAAGCCACAAGGTGGCAAATGCAGCTCAGGATATTCCACATCAGCCTACAAGATCCCATGCACATCATGTTTCTATTGATCCTTTAGCTTGTCCAGGTAGTCGTCAGGATGTTACAGGTCACGTTGAGGCTACTGCGACACCTGATCCTTTCCATGGGACATATAGTCGACTTCTTTTTGCTACTAATACTGTACATTCTATAGAGCCCCCTGTGATGTCTTTACATTCTCATGATCTTAGTGACATTGGTAGAGCCATCGAGCAGGCACAACAGGTACTTTCAATTTATAATTTAAATACATATATTTAAAATTGTCTTCTAAAAAATTATGTAATGCATTTTAAAAACTTCTAGTTGTTTAACTCCTGATTGAAATTGTGTACTTGAAAATTTCAAGCAGTATGGTGATTTGCCAGACTTTGGAAATTTGGAGCATGATGGCGATCCCACGTAGAATGCAAATGAGGTACATTTAAATTTAATTTAAAAAAACTAATTACTTGATGTTTAACTGTGAACACATTGAACTCAAGTACATTGTAATTTTAGATAATTTTACATATATATGTACTTGAACACATGCAGGGGTTGGGACGAGGCTCAAGACACAGATTGGGAGATATTGGATCAGGGCATGGATCCACACATCTTGGATCAGCAGAGCGATCGGTCCATGGATCGAGGGAGATATCGGGTTGTGGATCAAGGGAGAGATCGAGCCATGGATCGAGGGAAAGGTTGAGGGAGAGATCGAGCAATAGATTGAGCCAGAGATCTGATGATTCTATTCATACCAGACATCCCTCTCTTTGAGATTTTTTTTATAGTATTACATGTTTGAGATCATATTATTACATGCTAGAGACACTTTTTATGATTTATGTATTGAACATTTACACGTGTTACATACTTATGTTTTATGGTACACATATATATACTTGTTATGATTTACATGTCACATTCATACAATTATGTTTTATGGTTTGAATCTAGGTTTGTTATATATGTGCATTATTATGGTTTGATGAACTCACTTACATTACATCTATAAATACATCATGCATTAAATTAGTTTATGGTTTTATTTATTTAGCAAGGAACAAGTACCTTTATTTAAATTTAAATTATGGTTTGTTCAAATGCACTTGTTGTACATATCGATAACTTTACATTGTGAAATCAAAATGTTGGACTCCACTATCTAATGGTTGCTATTTGTAAATTTAAAAATATGGAAATGTACATGTAATTAATTTAAATAAATAGTTCAAATGAATTTGTCTTTAATAAATAGGTCAAGAAATAGAAAAAATTGAATGCAAATATGCTTGAGATTAATGCTATATATTTTAAAGTAGAACATAAAAATGCAATTGGAAATAGATGATAGTTAGATTGAATTTTTAAAGCTCTAAATGTTCATTTTTAAAGTCAGTATAGGTTAAATACATTTAAATTGTGCATATATCATGCTATACATGAACCTAATTTGTAATTCCATATAATCTAATACACATGTTCATTTGAATGTGCATGCAAAGAATTCTTGAACTAGATGATGAGCTATACTTGTGTCCAGTTGAATGTAAATGAAATCATATATATATATATATATATATTTGAAAGTGTTCACTTAAGAATGAACCATATAATTCAAAGAAAGCATGTAAGCTATAAGTGGAGTTGAATGTAAATGAAATCAAATTTCTAGTCTTGAAAGTTTAAGAATTCCATGTGGAACATTTATATATATGCAATTGGAAATTGATATATATATTTAAATCTTGAAAGTCATGCACATTTAATATTAAATTAAAAATTGATGACAATTCTATATAAATTAAAAATTGATCAAGTAGATCTAGATCTTCTTGGATGACAATTCTATATATAAATTAAAAATTGATCAATCCATATTTAATTGTACTAGAAAGATGGACCATTACATACATGGTCTCAAGCTATACATGGTAAACAAAGTTAAATTGATGCCAAAATGTAGCTATCTCAAGCACCCCAAACACCATCACTATGATTCACTACAATGTTCATATATTCCAATGCACCTTGAGGTGAACAAGAAAGACCAAACCAAGAGAACCTGGATACAATCTAACATTAACAAAATGGATAAATAATAGTTCTATACTTAAAAGATAGGAGCTAATGTTCTTAAGAAAATTTGGATTTTAAAGATGAAATCAAATTATAAGGTCAAGTGATTTTTTATTAGGAGATTGGATTTGAAATGGATGATAGTCCAGATTAAGGATAAGGTCCCTAGATGTTGAAAGCTTTGGGTGATGACGAAAGGACAATATGATGTATGGACTAGATTGAGACCAAGTAACCAAATTTTGATGTTCAAGTGATGTTTTTTTATTATTAAGGATGGAGAATGGATGTATGGTTGAGATGGATCTAGATGGATAATTTTTAAATGATTCTAGGATGATTATGGTTAAATGGGTTATTACTTGATAAAACTTGATCTTAACTTGATGATTAGGATGAGGGATGCTTACCTGATGAAAATAATAAAATTAGGATGTGATGATTAGGATACATGAAAATCCATATGATCATTTAAAATTATTGAATGTTGTGCATTAGTAATGTATAAAAAATAAAGAAAACTAGAGACAACATTTATGTCTAGATTCTTCACCACTCAAACACCAAATCAACTAGATAATTATATAAGTTTGTGGAGTTGAATGTTCAAATGAAATGAAAGATTTGAATGTGAACTTAAGAATTCTGCATAACATAAATAAATTTAAATGCAAAATTGGAACATAGACTAGGTTTTGTACAAATTGTTGCACGTATATATATATATTCAATCTAGCTCATGTATATAAGTGGAGTTGAACAAATATTTAAATTCAAAGATTTGAAAGTGAAAGTTTAACAATTCCATGTCAAACATAAAAATTTACAATCAAGGAATCTAGAGAGATGATATAAAGGAATTTCTAGAGATTCTCAAGAGTGAACTTAAAAGAATGAACCATGTCCAACATGTAAAAATGCAATTGGAAATATAGATGATTTAAAGGAATTTAGGCAAAATGTAAATGAAAACATGTTTAAAGTCACTAGGTTTTGTATCAAGCATATATATGATCTAACATACATGTCACATTCTACAAAAAAACCTATTCTAAATCATGTCACATGTCCAATCAATACAAATATATATTATCTAGATTTGGAGTCATAAATGTGTACATATATCCAAAAAACAACTTAAAGCTCTTGGTACATAAAATCTGGATCCTCTCTATCTTTAATTATCTATAAAATCTTCTCATGATCTTCAATAGGCAACCTCCACTTTTGTTTGGCATGTCCACTTTTAGGTAAAGTTTTTAAATTTATTATTGTTGCCAAAGCTAAGTGATTGTAATGTAGAACATTTTGTCCTGGCCTATAATCAACAAATATAATACCATTTTTATCTATCTTTATTTATTGATAATATGTGCCTTCAATAATGACTGATCCAATGGGATACTCTTGTCCATCACCATTTGTCATCGATTCGACCAATTTTATTTTTGGTTGTATACATCTTAGTAGATAGTAATCTACACCTTCCACATTTTCAGGATCTGCGACTACAATGAAAATATATCCTGTACACACACCACATATTTACATATTTAGGTAAATTATACATTTAAAAGTTGTAAAAATTTATATTTTATATTTGAAACTTACTTAAACATATAATATATATATAAAAATTTAAATCTCAAGATTTTAACTAAATTAATCAATTTCCATACCTGTAACAACTAAATCAGATACACGTTCGTAATCAGCTGAATATAGTGGATCGTAGACATCGACATTGTCATCTTCAGCAAAAGGAGGCATTGATATTAATTGTTTCATTTCCCATTGTGAAACATACCCATCTCTAATATTCTCACATTGATCAATATTTGCATTGTCCTCAATGCAATCAATACAAAAACATGATTTTTCTCTCACATTCATTGCATAAGGCCTACTACTCCCCGTTGTCATGATTTGATGTAGATTTCTAATACCATGAATTGCTTGACAATTATAAGGATTTGATCGATCAATATCTATTTAAATTCAAACTTGAAAATTCAATTTGAAATCATGTATGTACTTGAACTTTGAAATTCAAAATTTTAACAAATTTTGACTAGACATACATACTTGTAACTTCCCAAAAATACCGTGTGTTGTATGTTGAGTCGTGAAGCAGAAAAATGACTTTTGCACCATTCAACAATTTCGTTTGCATTCCGTATGGCATTACCTACAAGTTACACACAAGTTGGCACAATTTGTCACCTATTACTTTCAAGGAACTTAAAAGAATTTAATTTAGTTAAATTAAATATATATATCTAATCTTTTAAAAAATATCAAGCTAAATTGGACATATATATATATATATGGTGAAAACTTTACATACCAGCAAGTTCATGTTGACGAAGTGCACGCTTCACACATGCTCCTACTCCATCGTGCTCTCCTTTTCCATGTCCACTCTCATAAAAATTCCACAAAAATTTGGTGTTGCATCTAGCATGTTGACTGCTTAACCAAACAAAGGCTTTTGCAGACTTAAATTGTCCTGTGAAGTTACAAATAATTAAACACTTGAAAACCAAATTATCTTCAAAAAATTAATTATATATATAGATTTAAACAATCAAACAATTTAAGTCTCAAAGTTAAAAGTAAATATAAATTAAATAAAAATAATTTAAAAACTAATGTACTTACCAGCACATCCATCAGACCATATCCAGTGTTGTTCTTGATTTATGCCACGTCGTCTTAGGTCTTCAAAAAACATTTTGAAACAATAAGCTACATAGATTTTATCATGATTTGTATCATCACTGATATAAAAGTGAACCTCTTTGATGATAATTCTATCATCTTTGCTACCTTGTATTCCATCGACCGCTAACTCTGCATGCCTGTAGCAAACTTGCACGAAGATTGCAACTTGCTCTGAATGATAATATTGACTTTGGATCTCAATTTGAGCACTAAATGTATAGTTCTCAGAGAAATCTACAATAGAGAGAATACAACCTGGTGGAAAACAATTCTTTGAATAACGAAATTGCTTAGCTTGCCATCTTGCACCATGACCATGTTGGATATGTGGATATATGATATTGCGAAATTTACTCATGAATTCATTGTAAGGCAATCCACTCTCTTTGAGAACAATTTTTTTGGCCTCAACTCCTGACTTCATTAAGTATGTCTCATATTCAAATCTCTTCCAAGTAACTTGCATTTCATTATTGTCAACATGTAAAAGATTCTTCAAATCTCCACAATCATTACATACATTTTTTATACATTGAACATTGAATTCATCCGAATTTTTTGATTTTTCACATAGAAGAGACTTCACAAATTGTGTTGTGCTTCCAGGGATGGCTAAATTTTGATCAATTGTTGCCATAACTTTTCTATATGATTGTAGGTGTAGATCAAATTCAACATGATTTCGACAACAACAAGTTTCACGTACTTTATTTATACGTACAAATGATGGTCGTAGTGTTTCAAACATCCTTTGACAAATCTTCACATTTAAAAATTCTTGTTTAAATGCTTCAAAAAGTTCACTTTGTGTTGTATCTATAAAATGTTTTGGATGAGAAATTTTTGTACCATCATCACCTATTATTTGTATAGTATCCCTTCTATTGGAAGAAACACGAGAGTGGGTGGTCCAATATTCAACTACTTGTTTCTTTACATCTTCTGAAATTCTATCTTTTCGAGGAACCCTACAAATATTTACCCAATTTTTCTCAATTTTTCCATCTATTTCATCTCTCTTTTCAATATATCTTTGAACAGTTCTCCTAGAAACATTTAGTAATTCAGAAATTGCTTGAACTTGTCTTCTATGTGATAATTTCTTACTAGAAATTACAGTCATCAACGCTCTACGTGCAACACTTAAATCACTAGACCACTCTTCTTTTCAATACATTCTAATGCTTCTTGCAGGTTTTCAACAATTGTTTGTTTTAAATCTGATGACCTTTTCCTATTATCAACCCCTAACAACTCCAAAACAGGGGTCATTTCTTTTCGTCTAAATAACTTTGCAATTAACTGTGCTCTTCCAATTAGAGATTTCTCTTCAAAAAATTCATCCCATATTTTTTTAGAGTGTAATTTTAATGTGCTTTCAAATAACATATCTTCAGATGAAATATTATTGAAAAGAGAATCTTCATCCATCTCCATCAAATTTTCCATACCATAGTCCAAAACATTTATATTAGTACTAGGTTCAGTTTGTTCTTGTACCTGTACGTCACCTTGATCATCAATATTTTCCATGGGTTGTTGTTCAGTAGATGTTCCTTCATCCGCTTTTCTCTTTCTTTGTCTTACTCGTGTTCGATCATACTTCCTCGATCTAGCCCTTGGATTTTCCATCACAAATTACACTCAAATTTGAATGATTGCCTACATAGAAATTTGTACACACATAAGCTTTCCATGAAACATGTACATGTAATATAGCATAAATATTTTAAAAAGCTTGTAACTAGATGCAAAACATAAACATAAAATATTTAAACAAAAGTTTTTAATAAACATAAACATGCAAAACATAAAATATTTTTAATTGAATAATAAATATTTCTTTGATGTTAATATTTTAATAAAAAAAATAGTGAAAACAAACTTCAAATGCATTTTTCATAAAAACATAATCAATTAAATAAGTTGAAGATCAATACATACCTTAAAAATATCTCAACTCTTCTCCAAATGCCTTTTTTTTTGTCAAAATAAGTCTTGTAAATTTCAAAAATTATAAACCTTCTAAAATGTCGAAATAAACCTTCTTTAATCGAAAACAGTCGAGAAATTTTTGAAATATTTGTTATTTTTTAATTTTTTTAATTTGAAAAATTAGAAAGAAAATATTTTTTATTTTATTTCAGTTATTTTCGGCTGAGTACTTATCGGCTGATAGGTTTTCAATCGATTAGTTTTCGGCTGATCAATTACCAGTCAAAAGGGTTTCGGCCTAAAACAAGTCGGCCGAAAATATCTAGTTGGCATCCTACATGGCAGCCAACTCATCATTTCTCAGATTTTTCTGAAACATTCATCTTTGGCAGAGTATTTCTCTAGTCAGATTGATTTTTTTGCAAAAAATAAAAATACCCTTTTGTAGAGCTTGAAGTTTAGAATCCAAATATATAATTTTTATAATATTTTTATTAGTTTTAATATATTTTATTTTTAAAATAATGCAAGTAGGTTTTAAAAATTAAAAAAAAGAGGTTGATTAGATATTAAAAAAAAGATAGTAAAACTTATTAAAAAAATTTAAATCTTATATGGGGCATAAGAGGAGAGAGTCTACTTCAAAAGGGTATGTTTTCTTTTTTGAAAATAATTAAAAAAATTGAAATTAGTTTGTGGTCCGTGAAAACTGTCAAATTCTAACATGTTTGACTTTAAAACGTTATTACGAGAAAAATATACATCAAAATGTGATATTTTTTTTTCCATGCACAAGATATTGAAATTACCTATTTGGAAAAGAAAAGAAAAAAGTAGGGAGAAATGAAGTTTTTTTCATTTTGTTTCTTTACGGCTCGTGAAGTCACTCTTTTATGAAATTTTCAGCATTCCAAAATTTGTCCTTAAATTGATCAAAACATAATAAAAACAATTTTTTAAAAAAAGTTAAAAATTACAGGAATAAACTACACCAAAATTTCTACATTTCATTAGTTTACACCATTTTGAAATTCAAAACATAAAGACCACTTTTATGTGGTCGAAGTTCAGAATTTGTTTTGCTGTTGGTCGATTCTTTTATAAAATGTGACACAGGTTTGTGATTTTACTCGTAAACTATTATTGCAATGGCCCTCATGAATCTACAATCATAATCAAGATCCAATATCATCAACAACCACGTGATTAAGAAGATAGAACCAACACCAATTGCTCGAATAATGCAGAATTCTAAATGATCCCCATGTTCAGATAATTCATTACAACACAAGAAAATCCTGAAGTTCATGGAACATGTGTTTAATTGCAGCGATATTTCCTTACAACTCACCCACCAGAGGTCCTCAGATGATAATATCGCTTTCAACATTAACCTAGAGTCGAACCCATGCTACCATATAATCATCGTTCCACAACTTCTCACATTTTGACTAACCTCGGGGATTCTGGGGAGGCTCATATTTTTTGAGGCTTAATCCTCTCAGAAAATTTGAGGATGAATGGATTACCTAAGTTTTCGTTCCTCACTGTCTCTTGAGATGCAAATTTGCTTAACACCACGATCAGCTCGATTCCTCAAACTTGTCATTGTGTGTAGTTAATGGCTTTATGTATTGTAATTTACAACGAATAATGTAGTCATTGAACAATCATCACCCGATCCTCATGATTATATTCCTCTCAGTATTCTAATTATTTTTGATCTGCCAGTGTATTTTCCACTTTGCAAATTTCAAATAATCTTCCCCTTGAATATAGTTTTGAGTCTTCATAAACTGATTTCTATATCGATAATCCCTTGGGGCTTCCTTGACAATAATATAAATTTAGAAGGGCCTCACAATTCATGTTAGCGTAGCTCACCACTTCGGGAACTTAAAGCATTGGCGGATTTATAAGGTTTGGAAAATTTACTACTTCGAGGATTTATGTCCTTCAGGAAATTCACATTCCCTTGAACTTTCTGAGCTTCATTTTTGGGTAATCCAGTCACGTCCGGATTTCTCTAACTTCACTTTCGCTAACTCCGCATAGAAGCGGATCCCCCGAAATTGGCTTTTTATCATGGCAATCAAGCAACTGAAAGTCACCTTTATTATCTGCTTGTAATAATTGATCCCGAACATAAAGCACGTTGCATTCCTTCATCAAATTCATGCCATAAATATCCAGATTGCAACTTGAACATAAGAAGATTTGATGCCAACAATCGACCAATCAAGGAAAACACCGAACATAATATTTCCAAACTATTATTTGTCATCATCTTAATATTGTATTTATATAATCTCCTCATCCTTCCTTTGCAAAATCTGGTTGTACACAGAATCCCAGGGATCGTTCATTTTGTGAAATCCAACACTCTATGAAGTCTCTAATCTTTATTCCATACAAAATCCTTGACACTGTGAATTCTCCATGATTCAAATACCATCCATGATTCCTATAAAACCTTCTCCCACAACCTAGAGGACGATGCAACACTGTAGAAGCAAAACTACTTTTTTTTTTCTTAAAAGGTAAAACAAGACAAGTAAAGTATCCTACTCTAACCACATATATCCTCTAGGCTACGCAACGCGTCTACATGTGAACACCATTACTTATAAAATTTAAACCAACCATAGCATATGAATATTAAACTCAAGATACAACATACAACAAAGCATTAAACCATTGCAAGATAAATCTAACACATAGAAATGTATTGAACATATTTCCACAGATACAACACCACATAGCATCCAATACACCATTAAATCCAATAATGAATAGATCATAAATATTATTACAATTACATCACAAAGGTTCACCTCGATACAAATGAGGTACTACAATTATACATAATGATCCACAGTTACAATGAAGAAAGAGAAGAACAACTCCAGAGAACCACACGAGCTCATCAAACAAGAAGATCATGCCATCACGAACAGGAAGAGAACTCAACAGTATAAGACGCACACCACCCAACCATATGGTACCCATAGGCCTAGCCCTCGTGCTAGTCGTAAAAGGTAACCAAGACAATCCTACTACCTCTAGCCACAGGCCATATACAAAATACTCACAGTACAGGTAAACAAGAACAATGGTCACATTGCTTCCAGAATCACTAAATCAATTACAAACACAATACAAATAAACCGATTGTTGTCATAGGAGGAGTGTCATCGCAATGGTTGCATTGGTTATCCAAAGGAGATCTTCCTAGGTCCCGGCCCCCCTCTAGGGTTATCCTAGTAACCTCTTACGAACTTTGGCCCCACATGCACACTAGAGCGGAATTGATTATCTTTCCTAACCTTTTCCAAATTGCATTACAGTAATATAAACGACTTTTCAATTCAAAATTCACTAAAACAATAAAGGAACCTATTCCAAAAGAACTGTTGCCCCAAGAATTGTTGTCGAGCTTCTCTGTAGCTTCAAAATTCCAATGTTGCCAAAGCTTCCTCTAGTAAATTTACCACTTCCAGAAAACACAACAATACCACAACCAAGAATTCTACAGCAAGATTCTAAAATAAAATCCTCAGAGAGATCCACAAATTCCTCACCAATTTTCAACCAAAAAAAAACTCTTCTCGTGAAAACAGCTTTCTTTCCTTCTTCCAATATTTTTCTCTGAGAATCAATTTACAACAATAAGATAACAAATTTCTAACTCACAGTTATCCCAACAAAATATATTTTCCCTCAACAACCCCAGATATTTTCCAACCTCATACATTTAAAATAAAATAAAACAATTAATATATTTCAACAAATTTAAATAATCTTATTTATTTAATTCTCATATAATTTAATAATTACAATTAATTAAATATTTAAATTAAATACACATTTAATCTACCAAATTAAACTTGCACAATAATAAAATACCCAGAACAACAATGATAAGGCTAAGACCAAAACTCAAACTGATGACACACTATACTAGGGTAAAGGTATGACTAGGTAGCCCATTACTATCTCCCAATATTACTATTGAGTAGTGGACATGCTAAGACCTGTGAAACCAGGTGAAGCCATTGTCCTATACCTGCAAACTTACAACACAAGCAAGAGTCGTACATGTATACAGATAATAATTCATACACACCGTGAAGAGAGAATCACAGAAATCACAAGGCACTCACAAGCGAGTGATGCAATACCATTCTCTTCACCAATACAATGTCACATCAACTGACGAGATAATATATCAATTAAACTACAATAAGCATATATAGCAATGTCATCACAACTAAGCATCTATGCAACCATAAAGCATATTAAACATAATCACCATGCATATAATGTGTCATCACATCAATATAGTCTATCATTGCTCCATTATCAGCGATAGAATAACAATAACATAAAATAAAGTCTAACAAAGTATCTGAGTTGTCAAGAAAACATAACAAATCAGAGAGGTGTCACAATTCCCATATACCCAATCTTAGTCTGGATTTTTGAAAGCTCGCTTTCAAAGCCCATATTTTTAAGTATATTGTTGGCTAGCAAAATATGATTAGCCCAAAGTGAAAATACAAATTCCAAGCAAGCTCCAAATGACATGTGCAAAACTAATACTAAACAGGTCGCTAAATAATGACTCCAAAACTTTACAGTGAGATGTGTAAAATTTAACTTTCAGACCAAGCTTAGAATCAACCTCAATGGGACCAACTGAAAATGAAAGAAGTGAAATGCAAACAAAAACCTAAAGTGTGTGCATATATAAACTAGTTTTCTCACACTTATGAAATACCAAGGTGATTATAGCATCAATGACATTGGGGAGATGAATTAATCTTGAGCACCTTAGTTTTCTAATGCAATAAATCAAATCAAGCATTAAGGTTTCTCAAGAAATTCAAGACCGAAATCTGTCAGACTCTTCAAAGCTTGAGAATGTGGTAGGAGACGGATTCGAAAAATCTAAGGGGAGGCAAAATTTCTGAATGGATTAGAATTCAAGGAATCTAAGGGAGCTCGTATTCTCTGAAATAAGTTCAAGCTAGAAAATCCAAGGTGGGCTGGAATCTCTGAATGAACTGATCCTTGGGAAATCCGAGGGAGCTCAGAATTTTTGCACCTCTCCCTGACTTAGTCAGTTTAGCCACTAGGTGAAATTCTGAGTTGAAACAAACTTCCAAAAGACCACTCAAGTGAAGATCAGACATTGAATTTGAGGGTGAAGCAAAACCAAAATTGCAAGAAACCAAACCCTAAAGGAGAAGAGATCAAATGAGGCAAGCAAAAAGAGGGTCCCTGCCTTTGGTGGGGCGTGTGCAAAAAATTGCACAACAAATGGCAACTCTTACTGGGAAAATGCTCCAGAGCATTTCGATGACAAACTGGAATTAAGAACCCAGAATCTTTGGTTTCAATCCTCGCATCGGGTCAACCACAAACAGAGTTTCAAATTCCATGAACAAGTAGACCCTTCCTTTTTCAGAGTCAAAGTGTGTTCAAGTGTATTCATTTCCCTCCCTTAGTTGTTGCTGGAACCAAACTTAGTCTAATCAAGCTACGTCAAGATTCTAACTCCAAAAGCATCTTGGATAGAGCCTCATTGCTAGTCAGGCGTCCATAGCCTCGACGAGATTATCGTTGTGGTTCTTCCGAGCATAGCTCTACTGCCAGTTGGTCGTCCATATCCCCGATGAGGTTATCGTTGTGGTTCTCCTAAGCATAGCTCTACTACCAGTCGGGCATCCATAGCCCCGATAGAGATACCCAGAAACTCCTGATAAAGTGAATATTCTCTTTTGATTTTCAACATTCTCTTTTCTTTTCTTTTGATATTCTTTTAAGATCTTTTAAACTTTCCCTTTAACCTTGTAAGCAATGAAGCTTACACTCAGAGTTGAAAACCATAGTGGCGTTGAAGCAGAAATAAGATTTTTCACCTGACCATACTTCATAAGGAACCTTTAACAACTTTGGAATTCTTAAGGTATGTTTAGAAATGTAAGACCCAAGAACATTCCATATTTAACTTAACCCAGTGACTCATCCACCTCAAGCATTAGCACATGTGACACCAATTAAAGGATTTCCACCTATTGACTCTAGAAGGATGATTAGATTTTGTAAAAGAAATATTTAGAATAATCCCAAATGATGAAATGATTGTTGTGCACATGAAAACATCCCCAAGAGAAGGTAGGGGGACCTCAAGCCAAAGAAGCAATGCAAAGCAAACCGAAGCAGACCAATACTAACCAAAAGCAGAAAGCCAAAGGAAACAAAGCAACTAAACTAACCAAAGTAGAGAACAAAGTGAAATCAAACCCAATACTAAAGAAAACCAACCTAAATAAAACAAAAGTAGATAAAGAAAACCTACAGAAGCAGAGCAATGCAAATCAAAGCTATGTACAAAGAGACTCAAAATGACTCATTATCAGACAAAGAAAACTGAGACCCACCCCCAAATGGTTCATCAATGCATGGACAAGCAATAAGGTGAAAGTAACAGTCCTCAGAAATGCAAACCTATCTTTATATTCATAAGAATAAACCTCAATGTTGCAACATTCAGACTCAAGGGCATAACTAGGAATGATCAGTAACTGAGTAAATTCATTAGGGCCATGATCAATCCAAATGCAAGTTGTCTTTCTTAAACTTCCATAATCAAATTGATAAGCTTCAGTATTTATAGTAAGGAAAGAAGCAACTTGATGTGCTACTTGTTCATGATACTGAACATTGTGCCCATCATTCTCCAATTGTGAAGAGTTGATGCCCATGTCATCAGGAGGTCTCAACTGATGATGCAAAATCAGTCTTACATTCAAAAAATGCAAAACAAAATTAAAGTCTTCAATGAGTAATTTAGGGTGAAAATCATATTGAACATATTGAGAAGTGTAAGCATGGAACTTTTCACCTGTTTGCATGTCTTTGTGAAGATTCAATGATGAAAATGCAAAAGCTTCGTCATGTATAGTAACTTCCCCAACATGATGTTCATCAGGACAATCTTTGAGAATAATTTCATTTACAACAATGTGGTCAAGTCCATCAGTTATGACTACATCATCACTGTTTTCAACATCATTTGGATTCTCCTGCACATTAGCACAAACCACATTAGCTACCTTGTTATTAGCACATAAAATCTATGAATTTTTTGTACTTAATTCATCAACAGAAAGAGGGAAAATAGAATGTGATGACTAAAGGAGCTCCTTGAATTCCTCTCCTATGGGCATTGGTTCAAGTTCTTGATTGTGACCATTCAGAATATTAACTCCTCTATTAGGTTCCCCCTCATATCCTTCAGGACATTCATTCGCAATTTGTCGAAGTTCCTATACTGAAGACTCAATCTCCTCCAAAGTTGTCCCAGCATTTACTGCCATGCCTTCCTCAGATTTAGTGCCAATTGGCTCCTCTACAAGGCATTCACCAATAACTTGTTGAAATTATTCTAGTGGAGGCTCACTCTTTGCAGTTTGATGTACATCCTTTGTATGATCTGACAACCATACTTGCTCTTCCACCTCCTCTATTGATTCTATCGATGTTTCAGCACTATCAGGTTTATGAGTAGGTTCCCCAGACATATCATGCAGCATAAATCCTTCATCGTCATCAGATCCTTGACTGTATTCCGCTAATACATAATTCCCCAAGCCAGTTTTGGATATAAGTACCTCATTTAAAGTGTTATCAACTCGACTTGAAGCATCCTTTTGTCCAAAAAGCATATTTCTTTTAAGTAATCCTAGTACAGCACCCATAATTGTAGGAACTCTTAACAACTCATAAGCGAAGAGACTCACCTTGACCTTCTTGAGTTCTTCTACCACATACTCTCCTATTTTCTATGTGCTTATGTTAGCCATCCACAAACTCATCCTTGCTATTTTCAACGCTTCTTCCTTTATTAATGTCAGATTGTTCCCCCTTCCCAAAGTACTGAGTAGGCATGCGATGAAATGTTTGAACTTCCTCAATTGTAGCCTCTTCTTCATCTAGTGGATCATTAACATTCTCCTCATTACTTTCAAAATTTTGGGCTGCAAAATTTCCACTATATACATGCTCTGTTTTGGCACTTTTGTCGTGTTCTTCTTCTATTCCATTCTCTTCACTTCTTGGAATTGGGGCATGATTCACCACCATGAATTATGTGTCATAAGGATCAGATGGCACTATCTCTTGCCTGCCTAGACCGCTGCTGGCATGTTGGGCTTCCTACTGAAAAATAGATGCAGTAGTCTGGAATTCTTGACAATCTAACTCAGAGTGTTGATTGGTGTTGTGAAGCCTACACCATCCGGATAGAGATGCCCCAGTCAGGTAAAATCCACTAGATTTCTCTCAATTATTTTGCTAATCCAAAGATGTTAGGACTCCTCCATTGTTAGGCTTTGTATCCCTAGTCTTATTCTGACGTGGTGGCTGCCTTCCATCAAATTGTGGCCCTGAGTATTGGTTTTTATCAAAATGTTGTCCTCTATCAAAATTATGTCGTTGATCGTGCATCATATCCCTATTGTCTAGACCATAGTTGGACTGAGTTCCCCTTTGGGCTTCCTAGGATTGACTATTTTGGTTCCTTAGGTAAGTGATTTCAGTGGTAAGCTTCTTAACTAGCTCTGTGAGTTCATCCAGCCTATCGTTGTCCACATTGTTGGGGGAGGGGACAACACCAGCTAAATTTTGCACATAAATAGAGTGGGACCCAGGGTTCAAGGATTGATTAAGTATCTCAGAGTTCTGCAAATAACTTGGTATATTAGATTGTTGATGAGGGAATGCAAGTTGATTCACATTTGGATGGTAGTTTTTCATGGGTGGAACCTGATTCAAGGGCTGACCTAGATGTGGAATCAAGGGTAATTGGGAAATCGGATAATTTAGCATGGGTGTTTGATTAGTCAATGCCTGATTTAGTGTTGGGATTTGTCTTGGGCTAGCAACTGGTCCTAGAGATGGCAAGGGTCCAAAAAGTGTTTTCTTAAGTTTGTACTCACTTTAACAGCTACATCATAAGCTTCAAGTAGGTTGGCAAGAGGGTTTGCTCTCCATTTCACAAAGGTATATGTTAAACTATCTAAAGCCTCATAATAAACCTCCCTGGCAGTGGTGTCATTTACAACATAAGGGGGTTGTAGCCTAGCATAAGCCCTGTGAAATCTATTATTGAAATCCCCTATTGGCTCATTCACCTCCCTCTTGACTCTAGTAAACTACAGATGTAACTCATTGGCACTGATTGGGATCTTAATTTTTTGTAAAAATGCAATCTCCAATTGAAGCCAAGTAGTGATAGACCCAACAGGAAGATGGTTATACCAATAAAATGCCTCATCCCCAAGGGAATATGGGAAAATTTTGCATGCAACATCCTCATGATCAATTCCCCTATCCTTAAGGGTAGTTTGAAAAATCCTAATATGCTCTTCAGCCATCCTATTTGGGTCATTAGCATGAAATTTAGAGAAAAAATGCTCAAGATTTTTAGGCATAGGATTATAAACATTGAAGAATAGGGGTGAGGGATTGTTTGGTAAGAAAGCCATTGGTGGTTGTGGTGGATAGGAATAGCTTCATAATCATAAGATGATGAGCTAGATGTGGAGGAAGAGGATGGAGAAGATGGAAAAGGTGGTAGGGATGATGATGATTCTCCCCTTCTTCTAGTCCTCCTTGACCTAGTAGGAGCTTGCAATTCTTTAAATTCTTCTTCTCCTGGTGTAGATCTAGTCCTTCTGCAAAACCTTTCAGGAGAAATTGCAGATAGAAAATGATCCAGCTTGCTTATTCAGGCCCTCCTTCTAGCACCAATCTATTGATGGTGTTTTCTGCATAGCAACAATTCAAACAAAATGTGATATTCTATCTCTCTTGAAAGGTAAATCTCTATCAGCAAGCCTCAAGAGATAACCCCAAGGTCTCTAATGTCAGGTCTTGACAATGCATAAACAACTTAGATAATATGTGAAAATTGTTGGTAATCACAAGGGGCCTTAAAAAACAAATGCTGGAACTTTAAACTTATCAGATCTTGCAATGTGTCGATACTTGAAATCCTAAATCTAACCCAGATATAAAAAAATGTCAAAAGAGATAAGGGCTGAGAGAGAGATTATAAACTAACTCCTAAGGTCAATCACAACAATGATGAAAGTTGCAAATGGACAGATCCTCAATAAAACCAATCTTTGCTTGATCAAGGACAAGCCCACAACTCCACATAGATGGTGCAATCTTCTAAGGAAACTAAAGATTTTTAGACTATAAACATTCATCCACATACCCAATTACTGGCACAACATGAACAAACATCCACAGTTGAACTAAGTACAAAATAGGGCCCAGACTAACTTTACATAGCAATCTACAATCAGCAAATTGCTAAAAGTATGGACCGGAGATCAATCAACATCATTAACATTTCACCATTATCATGAAAGAACTGAAATCTAACATCTAACATCGAGGATTGAGAACAAGAAACCATAAAACTATTGAAGATAAATACAAAGTTTTCCAAATCAACAACTCAGTTGCATTACTTCTCCAACATTACATAACAATTTCAAGTCTCTCCTCTCCTACAACTACTAACTTGTAGAATCTAACTCCTAACTTAGACAATTTTGGCTTTCTACAACTTCTAATCAATTATTCTAACCCCTTTTACAAATGAGAAGACATTGGCTTTTTATAGAAGATTACATTTTGAATCAATGGCTAGGACTAAATCAATCTGATGGCTAAAATCAATCCTCCAAAAACCCTAAAAAGTTACATTAGGTTTATATTCTTGGTACATCATCAACCAATCAACATAACCTTGTTACATTTTGAAGCAATGAGAAAACAGCATCCCACCTCCTTGGAATTAATGAAAACTCTGATTGGATGAAAGAAAATGTTTCACATGTCATCTAGAAACTCCCTTTAGCTAGACACAATCTTGGCACAAATTCTTAAGTGAGCTCCAAATTTAATTTATGAATTAAAATTCTCCCCTTAGGCACATCTTCATAGGCAAGAGAAATTAAATAGCCAAAATCTCCTCCTTGGGGCACATTTCGACATGTTCTCTTGAATAATCTGATACTCATATTCTTTATTGATAAGCACTAAGGTAACCCCCTATAGTCTTGCATTTCATCCCTTTGTGACAAATGCCTTGATATAAACCCTACCAATACACAAAATTAAATATAATTAAATTATAAATAAAAGAGCATATCCATTCAAACCAAAATATAATAATCTAAGATAGATCAAATTTTAAATAGGGCCCATCCACTTTAATGAACTTTGAAGATTTGCAATATCCACTTGAACAAGCCATATTTCAATATGTGTTGGAATTTCATGACCATGCACACTTATCTCTTCGATATTAGCATTAACATAAACTATAGGTCCACTCCTTGCATTTTAGGAACTTATATGAGTCCCTAGAAGCATGTGTAAACCATGACACAAACACATCATAAAATGGACAGTCTCTTCTTATCACCTTAATGTTCTATTACACTCATTCCACTACTATTTAAATCCATTGTCTTTCGAACTATCACTATTTTTGCACATCATATCTATGTGGGATGGAGATTCGTTCCACAAGAAATAGTAGGCCTGCACTGGGATGACCGCAATCTGACCATCGTTCAACATTTTCATGAATCAAACTTGCCATTATATTTCAATATTGTCGATTACTATGATATATTATCTGAATTTTCACCTGTGATCCTTTATGACTTTAATAGTGAAATCAATACTGCACAAAACATAAAGCATTTCACCTATTGCCCCGAGTCTTATATCGCTAAAACTAGAATATCGAGATCTTCCCATCGACCAAATTACCCACTAAAGCATACTTATATCATAGAAAAATTACCAGTGAAACCATCGATTACATATTTGTATGACCACTTCATTCCAAAACAAAGTCTTTCTATGTCAACGCCTCATATTTGGTATTTCTCCTCAAGACTTGACTTCATATGCCGTTTTGATGGACCATAGCTTGGTCGGTTATAATAGTGTCTAAACTCTAATGATCGCATCATGTAAGAAAGAGGGTCCGAGATCAAAAGAAATGTCCACTCCCTAATGACGAAGTCCAGTAGCTTGTTACGCTTTAATGAATTTAAACCCCGCAGTTTGTTAATCTCATTAGTAGCAAATTTATTAACCTCGTTGCTTGCTACATTGCCCGCGAGTCTTGGGACCATTGATCTGACACTACAGGTTCATACCACCACCCGATTCCTGTTTGAATTCCAAAATTGCCACCACTAATCCACTATTTCTAGTTTCCAATGTTAGATCAACATCTTCTACGCATGGCCACCCAAACTCATGCGCAAACATCAAACCAATTTCTCATCGTCACCTATGGAAAAGTATCCATCACAATTTGATTTTTTGAGGGAAAAGTATACAACCACAATAGAGGACCTTCATTGATTGAGCCTATTGACACTATATCTTCATGACTCCCTTATGGTTCGCACCACCACCAATTATCTCATCTGAATTTCAACATCATCATGCCGTTTACCTTGTCTAGAAATCATTTACCTCGTGAAATTGGTGTTTTCGGGGATTTGGCAACTTCGGGAAGTCTAGCCAAGAGTGAATTAGCTGAATCTTAATTCCTTCAGAAAATCCATCATACGATGGATTAACCGAGTTCCTTTTGTCTTCATGAAATTCTTCATTTTAAAAGAATTTGCAAATCATGCTTACATATTACAATGCAACTCTATTCAAATGCGGTTGGCTTGAGCATACTACGGATCACCATGGAATTTTCATTCTAACTTGGATTTTAACTTCTTCGGGAAATTAATGTTCTCTCTTGAACACCCCAGCTTATAGTCCATGAAGATCCTTCTAACACTCTTTGATGGTGATTCTTCAAGCATTGCAGCCTCCTTTTATTCCTGGCATTGACTGAGTCCTTCCATGCTTAGTGATTCGGTACTCCTTCGTGGGCTTAAATTTTAAATGGATTACTATCACCAATCTATTACACATTTTAGTTGCACCGTGATTTTGATATTCTACCTATTAGAAACCAAGATCAGACATGCAAACCAAAAAATCCTTCTACAGAAGAGAAAATCAGAAAAAGCAAAGCTATCACAAAAAGATGTGCAAAATATTATTATTCAGGAATTCATAATTACATGAGATGGTTTTCTTTATAAAAGCAAAGTATGCATAACCCTGATCTTATCTTGAGCAACAAGATAGCTCAACAAGATAAGGATGACAATAATTAACCTAGGAATTAAAATATTACCTAAGTAAAGTTATGCAAGTGTAATTAAATATTAATTACACTAACAGGTACTGAAATGAAGTGCAATTATTCAAGTTTCACCCTTCCAACTACCAAAACATCCAAGTAATCTCCAAAACACCCATCAGGACAAATCTGGAATAATGATCAACCTGAGACAGATACAGAAAAAAGTGCATGGACAACATAGAGCTCCTCAATACCTTTCCAACACCGCAAAGAAGGTGAAAAACGGAGATCATGGCAAAAAGTTATGATCTTGGAAGCCATAAATGAACATCTGACTTCAAACAAAAATAAGTGCAGCTAAATAGAAAAATACTGAAAAATAAACTACACCACAGGATAGTGCTCGGAACCAACTTTCGGTGATATCTTGTTTTCCCGATTTCGATACCGTATGCCCAAGTTACGCCAAGAAGAAAAAAACTGCTCCTTGAAAGCAAATCAGGGCTAGGTGGGGGCAAAGAGGGCCAGCCATATGACGACATCATTTTGACATCAGCGACATGCGAGCTTAAATTTGACGGTCTGTTGGTCGTCATCTAAAAAAATGCTCCCCTACAAAAAAAATTCGGTCGCTAGAATATGTTGGTAAGATGTCAGAATATTCTGTGGAATCTCGAAAGATTCACCTCGGTATGGACGCCGCTGGATTGCATGTGGGGTGTCGTTAGTATTGTGTTTGGCTTGCCGGGGGTTGTGAGAGCCCCACCACCGGTTGAAGGTTTTTGATGTTTTATAGCGCCGACAAGCTCCAAACGGCTGTCGATGGGCTATAAAGCCTGGCGAAGGATGGCAAGGTCCCACACGAGAAACATGGTAGAAGGCCTGCAAAAAGTGCAGGTTGGGTACACAGTAACTTACGAAAAAAATTTGATTTTTTTTTTCTTTTCTTTTTTTAATTTTTCAAAACAAACTTTTGATAATATTTTGTTTTGATTTTGCAGGAAAATTAATGTAAAAAAACTGAGAAATTTTTTTTTATGAACGAAGAAATTTCAAAAAACCAGATTAATAAAACCCTGTACCTACATGCATGCAAATCGAGGCACCTAGATTTGTACGATCTGCGTGCCTCTAAAAAAATTTTGCCTTTTGTTGCAACTGCTCAAATTTGAGCAAAACCATAGGCGATCTTAGGGTTTTTGGGCGTTGTGAATGCAATGGCGACGTTCGTTTTGCTCTAGAATGCACCAAAAAAATGCTCAAGGTCAAATCCCTCGATGAACCCTGAACGAACTCTGCACTAAATCTCTCCAAAACTCTGAGAAGGGGTTGCATATCAAGGCTCTAATACCATGTTAGAAACCAAGATCAGACATGCAAACCAAAAAACCTTCCACAAGAGAAAATCAGAAAAAACAAAGCTATTGCAAAAAGATGTGCAAAATATTATTATTCAGGAATTCATAATTACATGAGATGATTTGCTTTATAAAAGAAAAGTATGCATAACCCTAATCTTATCTTGAGCAACAAGATAGCTCAACAAGATAAGGATGACAATAATTAACCTAGGAATTAAAATATTACCTAAGTAAAGTTATGCAAGTGTAATTAAATATTAATTATACTAAAACTACTCACCTTCCATCCGGTAACTATCCCAGCAACATATGATTCATACACTCGTGATACTGTGATTGAAACTTATGATCTCTCCCTGGCACGACGTCACTGCATAGGCTCCATGATTTAAGTATTCTATGTTCTTCAATATTGCAACGATATCATTGGTATTCTTAAAAGATCATCGGTCTCCCATCGACAATAAGTGTATTTTGAAGGAGTTGTGATTCATCCAAGCATCTCATGAATGCAGGTCGATACTGTGAATCCTAGTGTTTATCCTATCCTAAAGGTGCAAAATAACTATTATGCAATAAAGAAAAACACAAAGAACACTTCAAAGATTAGCCTAAGGAATGATAACTCAAAGAAAGATAACCAAATAAAGATTGCAAATGATTATACCTTTGTGTTGTTGAACCCCTTGGTTGGCCCTTGATGTTTGAATTCTTGTGTGCTCCTTGGATGACTATGAAGATGGCTAGATGCAAGATGAACTATGTGATAGAATGCTAATGTTTATGGCTAAGTGGCTTGGCTAGATGAGTGAAAATGCTTGCAAGTTGAGTGATCAATTTGGTAGCATAAGGGTGCAAATGGCTAAGTTTTTTATTTTTAAATGCATTAGAAGAGGGGGGTATTTATAGAAGAATTTGAATTCTCTAGAGAATTCAATGGTCGAGATTAAGCCACCAAGGTCAAGATGAAGGGCTATGGTGAGTTGAGGACTCCCAAGCCCTCACATCTTGACATGTGGAGAGTGAAGTGGCCTAGGATGTGATGATGTGTAAGTGAGGTGGAATAAGGACAAGTGATGTGGAGGAAAGACAAATACCTTGGGGGATGAGAAGATTTCCTCAAAAAGGAACTTTTGTCCTCAAGTGAGAGTGAAAGTGACACTTGAGGAATTTTAGAATTCCTCAAAAATCTCCATGGTAAATGAGAAAGTAGTTGGAGAAATAAATGTGAATTAAAAATTCACATGCTTGGGAGAGTCTAGTGGATAAGAGAGGGTTTCCAAAAAGGTGGGAATTTGCCACATGTGAGTGATGTGACAAGTCAAATGTTCTAGAAGTTGCATAGGGATAAGGTAAGCCTTGGAAGGATAAAATGTGAATTAAATTTAGGGTGAATAAAAAGGAATTAAAAATTCCTTGGGAGATGAGGAGTGTTGACCAAGGTACTGATTAGGCTTAACTAATCAGTAATTAGAAGATAATTATAGGGTAATGAAGATTAGAAGCCAACTTGCAAAAGTTGGAGGATGTGACACATCCTAATCAAAGATTAGGCATGTGCACATCCCTAATGATGAGATTAGAGGGTTGATTAAGATTAAGAAAAAGATGTGACATGTGAGGGTTGATTCATTTGATGAAAGGGGGGATTGAAGAGTGAGGTATTTAATTATTTAACTAGATACCTTAGGGATTAGAAGAACTTTAGAGGTATTAACTAAATAATAGTGATATTACTTAATTAATGTGGATAAGGGGATATTTAGACGAAAAAGGGGATAAATTTGGACCAATGTGAGTATCCAAATTTAGGTGTCTACAGTTACAAATCTTCGTGATTACATAAGTCTTTCTGACTTTCAATTTCCTAGTCTTTCCGTGACCTCCATCATGCCCTCGAGAAATACTGAACTTTAGACTTTTGTAAACTATTATTGCAATGGACCTCATGAATCTACAATCATAATCAAGAGCCAATATCATCGAAAACCACGTGATTGAGAAGATAGAACTAACACCAATTGCTCAAATAATGCAGAATTCTAAATGATCCCCATGTTCAGATAATTCATTACAACACAAGAAAATCTCAAAGTTCATGCAACATGTGTTTAATTGCAGCAACATTTCCTTACAACACACCCACCAGAGGTCCTCAGATGATAATATCGCTTTCAACATTAACCTAGATTCGAACCCATGCTACCATATAATTGTTGTTCCACAACTTCTCGCATTTTGACTGACCTCGGGGATTTTGGGGAGGCTCAAATTTTTTGAAGATGAATCCTCTCAGAAAATCCAAGGATGAATGGATTACCTGAGTTTTCATTCCTTACCGTCTCTTGAGATGCAAATTTTCTTAACACCACGATTAGCCTGATTCCTCAAACCTGTCATTGTGTACAGTTAATGGCTTTATGTATTGTAATTTATAATGAATAATGCAGCCTTTGAACCATCATCACTCGATCCTCATGATTGTATTCCTCTCTATATTCTAATTCTTTCTAATCCGCCAGTGTATTTGCCACTTTGCAGATTTCAAATAATACACCCCTTGAATATAGTTGCAAGCCTTCATAAACTAATTTTTGTATCGATAATCCCTTGGGGCTTCCTTGACAATAATATAAATTTAGAAGGGCCTCACAATTCATGTTAGCGTAGCTCACCACTTCTTGAACTTAAAGCATGGGCGAATTTATAAGATTTGGAAACTTTACTACTTTGAGGATTCATGTCCTTCAGGAAATTCGCGTACCCTTGAACTTTCTGAGCTTCATTTTTGGGTAATCTAGTCACATCCGGATTTCCTGAACTTCACTTTCGCTAACTCTGGGTAGAAGCGGATCTCCCAAAATTGGATTTTTATCATGGCAATCAAGTAACTGAAAGTCACCTTTATTATCTGCTTGTAATAATTGATCCCGAACATAAAGCATGTTGCATTCCTTCGTCAAACTCATGCCATAAATACCCATATTGCAACCCAAACATAAGAAGATTTGATGCCAACAATCGACCAATCAAGGAAACCACCGAACATAATACTTCTAGACTGTTATTTGTCATCATCTTAATATTGTATTTATATAAGCTCCTCATCCTTCCTTTGCAAAATCTGGTTGTACACGAAATCCCGAGGCTCATTCATTTCGCAAAATCCAACACTCTATGAAGTCTCTAATCTTTATTCCATACAAAATCCTTGACATTGTGAATTCTGGAGGATTCAAATAGCATCCATGATTCCCATATACCCAATCACAGTCTGGATTTTTGAAAGCTCACTTTCAAAGCCCATATTTTCAAGTATATTATTGGCTTGCAAAATATGATTAGCCCAAAGTGCAAATACAAATTCCAACCAAGCTCCAAATGACATGTGCAAAACCAATACTAAATAGGTCGCTAAACATTGACTTCAAAACTTTACTGTGAGATGTGTAAAAGTTAACTTTTAGACCAAGCTCGGAATCAACCTCAATGTGACCAACTAAAAATGAAAGAAGTGAAATGCAAACAAAAACCCGAAGTGCGTGCATATATAAACCAGTTTTCTCACACTTATGAAATACCAAGGTGATTATAGTATCAGTGACATTAGGGAGATGAATTAATCTTGATCAGCACCTTAGTTTTCTAATGCAATAAATCAAATCAAGCATTAAGTTTTTTCAGGCAAGTCATGATTGAAGGCCATCAAACTCTTCAAAGCTCGAGAATGCAGTAGGGAGACGGATTTGGAAAATTTGAGGGGAGGAAAAAATTTTGAACATATTAGAATTTGGGGAATCTGAGGGAGCTCGGGTTCTCCAAAATAAGTACAAGCCAGAAAATCCAAGGTAGGCCGAAATCTTCAAACAGATTGATCCTCGAGAAATCTGAGGGAGCTCAGACTTTCCACACCTCTCCCCAACTTAGTCAATTCAGCCACTAGGTGAAATTTTGAGTTAAAACAAACTTCCAAAAGACCCCTCAAGTGCATATCAAACATTGAATTTGAGGGTGAAGCAAAACCAAAATTATAAGAAACCAAACCCTAAAGGAGAAGAGAACAAATGAGGGAAGCAAAAAGAGGGTCCTTGCCTCTTGTGGGGCATGTGTGCAAAAAAGTGCACAACACAGATCACCACATAAGTTGGAAGATATAGATCAAGATTTATTCACGAAGCAAGATGTACATATTGGCCCCCAGTGTCTAGAAATGTATGGAATGCCATGGGTGGATTCTTGGATAGGTGTATGGATGGATGGATATGGATTATCTTGCAATAAGATAAGGTGTTCAAATAAAGAATGCTCTTTTGGATAATGCTTCATGGCTCATATAAAGTTGGGTAGGATAGGATCAATGAAAATGACTCATTTCAAGATGTCTACCATAAGCAATTGTAAAGTATGCACCAAACTTTGTCAAGATCAAGATAATTTGGACTATGGATGGATGAAAATGGATTGGGTAAATGGTTCATGGATGAATGGAGTTATTTTGGATAAGATGGATGGAATGTTGGATTTATTATGGATGGGACGAGATGCTTCCACTTAAACCAATGCACGTAGATGCTCGATTCTACACATGACGAATGTTTGTTAGGTTTTCATCATGGTACCTACCCAAAGCGCCACCCATGCAATTTTCACTAGAGGACAATTTTTATCTTTACTATTTTCATTATTTTTTTGATATTTTTTATTTTTCTGAAAGATTTTAATCTCATGTTGAACCACCTGGTGGTGTCAATGTAGATGCTTTTGTCATAATGTTCCATTGATATCCTGCTTGAAGAAGCTGCTTTTCCAAGATGCATGCACTTGAATGCAAATTTGGAGATTCCTTATCTACTTTGTTGATATTGGAGTTAACTTTTTCTTTGTGCTCACATCGCAATAGGATGCATTTTGAATCCTTATGATGAAGGGTGGCTACCAATACATGGTCAATTTGAGAATTGGATATCATGGGTGGAGGCATGGATGGAGTGTGTTTAGGAATAAAAGATGGATTGGTTGATAGTTTTGAACCTTTGACTCTCCAAACTTGGGAAGATGAGAAATGATGGGTGGATACAGAAGTGTGCATGGAATTAGGACCAATCACTTGATATACTTTTTATGTCGATTGAGAAGCCTTCTTTTTCCTTTGTGGGCATCTATGATGGATACTTTTCCCTTTTTTATTTTTCCCCATAGTTTCTTTGATTGATGGAGTTTGATAGGGATAATCTTTCTTTGTATTATTTGGTATCCATGTGTATTTGATTTGTCCATTATGCTTCTTAGCTTCTTTTTCTTTGATAATATTCTTTGTACTTTGATTCAAATCTTTCTTTCAATGTTGGTCCCAATTCGTGGATGGGATGATGGGTAGATGAAGATTCATGACATGGTTGCCTGTAGTATTGACATTGATTTCACCATAAGGACTCTTCATGGTCCCTATGTTGATGCTTGCACTAGATAAAATTGCCCTCAGTATTCTAGAGGTATCACTGATATCTTTAGATCCATTCATTGTCGAATAACCAAGACCTTGATGCTTAGGATTGCCAATTATCTGCACTAGTTCTAGGATACCCTGTTCATGTAGGCCTAATCCTTTTCCTTGATAATTCATTTGTTGAAACATTTTATTTGCAATAGGATATGATTTACCTTGGAAACAAGGTGCCACTCCTCTACTCTATTGTGGATCTTCAAAGGTGGTAGCTTCTTCATTGATAAGATAACTTTCCCTAAAAAATGTAAGTGATCCAAGTTTATAAGTGATAAGATCCTCCATAAGTGTGATAACTTCCTGATTCATATCTTTGGCTTGATCTTGTGAAATATCAAAATTTAATGCTTCTTCAAGAGGTGTTGATGATTCACTTTTGATATGCTTCACAGGATGTTTCTAATTCACAACTTCTATAGAATCCTTCTTCATGACCCATTTTTTATATGTCTCTAGATTCTTCTATACCTTGATCATGTGTACAAATGTTAAGAGTAGGAGACTCTCATTCCTTGGTAATGATATCAAGATTATGTGACTCTTGTTTTGAATGAAGATCATCTATATGTCCATTAGGAGTAAGCATCTCATGGGTAGATGGAGGAATATGTGCTATATGGATATGATCATCATTTGCGACATCTTGTATAGATTGAAGAGTGTCCACTAGATCATTGTAGTATCTTGGAGATACGAATTCTTGATCTTGATTGATTTTGGAATTGCTTTCGACATGCTTTGGATCAAGTTCTTAACATGGGTTAGTTTCAAAGGATGGATTGTTTATAAAAGGTTCTTAGATATCTTCACTAGGAATAAGAAGTGGCTCAATATCCTCTTGAGCTTTGAGTGGATTTGGATCAAGTATGGAGTTGAAGATTCCTTCAATATCTACAACCATGAGGTCAAAGGATGTCAACATGTCTTGTAAAGGACCATTGCTAGACTTTGGTGAAAGATGTTGATCATGCTTTGGAATGAATTCTTGAGATATGTCCTCAAACTCATTGGATGATGTAGAGATATTTTCAATATGATCATTGGTCGATGGATCGTGGATTATGTCAATAGGATCAAATAATTCTAACACTCCTTGAAATAGATCATTGTTTGAGGGGTTCTGATCATGACTAAAAAGTGACTCTTGATGTATGTTGAGTTGATCATTGGATGAGGTAGAAACTTCTTCAAGGTAGTCATTGATGGATAGATCTTGATCATGGTTTCCAACAATTGTGGTGGGGAGATTGTCAATATTTTCAACCATAGGATCAAATGATGTTAACATTTCTCGAATTGGATCATTGTTGGGTATTGTTGGTGGATTTTGATCATGATTGAAAAGTGACTCTTGATATATGTTGATTTGATAATTGGATGAGGTAGACACAACTTCAAGGTTCTCATTGATGGATTGATCTTGATCATTGTTCTCAACAGCCATGGTGGAGAGATTGTCACTACTATCACTAGTGGTTGAATCATGATGATTGTCCTCAATAATTATTTTTCGTTGATCAATAAGATCTTGGATGATATTTTTGAGTTGAATACAATTTGATTGTTTATGAATATCTTCTCTATGATACTCATAGTAAGATCTACCCCTATTCCAAGGGAAGTCTAGGATAGATTTGGAAGCACTTACTTTTGGAAGAGTGATGAGTTTTGCATTGAGTATCTTTCTTAGCACTTATTCAATTGGATCTCCAAAATGAATGTATTCACATTTGTGATCTTGTGAGATTTGTGCTTGTTGAGGGGATTCTTGTTGTGATTGATCTTGGAGATGTGGTGATTGATCTTCGAGATGTGGTGATTGGGTTTGTTGTTGATGTTGTTGATCTTGATATCCAACCTCTTGGCATTAGATATATTGTTCTAGATGTGGTTGTGGACACAACTCAATGCTTTGATGACATGATTTAACCAATGGAAGAGCGTATTGATTTTGGGGTGGAGATGTCTCTTGGCGCAATGAATCAATTATTTGGTAAGTGTAGCAATTTGATCTTGCAAAATTTGATCTTGATTTTGATCTTGACACCCTTGATATAGTTGATTTGGTTTTTGTTCAAGAAATTTTTGAATGTATACTTGTGGGTGTTTGTATGGGATCATGGAAAAATTGATCTTGGACAATGTTTTGATTTGGGATAATGTTTAGATTTGGCATTATAGGTTGAAATTGAGCATTGTTGTGGTTGGGAATCACATTGCCTTGATTTAGGTAACTTTGATTTTGCATTGTGTTACCTTGACTTGGATCAATACATGAAGTCGTTAACATATTGTTTGGACTTTGAACAACATTTGTATGATTCGCAAACATATCTATCCCAAATTTTACCAAGTGTCGATTTGAAATGTTCATGTTTAGTAAACTTGTACTTAGTATATTCACCTTTCCATGTATGGATTTGGTGGGATAATTTTGTTTTGTTGAAGACTCATGCATTGATTGTTTAGTTGATAGATTTGTAGGTTTGGACTTTGATTTAAATCTACCATAGGGAAAGGTGTTACAAAATTTATATTGGGCATACTCACATTTGTTGTACCATTGAGGTTTGTAGGAGATAATGATCCCATGTATGGATTGTATAAATGTGAGTTTTGATAATCAATCGACACTATAAGGATTTGATAGTTTGGTTGATTTTGATTACTCATGATGTATGGATCAAGTTTAGATTCCATTTTCTTCTTGTGTTTTGACCTTGTTGACATCTAAGGGATTTAGGACCAATGATGAGATGAAGGATGAAAGGGGTGAGTGATATGGGTGTTGAACTTTTATGAACTTTGGATCAATACTAGACGTTAGGAATTGATTTTAATTTTATTGGTTTGGATAATGAACTTGTGAATCCCAAGATGTTAGATGTTATTTTAGGATGAACTTGTTCAAAGGGGTGCTAATTTAACTAGAGGTATGAGAAAGGATGCATTCTCACACTCCTAACTAAACAAGGTGATTTTGTTTTGGTTTAAGGATGTACCCAAGTCTAGATAATGATGTTTCCAAAGCTCTAAATTTTTTGTGGGATGGATTCTGATAGATGTTTGGGATGAAAGAAGTGTTTGATTTGATCCTAAATGAACCTAAGAGGGACCTTGTCTACAAGACCAAGATAGTGAAGAACTTGTTTTTCCCTAAGAGTAGCTCAAACCAAAAGACCAATGTTTGCATGAAAACCATATGACCAAAAGATACCAAGCACATGTGTGGGGTTCAATTTGAGTTTAATCTTGGTTAATGACTTGCTTTTACCACATCCACACTTCTTGTTTAACTTTCAAACTGAATGTCTATGTCTCGATTTCTTTTCATCCCACAAGGTCCATTATGTGAAAATCAAGGAATCAAAGGCATATTTTTTCTATGTTGACTTTAGAGAGAAAAAATTGAGATATGGGCCCAAATATTTAGAAGTCTTTAAGGATAGAATCCTTAGGGACAAGCAATAATACTTGTAATTTTCAAAGGTATTTGCTCTTGCTAAAGGGTTTGAAATTTGATGACCTTGTTGAATGTTTGTTTTCAATATTTTTGGATCCAAGCAATGTGTTTAACTAACTCAAAGATTGCACAGCCCTAGGATGGAAAAGAAAATATTTGTTGAATTCCCACTTGGATTTCTCTAATTGTGCTTATTCAGAGCAGATGATTGGAAGCTTGACCACACTAGCTCCCCTCCACGACACTCACATCTATAGGTCATCCAAGTTTTAGTTCTCATGAATCTCCCATGATGAACTTTTCATCTCTACAAAGAACCGCAAATATGTGGGACGGCTTTGGATGTCCGACCTCCTGATGCCAACAAACATTGGGATTTTGGATTCTAAACAAAGGTTCATAGTAAGGGCATCCAGTTTAGGGGATGCAATGATAAAATCCTTGTGAGAGATCTCCCAACCCTTAGAACAAGGGCTTTACGCATCATAAAGACACTGGGGGAGAGTTATCATGCACCACTTCCCATTGTTTATGATTTTCATCACAACCACAAATTTATATAGCGGTTTGGAAGAGCTTGGCTTATGCTCGTTGTCGCTTGGGTCGTTCCCTTAGGACGAGTACTTTTTCCCACCAAGGAAGGCCCTCTAAAGATAGACAAAAGCGAGTAGGTGCATCTATAGTTCAATCAATCTGTGTTTGCATGAACAAAGAGAGAACACATGCAATGTCCTTTCTCACACTAGCAAGATTTTGTTCAATTTTAAGAGCCCAAATTTGAAATGTGGAGGCAATCTTTTAGACAACCTAATATCACTAAAATGCTTTTGATTCTCAAGATCATCGTGAAGCACAAGAGAAGTGCATACGCATTCCAATGGTATTAGTTTGTAAAAAAAATTACAAAACAAGATAAACACATGTTCATTTTAAATCCTTGAAGACAATAGTGAGTTCTTTTTAAAGCACCAAAGTTGAATGTGAAATTGATTGTTCAATTTTAGTCCCAAATCAAAATTCTAGTAAGTGTCTAAGGTTTGATTTTAACCAACTTGACAAAGCTTGAGTTGTAGATTAATTTTATGCCAAAAATAATTCTAGTTGGTCCTAAAGCATGAAAGTAAAATATATGGTAGGTTATTTTCCCATGAGTGTTTAAAAACACCATTACAATGAGTATCAAATACTTTTTTTTTCACTTCCATGCTTGATGATCCTTTAAAACCTGTAATCCAAGCTCCAAATGTTAGATGAACTCAAGAAACAAGAAGATATGAGGGTTAGATAAATGATTAAGCATAGAAACCCTAAAAATTAGACCAATTTTTCATTGTGATTTGCAATTAGGTGAAAATTTGAAAATTTTAACTCTATCAAAGTTAAGAAACACCTACACCATTGCATAGCTTATGAAATTCTAACCCATTTCAAAAAAAAAATTGAAAAAAACCTTCATATGACCAAGATATGGCCATTTTAAGATTAACTATAAAAGCAAAAAAAAAACAAAGAGCATATGCGCTAAAACAGAGAGCATAGGCACTAAAACAAAGATCATATGTGCTAAAACAGAGAGTATATGCACTAAAATATCTTTTATATGCACTGAAATAGGAGGTAAATGCGCTAGTCTAGGTTGTGGATGTGCTATAACAGGGCTTTGATGAGCTAAACGTCACCACCAACGCACTAAAATAGACAATGGATGCGCTACATCATAATTCACGAACAGATCTGTTAACGAAACTTGCAAGAAAACATATTAAAATCGGGGCTAGGCCCCACAGTGGGCACCAAAATGTGAATGCTTCAACCTAGACCTATTCAAACATGGACAAACAAATAAACATTAGTCCTCAAACAATTTTAAACCAAACATTCCCCATGAAATTCATTCAAACACAAGAACAAGAAAACAAAGTAAAATATCAAATAAAATCTAACGACATCTTATTCAAAAATACTCAAACCAGCATCCCGTGGGGGAATTGGTGCTTCTTTGATGTGGAAAGAAGCCCTTTCCTAGTTCCTTGATAAGCTTGATGATGATTGATTGATCCTTGATGAAAAATGCCAATAACCTAGCTATGGATGATGGAATTATATGCTAACATGGATGAAAATGGATACTTTGAATTCAAAATGACTATAATAACCTTGTATAAACTTGTGAATGATTGTGGATTCAAATGAGCATAATGATCTTACATGGATTGTGGATACCAAATCAATAGAGAAGGCCTCTATTTATAATGAAGAAGAGTTGAAGAATGAATAGGATGAATGTGGGATTAACATTTGAACCAATGGCATTGTGTCACTTGTCAACATGCTAATGAAGGAGAGTGGAGCACATTTTGAACAATGTGCATGTTAAATGCATGTAGGTGGAATTTGAATTTGAAGAAGTGACTTGTGTAACGAGGGATGTAAGAGGAATTAATGCCAAGTTGGCTTGTGTAAGAGGACATGTAAGAGCTTTTAATGCCAAGTTGGAGGACAAAAGTCCTTTGGGAGGGAGAATTCAAATAAGTGGAATATTCCAATAATATGCCATATTTGAATGGAAATAGGAAGAATTAATAAATCAAACAAATTGATTTACATGTGCAACTTACAAAAGCTAGAGGAATGGAGGATTAGTGTTAGAATTTAATTAGGATTAATTAACTTAGATGAAGTTAGTTTGATTTGACATTTGATTTAGATATTTAGATTTATTTAAATCAAATGAGAAGATAGTTGGGAGATAAATTTAATTAAATAAAATGATTTATTCAATTAAAAGAAGAACATTAGGATTAAATAAAGTTTATTTATTTAATCAAAGAGGAAAATGATGAAATAACCTGATAATGTGTATTATCTAATTAAGGAGGAAATTTAATGAATTTAATTAAATAAAGATTATTAAATTAAATGATTAGTAAAGAAGTGATCAAGGAAGAATCGAAGTTAGTCAATCAGAGTCGAATGCATGATATCAATCAAGATAATTTATGTGTCTACAAGGAGATTATTGGAGGATTAACCCCATCTATTTGGTAGGCCTTAACACCCCTGACCATTAGGATATACTAAATTAGTCCATAAAAATTGATATACTACTAATTTAACTAAAAATACTTGGTATGACACATGACCAATCAAACTCACACAACCAAGTAGCACAATACACTAAAAAAAATGATGGATAGAAGAGACAACTTATGGAATGTGCTATCTTAACAATAATCTAGAAACTCATCATTAAAGTACATATGTTCCATCATAGAATAAACAATAACCAATCATTGTTCATTCACTATCAAAAATTCCATAGACCCATAGCTAGCACATTATAGCATTTATGATTTTTTCCCTATCTCAAAGAGCAACACAAAAAGTTATCACAAAAGGTTTTAAATTACTTAGTTCAAGTTCGTATAATTCACTTGCCTTATCAAAATGTGCACTTTGTATGACTCATTTCCCTTGGATGCATGTGTAAATTTTCTATTATACACTATCAATTGTGTAGTCCATTTTAGCCATTATATTAATGATTGGTCCATAATTAGAAAGTAATGTATAATATTTATAAATTTGTTTCAATCTAAGTGAATAAATTTTATACATTTACTTCATCATTATATCCTTTCAAGGATTATACTATAGTCTACTAACCTAATATAACAAAATCACAATCATTAATAGAAAAATTTAAACAATGCTCAAACAACCACCATCCAAAACACCACAAAAGAATAGCTAACATACATTTGTGGACCTATTTAATATCTCATCTAAGGTCTTCACCATTCTTTTACTCTTCCTTGTCTACACTTTTTCATTTTTTTCCTTTTCAATCCTTGATAAGACAAGTTGTATACTATAAATAAACCTTAAATAATTTCAAATTCAACCCAAGTAGTGAAGGGAATCTCAAAGCGCAATTCCCAAAAATAAATTCCATTCATGTTTTTATGAAGAACTTATGTATGATGATATCTAGCAATGCTATACTTTTTCCTAAAAACCATAATGACTCCAGGAGATCACAATGGTGGCCAAACCACTAACAACACTTGATAGCCCTCAACTTTTTTTATAACCACATTTTTTTCTCTTTTTTACAAACCTAAGTGTTTATTTATCAATTTCTTGAAACGTCAACAAGCTAAAGTTCAATAATCATTTTTTGTCACAAAAAAAAATAAAAAATAAAAAACAAAAATTATAATCTCAAGATTGCAAAAAATATAAGTGCCATGTTGATACTAGATTATTTCCTTAATAATAATAACCTAATTAACAATGTAACAACAAATAAATACTACAAAATATTCTCCATAAGCATTTCCAAAAATATTAACCAAATTTAGCAGTTACGTGTATGAGATGCCCAAGTATTTTGAGGATAATTTAGTAATAATGACCTAGCTTCCTTCCTTCTATTGAAATATTTCAACACTAAAACCAACATTTTGAAACTTACAATGCCTTCATCAATTCCCACATGCTAGTTTGTAGAGAAATAATCACCTTTAGAACTCATTCCTTTCTTCTTAACTCCATGCTAGTCATCATATTCCACTCTCACTAACCCCGTAAATAACTCCTATTTCAAAGACTAAAACTTGGCCTCCATTTGGGAAGAATCTCAACTAATAAAAACTAAATTTATGCAACCATCAAAATAAATAACAAAAATAATCAAAATCAATCCAAAATCCATCTCTAAAACCCAAGATTTGGTGCATTGAATGCCACAATAGATAATATAAATCCCTGTCATTCACCTCCCTCTCTTGGTAGTAGTTATTCAATTCAAATAAAAATTGTCACATTTATTTTCATAGATTTTTATTACAGATTTTATACCCTAAGCCATGTCATGTTGTGTTCACCCCATGGTCTATATCACTTAACAAACACTCATAACCATGATATTTTTTTTAAAACCAAATCCTGCTTAATTCACCACATTTGAACTTTGAAGTAAAATAGATTAAATTATCATGCTTATCAAGGTCCCAAGTCACCTAGTCACCTACAACAATAGACACTTGGATAATTACCCCATCAAAATTGATACTATCGCTCATAACATGTCATCATTCTTACATGATAGGGTAACACCTTGACATAAGATATAGAATAGGGTGGAATAGAAATGTTAGTCAAATAGATAACCAAAAATGTGTTGGCATGTGTTGGTGTGAGTATACCTCTTTCATATGTATTCACTGGAGTGTGATATGTATTTCCATTAACTATATGTACAAGTGTATGTATGCATAATCCCACTTATTCATAAGATAAGAGTCACAACAATTAATGACCAAGATGATAAATTAAGCTAATAATAAATATGATAGATTTTGGCTATTATATTAATAAGATGATATCATAACACTAGTAATGACAAATAAGAATATAAATAAATAAATTTGAATGACTCAAGAATCCTAGCATAGCCTACAAACATATAGTGCCAAGTTTCTCTCAACTTCCAAGTTGCCCTTTTCTTTCACTATCATAGCTAAAATGATTTTTGAAAACTATAAATCATCATTCACAATAAAATCTTTAGATCAGATTTTTTAGAGAAGCAATAAATAAGAAATAGAGTTCTCATGTTGACATGCCAATAAATTTACACCTTACATGTTTGTTGAATACCCCCACCTCACCAAAATATCGACATGCCAATAAGCCAAAGATTATTAATAGAGTTATATTTAAAGACACATATATTATTGTAAAAATTTAAGCTTTGAAAACAAAAGCAATAACAAAACACTATGCATTTATAAAACTTTGCAAAAAAATCCTTAAAATCTAATAAAAAATAAGTAAAAAAAAAAACTTAAAATCATAATTTCATTTAGCATAAAATCAATAAAATATTCCAAAAACCATTAATATTACCATTTTTAAAATAAAAACATTAAAAAAATTATCAAAACTTTTTTTTTAAATCACAAAATTAATTGGGGTCGGGGGGCCTAGTTCGATTAACTAAAGCATCATGTTGTAAGCACGAGGTCACGAGGTCTAGTCTCCCCTGTCCCCATGGTACCACAAGGCGTGTCACGCCAATGTCACCAGTCACATGAAAAAAGTTTACGGGACTCACTACAGCCGATTCTTACAATAATTCTATTTCAAATTTATATTGATTACTTTACAATTCCTACCATGACCATACATATACACACGCTTTTCTGTACACAACCATTAACTGAAGACAAATTATATTATATAAGTACACTTTTGACGCACCTTACAAACCAATGCATATTATATTTGTAAATTCAATATTAATTTATTTTTTCTAATTGAAAGCCGTAGCTCTAAACTTTTTGTGGACACCTCATCAGTATGGATGGACTCATAAGGATTTGTCGTTTTGTTATATTTCCAAACGTTGCCCATCCTTTGACTTTCTATTATTATCTATTTAAAAAAAAAATTAATTTAATTCTTTCTCTTTGTTTTTATTTACTTGTTTAATAAATCCTCACCACAAAGCATCCCAAAACATTAAACAAAGTTATCCTTTCGATCTTATTATGAAGAGCAAAAAAATATTATAAGATGAAACCTAGTTTCATTCATAGTTAATAATTTAAGTTTGATTGCTATATTCCCTCTATGTTTCATCTGTTGGATACACATATAGTCTTGATATATAATTTTATTGATTTTAAATATTTAAAGGTTTTTTAATTTTATTTATTATTGTTTTATTTTTATTTAAATTAGTTTTAATTTTTAGATAATTTTTATTTTTTTTAAATCAAGATCACTTAAGTGAATCTGATTTTGGATTATGATCATTAGGATCTTCTTATTTGTATGTTTCAATTTATTGTGGTTTTGAGTCAGCTCAATCTAATGTGTTGTTATCTAGTGGTGTACTCACGAAAAAAAGTTCAAATTATGTGTTAAGACTTGTATAAGAGGACATTATCCCTATGACATCATAAATCATCATCATCTATAATATATTCAAATATGTGTAATTACAAAAAACCATATCATAGCTCTATTTTTGTTCAATCAATAACAATAATTACATTATTTCTTTTATTAGCAATATCAAATCCTAGCTTTCATGCACTCATTCTACTACTCAAATATTCAATAGACTTTGATCTCAGTTATTCATTACATCATTTTCTCAAGCATCCATTGATATTCTACCACATCATTTTCATCTAGTTATGCATGTCCATTACATACACTTTTAATTGTGTGTTCAAACTTATTACAAAAGCAATGAATCAATCAACAAAGCTTGACTACAATCAAAGAAGTTTTGAGGATTCCTCATTGCTATAACAAGTTTCAATGGTGTTTCTCAGCACCACCAAGTCTTTAAAATTATAGGCATATCTATTTAGCAAACAACTTCTTCAAGTGTTAAAACCCCAATTTGTTAGAGGTAGGAACAATGGGTTTTAGGTTGGCACCACACAAATATTCAAAGATGCGAGGAGGAAGATCAAAATTGTGGACAAGGCCTCAACCTTAATAAATTTTTAGAATGACCCACTTCAAATATATGTTGGAGTTGATAGTGAACCCCACAACTCCCAAAAATCACTTAAAACCAAAACTCTTCTCACATGAAGAGAGAGAAAGCCATTGATTGTGCTATGCAACCTTGAGAAATGAATTGATACAAAAAAGCTCCATGACTAAACTTCTATATTGAATGATTTTGAATAATTGGGATTATATATTGGATAATTAATAAAAGAAAAAAAGAAACCCTAGGTGAGGATATAATTAGATCATGGCATGTGTCCTCATCCTATGCTACGAGAAAAAAATAGTACATGACCTAAATATAGAAAAACACTTCTAAGTTTACCTTAAGTTTAATAAAGTAAAAAGTGGACCTACTTAATTAATTGATGATTGATTGATTAATTAGGTGATATGCCTATTTTACTCTAACTATTTCATCATTCTACTTGCAACACATCCAATGTTAAGTGATTTTAAGCTACAATTAAAAGGTATTTATCAAAATAGTTAACGTAAACAAAATTAAAATCAACTACACAATTCTACCTTGTGACGAAATTCACTCTCAACATCAACTATTTTGACAATTCTATTTGTCAAAATTAAAAACCCAATTTAAAATTCATAAAGCTATTGGAGACAAATTCAATTAACTTTCATTGTCAAATATTCCATATACCAAATTCAAATTCATGTGTGTACTCCACAAACAATAAACTTATGCAATCTGCAAACATCAAATTTATTTATAATTTCTTCTAATTCTTTTTGTTGCTCCATACTCGTACCCTCTTCTTTCCCTACATTTATTTTATTTAATTCTTCTCTTATGGTCGATGCCTCCCTGCATTCATCTTGACTGCCTTTATTTCCAATTCAAACACCCACATGGCACATTTCATCAGCAATTTACACCTCATTGTGTTTAGAACTTCCTTCCACTATTGCGCAGCCTCTGATGGCACTTCAAATTCCACTTTCCAACTAATACGATGTGGCTTTTGAGCATGGTACATTGCTACATATGTTATTTTTGCTTGGCATAGCAATTTCTCCCATCATTGTGTCGCCTCTCCTTACTGCTATGTTTCTTCCCTCTCCATGTCACAGCCCCTATCCCTTCCACGTGGCCTTATTTTTCTTTTTACTTGCTGTTAATATTTTTGTATTGTCTTTATTCTTAGTGCAGTAGCCCCTTCACACCACTTACTCACGCCCTTCTTGGTAAATTTTTAATCTGAAAATTTTATTGTCTTCCAAAAATGGTGTGCCTCTTCACCTTCATAATTCCCCCCAAATGAATTGACACCCCTAAAGAAGATATCATGCGCTGGAAGAAGAATTTTCATTGATTATTTGTATCATCTTTCCTGCGGCTATGCATCCCTTTATATTCTTCCCCAATCTGTCTTTTAATATATTTTTAAAATCCCCATTTAACTCCTTTTTTGGATTTAATAAAATATTGAATATCATCTTTCACCAAATTTGCACGCTCCCACATTGTTGTCAATATAGACATCAAAATTAATCATGGAAATTAACTTTTATTTCCTCAAAAATTATATTTTAAAAATCTACCATCAATTTGGAGAAAATTGAATAAATCAATTTGACGAGATTGGGTGTTAGCAGACAAAAAATTAAAAGTTCATTGATTCATACGAAGACTTGCGAGAAGGCTTGGAATGATGTTCTAATATGCCCTACAAAATGATTTTACTGAGAACCTCTAGAATCCCAAGATAAATTAAACTAAAAATCTTTTTGGGTGGTGTTAATTATGCATTTGTCCGGAATGCTCCTACATCAGACATGTCAAGTAGGAAATTTGTGAGCATAGGCTCACAAAAGTGGAGTTGATTAGTTGAACTACTCTTCTAGGTTGAATGCAACCTACAAAAAACTTCATCGCTGTCCAAAGTACACATGGAATTACTTCTTCCTCTTCTTCCAACACTTCACCGACACAAGCACCAGCATCCTTCCACAACTCCATTCACCACTCTTCTCTCCTCTCATGAATTCACATCCACCATGTTCCGTCCTTCTCGACCAAATTATTCCTCCTCTTTGCTCCTCGTTTGTGGGATCTATCCCACCATAAACCGGCCATCTCCACCAAGTGTTACCTGCAACATCCACTATAACTCCTATATGCAAATATATATTATCTAGACTCTAATCTGCAACTACATCAAAATCTACTTTACTACCTCATGAAAATCGAAAGTTTCAATTTGCATACTCTCTTCTTTCTCTACATCCCCTTTTAATTTCACCAAAATAGATAAATAATCATCACAACAAAAATTCACCTCATTCCTTTATGTTGTTCCATCTTCCTTTTCTTCATCCTTCAGAGGGCTCACAATATAAAGTAATTGCAACACCGAATACAATAGGCTCACTATCAGAGGGCTCACTGCCCAAAAGAAAGGACTCACTGCCAGATTAGAAAGAAGAAGATAGAATATTGTTACAATGAGAAATCCATCTCAGAGCAATAAAAAAGTTCCACCACTGCTTCATCAGAACATTCACACACTCTTTGTAGAATGTAGACACCTTCTACTCACTACTTCCAATAGTCTTAGTCATTAAAGTTCACACTACACTTTGCACAAGTTCACACTTCACATCACAATCCTTCATCAACTCAACACATATATATACTGTCCTCAACCTTGAAGATAATCTACAAGGTTGACTATGCACTTCAAACATGCAAATTCAAATTAGGTCGACACCAAAACATTCCCACGGTGGAGAGGAATGAAGGTAGACCATATCACACCTTAACTCAGACCTAAATCCACATATACATGCCACACCACTCTTCCATAAATATTGAAGTAAATCTGTAATTAGTGTAAACACCCAAGGTCAACTGAACCTATGTTTACACCATTAAACAATTAAGTACACACTTCTTCAAATCCAAAGATGAATCGCGGACCACCAAAAACACAAAAACAATTTGGAATATTCCATCAACACACTGAAATCCAACAATTCTTTCACAACATCATACACCTAAAGAACATACTCATTATGTACAACCAGTTAACCGTCCACATACTATAACTGATGAATCCAACCTTGTGGAGTACCAAAACTCAAACAACTCAAACTAAAGATAGATATGAGCAATATAAGCACACTTCCAGATCTGCAAAACCATAAACCATAACATGGAGAAATGCAGAGAAAAACCATTTCTCCTAAACAACACTGCATCACAGTTCACGCACTGGTGAACACAACTTCTTCTGTCAAATGATCTAGAACTTGAAACTCTAGATATAACACCTCTGAACACTCTAATAAACATATCTGAACCACACAAACAGATCTTCAACCATGAAGAAATGTGGAGCAAAATACTGAACACTACTTTTCCACACTGAACACTCTTTACCACACTATTTCCTCTTTTATTCAAAATTTCTCAAAAACACTTGGAAACCAAGCACCAAAAACATCATCTCAACATCTGCAACACCTTCTCAACCACACAAGAGATTGAACATCCACAAACATATGCTCATCAAAGCAACACTAGAGGTTGACATTAGTGATACTACTAATGACAACATAATGCAACCAATCAAAGCATTTCCATAGGTTGACATCAATGACAACACATACTTCCAACATTGAGAGGGTTAGAAAAAGCCTATATTTCATGCAAGTCTAAATCATTTGATCATGCCCAAGTAGTGCTTCAATGTGGCACCTAGGTATTCTATGGAAAAATTTGTTACTTGTAGGCTTGAACATTGGATTTTCACCCTAAAGGTCTTTAAAGATCCAGATACCCTATGTGGATAGAGTTACCCTTTTTAAATCTTACCTTTAGAGCCTTCTTAAGGGAAATTATCTTACAACTTGCAAGAGTTTTATGGTGTAAAAATATCACATGATTTTTTTCTAGCTTAAGGGTACACCCTAGGGCCTATGTGGAAATGAACCTTAATAAGAAATTACCTATAAATATTAAATTAATATGTCTAATGTTTAATTTTTATCAGCCATTATTATATTTAAACAATCCTAATACTTTCTTCTTTTGTCGACAATAAGACCATTTGATAAGAGTTTGTCCTATCAAGAAAAGCAAATATATTCAACCTCAAGTGTTAGCCCCCCTTAATACACAACAAATGAAAACATCTTACTATCATTATGTTATGCCTACATCATCTTCTCATTTGTAACAACAAGCCAAAGTCATTTCAGATTTAAAAAATAATAATGATGATGATAAATATCTTATTAATTTATCCCCTTCTTATAAAGATGATATTATAATAGATGGATGGAGAATGATCAAGAAAATGAAAGAACCTTTAGGTTCTTTTGAATCTCAAAATGAGCATACATCTACATAAAGTTACCCTACATCACCATCCCATCATAATTTGAGGAATAATGATAGAGCTTCTCCATCACCATCTACATGATAGAGATCAAGGTCTCTTATTCTTGTTGTAAAAGAACAAAAAATTTGAGCAATCTATTACTCTTGTTAACCATTTTGATGTTTTTCCACCAGAGGAAGATCTTTCTAACTCTACTTAATCATGAAGTATATACACATTTCTTGGAATTTAAGAGGGATTTCTCTCCCTCATTGCAAATATAGGGTTAAGGAGGTTATAGTCAAGTGGAAACCTAATATTTTATTGCTACAAGAAGTTAAGCTTAATGGTTCCTAACTTGTTTCTTCTCTATCCAACATATGGAGAGATGCAACTTTTTTTTTTCATACGTCACATAGGGAAGGAAGGGTGTTGTTATCGACATGTCTTCATAGGTCTACAAGTTTGTCATTGTTAAAGGGGACGACCCTTCACATAGTTGTGTATGGGCCTTGATTTTTATCAATGGACAACCCATTGGTTTTTGTTTAGTTTATGCTCCTAACATTACAAAAAAAGAGTGAATTATGGGAATGAATATCCATAAACCTTCATCATGATAATTAGGTTATAGGAGGTGACTTTAATATGGTGGAACATCAAATAGATTGTAGCTGGTCTAGTCATGTAAAGTTAAGTAATGAAAAATTTAATAAATAGCTATATTGTTGTAATTTTGTGGGGGTTATAGATCCTAATCATATTTTTTTTCCAATCATAACCATAATTGGTACATTTGAACTAAATGCAAATTCAAGGATGATAGGAAACTTAGTAGGTTAGATAGGTTTTATATTTCTCTTAAATTGCAACTAATTCATGATTCTTTTGGGAATTGTGTGAAAGTTGAGTATTCTACTTCCCTCTCAGATCACTTTCCTATCCTTTCTGTTATTTCAAGGGTGGAAACAAATGAAGAGGATTATCATTTGTCTTTCAAAAGCAATAATTCAAATATTAAAATCCCCTTCTTGTGTTATTGCATTGCTTGACATTTGGAACTCCATCTCTAATCCAAAAGAACGGAAAGCTTATAAGGAATGTGGAATGTTGTTATTTCTCAATGTGTTGTTTTCTTAAGATCTTTTGGTAAAAGAGTGGCTTGGAAACGGAAATGTAAAGAAAAATCTCTTCAAGAGAAGCTAGAAATCAATTTGAAACTACTTAATTAAAACCCCAATGATATTAACATTCAAAATTCTATAGCTACTATCGAAACCTAGCTTTGTAAACTTGATATATACAGGGGAAAGGAGCCAAAATCAAGGCTAGGTTACATTAGATTAAGGATGACAATAAAGGTTCCAAATACTTCTTCAA
>VDFB02281492.1:773072786-773090017 GCA_007258455.2 Sequoia sempervirens | reverse complement strand
AGAACGGAAAGCTTATAAGGAATGTGGAATGTTGTTATTTCTCAATGTGTTGTTTTCTTAAGATCTTTTGGTAAAAGAGTGGCTTGGAAACGGAAATGTAAAGAAAAATCTCTTCAAGAGAAGCTAGAAATCAATTTGAAACTACTTAATTAAAACCCCAATGATATTAACATTCAAAATTCTATAGCTACTATCGAAACCTAGCTTTGTAAACTTGATATATACAGGGGAAAGGAGCCAAAATCAAGGCTAGGTTACATTAGATTAAGGATGACAATAAAGGTTCCAAATACTTCTTCAATCACTTAAATTATAAACATAAAAAGGACTATATTGGAGCAATTTACAATGAGTTTGGGTAGGTTCATATGAATTTGAAATAAATTAAATCTATGCTCCATAAATTTTAGAAGAATTTTTTAGAGATGATCCTTATTGGTAGGACACATAATTGATATTGGAAGATATTATCAAATACCACATACAAAAAATGGATTCTGAATAGAGTTGGTTTTAGACCATGATCTATCTATTAAAAACTTGGAACATGTGCTTTTAAAGGCCCCTAATAGAAGTATTGGGATTGATGGGCTATCATTTGAATTTTACCAAACAATGTGACAACATATCAAGAAATATTTTTTATCTCTTATACTTGGAAGCTTTGAAACAAGGTTCATTAGGGCATGATATTAATAAAGGCCTAATCAAACTTCTTCCAAAGGGAAATAATGCAAACTCTATCTCTAGATGGTGCCCTATTACTTTGCTTAATACCTCTTATAAGATTATTGCTAAATATTTAGCTACAAGAATCAAAGTAGTGGAAAAAGGGATACTTACACCTAGAAATACAAGGTTCCTAGGTGGAAGATTTATTCTTGATAACTTAATCTTGGCTTGGGAAACTAGTGAGTGGGCACAACAATCAAGATAAAATGTTTTGTTGGTTAAGCTATATTTTGATTAATCGTGTGATAGAATACAATTGATCTTTATCATTAGAATGTTGCAATGGTTGGGTTTTGGTCCCAAAACATGTAAACATGTTCAAATGTTATTTAAAGATCCTAATGCCCAATTTTTTGTTAAAAAAATATTGTTTGGTCCATTCTTTTTGTAATCCTCTATGAGGAAAGACTATCCTTTATCACCATTCCTCTATTTTCTTGTTGTTGATGCACTCATCTATCTACTGCAAAAGTACAATCAAATGAATTTTATTAAAGGTACATTCATTCCCAACAATGTAGTAGTTCTTAATTCCCATTTTGTTCATGATAGCATGCTCTTCATTCAAAATTATAAATAAAAAATTACTAAGGTTTTGGAGGTTCTAAACTTATATTGCTTTATTTTGGGATCAAAGTTAGCTCATCATAAGACCAAGTTCCTCATGATCCAATATAATCTAGTTCCACAATGGATTCCTAAAGAATGGAAGCAAATAAAACATGGGTATATTATTTGGTACTTGGGTGTTCCCTTTAGATTGGGTGTCACTCTAAGTTATGAATATGAAATTAGTTCATAACCAAGTTGAAAAACAAAATATATACATGGGGAAGCAAATTTATATCATTAGCTAGAAAAATTCAAGTGGTAAATCAAATATTCTTGGCTTCTCATGTATATTACTCCTCACGTTAGATGCCTTCCAGAATAGGATATGAAGACTTAAATAAAATCATTTGACAATTCATGTGGACTAATTAGGACAAAAAATTGGTTTTAGATCCACTTCTTGGTTACATTGTATACAACTTAAAGATAAAGGTGGATTGGGCCTTCTGGATCCCAAGACATAGGGAACTTGTTTATCAACTAAATGGATAATAAGAGTTGTGTTAGGAGAACAATGAAAAATTTTCATTATTCATCGTATTAATTTTGTTGCTTTAAATGGCAAATGACAGGGTGTCAGGTGGTTTGAAAAATCTTGCTTACCCCTTTCTTTCGTATTAAAGCATCATTCTCTTTACAATCCATTTGGAAGGCCTGACAATAAGTCTATAAAATTTTTAATTGGAAGAAGGATTCCTTGTAGCATGGTTTTAGTTTTGTGACTTCTATTTGGTGGAACAGGCTTGTTCACTATTAGGTCAACCATTGGTTGCTCATTATCTATTCAAAAAAGGTGTATAACAATTTGATGATATTTAGGACTTCAACTCCCTTGATTGGGATAAATAGAAAAACTCTGAAAACTCATTTAATTTAAACAACAAAACTAAGGGGCTCGTGATATTTGTGAAATCACTAGTTCCTATAGATTTGTGTAAGAAGCTTGCATTCCTTTACAATGTAGGTACTTCAAATACTAGTTGTGGCCTGATAAATACCAATTTTTTTGCTTCCATCTAAAAAACTCCATTAAACCTCCTAAAAATTTCATTAAATCCAAGACTCAACAAAAATGGAGTTGTAGATTTTGATAAAAAGGTGGAAGAACTATAGTGCTTAAATTTGGAGGTCTAAAGGTAAGACAAATGCTCAAATTTTGGCTTGGAAAAACTTACACTACAAGCTTCTTATGGGGGATAGATTGAAATGTTTGAATATTCATCTAATTAAGTGTCCTTATGTCAGTGTAATGGAAGCTTAAAACATATTTTTTGGGATTGTTTAGGGGCAAAAAATAATGGAATACTATTTGTGGTCACGTTGATGAGTATTTTTACACTGCACAACATAGATAAAACACAAAGTGCTCTATCTCTCTTGAAAGAAAATTGTTTAAGAAAACTTCAAAAAATATCTCCAAGGCTTCAGATGTTAGGTTTTGACTTTACAAAGACAACTCAGTGGTTCATTTGATTGTTGGTTTCACAAGGGGCATTTATGGTTTAACAAAGGTTAGAAGCTTATAATACCTGTGAACCCTCATTTCAAACTTGCATGGAAGAGACAAACAATCACACTCATAGATCAAAATGCAAGATTAAAACATGAGTTCCCCATAAAATCCATCTGCATTGTTAGAAAACAAGGAAAAAGATGAAATACTTGAGCAAATACAATTGAAAATAACTATTCCTCATTCCTAAACAAAGCAAACACTTGATCTTATGGGGGGATTGGTGCTACTTTGATGTGGAAAGTAGCCCTTTCCCAACCCCTTTAGATAAGCTAATGATGATGATGGACAAGATCATTTCTCAAATGAAGAGAGTGACCTTGCATGATCTTGGAGATGAAATTCTAAGATTGTGGAATGATATGGATGAGCAAAATCAATTCTCAAGGAGAGTGACTTTGCACCAAGTTGTGGAGGAATTGCTTGAGGATGAAGCCTCTATTTAAAGATTTTCAAATGCTAAGAGTTGAAGAGGGACCAATGTGGGACTAAGAAACAGGCCCATAGGAAGAGGCCACTTGTCATCATGTGATTGGTTGATGTATGTGCAAGATTTGGGAAATGTGCCCAAGAGAGGGAAGTTTGAATTCAAATTTTGCAATAAATTTAGAGAGGGGGACAAGAAAAAGAGCAATAAATGCAATGTTGGAGGGACAAATCAACTTGTCATGATTTTCAAATTTGAGGGCCATGTTCAGTGAAAATGAGAGTTTTAATAAATCAATAAATTGATTTATTTGTGCAAGTGGAGATATCTAGAGGATGCAAGTGGGTGGGTTAGGTTAGGCTAATTAGGATTAGGTTAGCTTAATGGTGATTAGGTGAGTTTGACTTTTAGGACTTTGATATTTGATTTATTTGAATTAGAAAATGATGGAATATGATTTTGGATTTGATTTAAATGGATGCTTGATTTATTTAATTAAAGGTTGATGTGAGACAAGTTGATTTATTTAATAGTCTTGATTTACCTAATGAATGGATTTGTTGCGTTTGATTCATGAATGAGCAGATGCATATGCATAATGCTAATTTGACGTGTCTACATTTTGCCCCTCTTTGAAGCAATGTACTTGTTGCATTGGTTCAAAGAATAAACTTGTCGCGATCAAAATTAAAAAATTCTTGATTTTTCGGATGCCCCAGCGGAAAGAAGTACACTGGGACATTGCCCCCTCGAGAGATCAAGCGAAAAGATTCGATTTGAGGGTCGATCTCGTGATAAAGAGGTTCAAAATGGATGGTTATGGATGATGATGCAAATGAGATGATTTTAAGATGCTTAGAATAACAAATCTATATTATCCTAAACAACTTAAATGATGATATACTGTGAAATGGATGAGATTGATGATGTGATGTGCTATGATTATGCAATCGATGATTTATGAGATGCTTGGACTAAAAGATCTATATTATGATGATGATGCAAATGCAATGCATGTGAAATGATCAATGTTTCCTATTATGTATCGTATGAATGATATGTGGTATGCTGACGGTTTGTGGATGCGGGATGGATGCATGATGGATGCCTTGGTGATGATGATGTTAGTGCAGAAATGAGATGATGACAAGAGGATCCAACAAGTCCATGATCTTATGAGAATTTATTAGAGATGATGATAGATAGATAGATAGATGATGATGATTTGCTTATCAAGGATTGGGATTTTAAAAGGGCTACTTACCTTATGTTTGATTACACACATAGGTACGATGCATCAAGGTAGAAGAACCAGGATGGCGTTGTACCTAGTGCGATGGACTTTGACTTAACAAGAAGATAGGAGTATTCTTGTTCACACTTGACATACGGAAACCCTGCTAGGGTGTACCTAACAAAGCAAGTATTCACCAAGTTATTTTACAAGAACGTCCAACAAGCACAGCAGACAAAAAGGATAATGATCGTTGCCCCATTCCTATCTCTCTAAATCCTTCATTTGGATATCATCGAGAGGTCCTTGGAATGAGCACAATAAGATAAATCAAAAGAAAAGATCAAGTACATAAACGAGCCAATGTTCTTGCCAAAGGGATTTGTTTTGATAGGATAAGAATCCAAGTGATATCCAAAATGATGCCCATTGTCGAAATGATATATCCTAGGACATGCATTGTATAGGATCTTGATGGTTTGATAAGTTGATTGATAGGCTGTTGATATAAGGCCGACTGACATGTTTGAAAATGATCAAGAGTTTGATTTTGTTTTAAAGGTTTGTTGCTTCGATTTAGATTTTATGATTGAAGTTTGCTTTTGCTGATTGTTGTGATTGTTTCTGCTTGTGTTGTTAAAGGATGAATGTGACGCATCAATTTATTATGGATGATTGATTATTTTGAGTGAAAGTGATATGAGACAGATGGATTTTTTCAACATTTGGATGTTTTTGACGCTTTGAAATGTTTTGAGGCTGTTTTGGGTTTTGGATTTTAAATGTTTTGATTTTTATTTTGTGATGTTTTGATTTTGATGTCTCGGGCTGATCAAAGATTATCCTTGCCTACGCTTAAGCCTAGAGACACGAGTTCAGATTTCCATGTTTTTGAGGTTTTTCTATTTTTGACTTGTTTTGGGATTTTGATATGTTTTGGATGTTCTTGGATTTTTGCATGATTTTGACAATTTGGATAAGGATGTCCGATGATATTAGTTCTCTGTTTTGGGATTTTTCTAAAACCAAGCTAAGGTTGATTGATCAAATCAATGGATTGATGATGATGATAACATTGTTGAGGATACACAACAATGCAAGGATTTTGATCATGATTGATGATGATAACATTGTTGAGGATGTACAACAATGCAAGGATAGTGTTAAGCAACACAAGGATATCCTGAGATGATGATTTTTTTTATTGGATTTGATTGATCATGATTGATTAAGCTTGGTTTGAAACAAAAGATGTTTGAATGATTTGATGTGACGTTGACGTGCAAATTAGATGTGACTGATATCGAATGTTTTGACCGATGTTCGATAAAAGATGACGATTGATAAGGGATATGTTCTCGTCAAAATATGCCATGGGCTAGTGATTTGTATTTTGGATCACAAATGCTTTGACCAATTTGATTTCACATTTACCAATGTTCGGATCACCACATAATTTTGAGAATATAGATCAAGATTTATTCTCGAAGCAAGATGTAGATATCTGCCCCCAGTGTCTAGCAATGTACGGAATGTGATGGATGGATCCTTGGATAAGTTTATGGATGGATGGATATGGTATGAAAGCAAAGGATTTCAAGGATTATCTTGCAATAGGATAAGGTGTTCGGATAACGAAGGAATGCTTCATTATATAATGCTTCATGGCTCAAATAATGTTGAATAGCATAGGACCAATGAAAATGAACCATGTCAAGATGTTTTACTGTAAGCAGGCATAAAGTATTTCACAAAATTTCATCAAGATCAAGATAACTTGGACTATGGATGTAGATGGATGAAAAAATGGATTGGATCAATGGTTTATGGATGAATGGATTTATTATGGATAATATGGATGGAATGTTGGATTTATTACGGATGGGATGAGATGCTTTCATCTGAAGTGGCACACGTAGATGCTCGATTCTACACATGACCCCTATTTTCCAGGTTTTCATCATGGTCTTGCCCAAAGTGTCACCTATGCGGTTTTCACTAGAGGACGATTTTTTATCTTTACTGTTTTCAATCTTTTTTCTGATTTTTTTTTATTTTTTGCTTTTTTGCTTTTTTTTCCGAAAGATTCATGCTGAACCACCTGGTGGTGTTGATGTAGATGCCCCTGTCACAATGTGCCATCGATATCCTGCTTGAAGAAGTTGCTTTGCCAAGATACGTGCACTTGAATACAACTTTTGAGTTTCTTGACCTGCTTCATCGATACTGGAGTTAACTTTGTCTTTGTGCGCACATCGCGATAGAGTGCCTTCTGAATCCTTATGATAAAGGGTCGTTTCCAATACATGGTCAATATGAGAATTGGATATCATGCGTGGAGGCATGGATGGAGTGTGTTTAGGGATAAGAGATGGATTGGTTGACAGTTTGGAACCTTTGACTCTCCAAAATTGGGAAGATGAGCAATGATGGGTGGATATGAAAGTGTGCATGGAATTGGGACCAACCACTTGATACACTTTGTACGTCGCTTGAAAAGCTCTCTTTTTCTTTCGTGGACATCCTTGATGGATACTTTTCCCTTTTTTATTTTGCCCCATAGTTTCTTTGACTGGTGGAGTTTGGTAGGGAAAATCTTTCTTTGTATGTTTTGGTATCCATGCGTATTTGATTTGTCCATTATGCTTCTCAACTTCTTTTGATTCGATAACGTTCTTTTTTCTTTGATTCAAATCTTTCTTTTGATGTTGGTCCCAATTCATGAATGGGGTGATGGGTGGATGAAGATTCATGGCGTGGCTGGTTGTAGTATTGGCAATGGTTTCACCATAAGGATTCTTCTTGCTCCCTATGTTGACGTTTGCTTGAGATGAAGTTGCCCCCAGTATGGTGGTGATAGTACCTTCATGCTTTGATTTTTCCTATTCCGGGAGCTCTTGTTTAGAATGCATTCTCTGATAAATGATTATTGTAGGTGATGTTATTTCCTTTTGTTGCTCTACTAACTCCAAAATATCATGTTCTATCTAACTTGTTTCCTTGAGTGGATAATGTTGGATATCTGTATTCATGATTTCCTTTGTCTGGATTCGGGATATATCTGATCCTGATGTTGATAACTCAATTTGACTGTAGGATTTAATAATCTGCTCTTTTTGTGTAACCCGAACTTGTTCTAGATGAAGATCATCTACATGTCCATCCATAGAAAGCATCTCATGGGTAGATGTAGGAGTATGAGCTACCTGGATATGATCATCTTGCATAGATAAAAGAGTGTCCATTAGATTATTGTAGTATCTTGAAGATACAAATTCTTGATCTTGAATGATTTCGGAGTTGCTTTTGACATGCCTTGGATCAAGTTCTTGACATGGATCAATTTCAAAGGATGGATTGCTTTCCAAGGGTTCTTGGATGTCGTCATTAGACATGGTAAGTAGTTCAATATCCTCAAGTGTCGAGTTTAGGGTTCTCTCAGTATCTGTAACCATGAGGTCGAAGGATGTCAATATGTCTTGGAAAGGACCATTGCTAGACCTTAGTGGAAGATGTTGATCTTGCTTTGGTATAAATTCTTGAGATATGTCCTCTAACTCATCAAGTGATGTAGAGACATTTTCGTCATGATCATTGGTCGACGGATCGTGCATTATGTCAATAGGATCAAATAATCCTAACACTCCTTGAAATAGACCACTAAAAAGTGGTTCTTGATGTATGGTGAATTGATCGTAGGATGGGGTAGAAACATCTTGAATGTGCTCATTGATGGAGAGATTTTGATCATTGTTTGCAGCAATTGCGGTGGAGAGATTGTGAATGTCTTCGACCATAGAGTCAAGTGATGTTGATATTTCTTGAATTGGCTCATTGTTGAGTATTGTTGATGGATTTTGATCATGATTTAAAAGTGACTCTTCACATATGTCAATTTGATCATTGGATGAAGTAGACATAGCTTCAAGGTGCTCAATGATGGATTGATCTTGATCCTTGTTCTCAACAGTTGTCATTTTTTGTGTTTGTGCTTGTGTTTGTTGAGTAGCTTGAGAGGCTTGTTGCACTTGTCAAGCTTGTCTTACTTGTTGCGTGGCTAGATATTGTTGGAATCCCTTTTGAAAAGCAACTTGTAATTTCGTATTGTATTGGCCTGATGTGGTGGAATTTGGTGATGGTAGGGGTGGTGGTGGATTCAGAATCGTGTTGGATGTAGTGACATGTGTTTGGGATATGCTCAAAGCAATCATGGTAGTGAGGGGTTGAGATGTGATGGGTGTGATAGTGGTGGTTGAAATGATTGAAGGGATATTGATGGTTGGAATGACTAAGGTGATAGGTCCTTGGGAGACCATATTTTGATTTGTTGGGATTGATGTTGTCATTTGATTAGATACCATCTGTTGGTGCAATGTCGATGGTATATTCCAAGGATTTGATGTGATGGTTTGATTGGTGTTAGGTGGATTGATTTGGATGGAGTGATTGGTGCTAGGTAAAGGGGGAAGCCCTAAACCAAGGAATGATATAGGTAATGGTGGTAGAGATTTCCCTTGGCGCAATGACTCAACTATTTCGGTAAGTGTAGCAATTTGATCTCACCAAATTTGTTCTTGATTTCGATCTTGATTCCCTTGATATAGTTGATTTGGTTTTTGTTCAAGTAGTTTTGGCATGCATGCTTGTCGTTTTTGAATGGGATCATGGATGAATGGATTTTGGACGACGTTCTGATTTGGGATGATGCTTTGATTTGGCGTGATAGGTTGAAATTGACCATTGTTCATGTTTGTATGATTTGCATATGTGTCCATCCCAAAGTTTGTTGGATTCATGTTTCGAAAACTTGTACTTGGTACATTATCCTTTGGCTTGTAGGGATTTGGTGGGATGATGTTTGTTTGAAGGCTCATGCATTGATTGTTCGGTTGATGGATTTGTAGGTTTGGATTTAAATCTCCCATCAAGAAATGTGCTTCAATATTTGATTTGGGTATACTCACACTTGTTGTTCTATTGACATTTGTCGAAGGTAATGGTCCCATGTATGGATTGTATAAGCGTGAGTTTTGATAATCAATCAACATTGTAAGGCTTTGAAGATTCAATTGATTTGGATTACTCAAGATGTATGGATCAATTTTGTATTCCATGTTCTTCTTGTGTTTTGACCTTGTTACACAAGTGACCTCTAGGGTTCTTAGGACCAATAACGAGATGAAGGATGAAGGGGGTGAATGATATGAGTGTTGAACGTTTAGGGATTTTGGATCAATGCTAGACTTAGGGTTTGATTTTGATTGGTTTGATTTGGATGATGAACTTGTAAACCCTAAGATGTTGGATGTGATCTTTAGGATAAACCTTGTTCAAATCATTGCTAATTCAATTAAATGTATGAAAAAGGATGCATTCCCATACATCTAACTAAATGAGGTGATTTTGATTTTGATGACGTGCCTAAGTCTAGAATGATGTTTTCAAAAGCTCTAAAGTTGTTTGTGTAGACACCCAAATTTGATCACTCCCATATGATCAAATTTACCTCTTTATTCATCCATTCTGTCAATATTAATTTATTTAATTAATATTGCACTTCCCACATAAGACTCTTAAAGTATTTAATTTAATAATTAAACACTTTATCTGGTGCCTTTATCCTCTCTAAATTAAATAAATACACCAATTTATTTAATTTAGTCATTCTAATCTTTTGAATTAAAATCAATTTAAAATTCTTATTTTCTCCCTCCTTATCACATCCTCCATAATCCATCTCTAATTTGAATTAATTTAATTAATTCATATTTAGGGTGTGCATCCTCTTAATCAAGGATTAATGTCACATCCTCCTACATTTGCCACTTGTCTCTAATCTTCCATTAATTATCATAATCAAGTATTTGCACAACTTTAATCAAAGTCATTAACCACTTTTAGAACCACTTTTTAGTCAATCTTTCCATTTTTCTTTTTTGGGCATTGACCCTCTTTCCCATGAGAATTTTTAATTCTCATTTATTCATCCTATGTCTCTCTCCTCCCCATGTGAATTTTTAATTCACATTTTGTCTTTCCAAGGCTTCTAAAATGTTTGACATGTCACCTCATGCACATGTGACCAATTCCCACCTTTTTGGAGACCCTCTCTTATCCATTAGATTCTCCTATGAATGTGAATTTTTAATACACATTTATTTCTCCAACCTCTTTCTCTTTTCCCATGGAGATTTTTGAGAAATTCCAAAATTCTTCAAGTGTCATTTTCACTCCCACTTGGGGAATAGCAGTTCTTTTTAAAAGAAAATATTTCACTCCCAAGTGCAATTTGGAAGGTACTTAACTTCCTCCACATACAAAATTCCTCTTCCACATCACCTACACATCATCCTACCTTTTATCTACTCTCATGAACCACATGTCAAGATGTGAGGGCTTGTGAGTCCTCAACTCACCTTTAGCCCTTCATCTTGGCCTTGTTGATAAACTCTAAACCATTGAATTCTAGAGAATTCAGTTTCTCATATAAATACCCCATTCTCTAAGGCATTTGTAACACTTCAGTCATTTTGGCAAACTAAATGCTGCCATTTTAAAGTACCATTCTGAGCTGCATCACCTAACCTTTTCATCCACTGGTGACCATGCATTCCCTAAGCATATAGTCAAGAATTGCATTTAGCCACATCAAGAGCCATCAAGGAGCATACAAATCAATCCAAATGAAGGGCCAACCAAGGAGTTTTAGTTGCAAGAAGGAAGGTATATCTATTTGTCTCTTACACTTTCCCTCTTTGCATCACTTGGAGCAACTCTTAGGCTAATTTGAGGTGTTTTATATTTCTCTACTGCATTCTGAATTGCTTAGAAGTGAGACATTTCTGATATCACATTTCTGCACGTATGGGGACCCACAAGCTGGTTCCCATATTTCCTCTCAATTCTGAGCTGTTTGTTAAGGCTTTTGCAGAATGAAGATCAGCATGGACTACGGGACCCCCGATTTTTAGTAGCGATCATACCGATTTTCCCAGCATCATGTCTACTTTTCTAGCTGAGATCTAATTACACCCCCATTTTCCCAAAGGGGTGATCTGATACTGATTTCTTCCCAAAGGAGGTGATTCATGCCCTGATTTTCTGGGCTGCATGGGCTTAATTATGCCCCTCCTTGGACTCAAATTTTGGCCACTTTTTTTTCACAGGCATGGGCTTACTACGCCTCCTTGACCAATTTTTGGCTAACACCTTTCTTCCGTAGCACACTACAACTCGGGCTGAAATTCTCGTGCCAACACTTTTTCCACGCTAGCCACTATGCCCCTCCTAATTTTTGGCAAAGCAAATAGACATTACTCTTGATTTTCCTAGCAAATACTTCCTTGATTTTTCGCAGAGTGGGCGACACTGCATTTTCCTCACAGTTGAGGCAATCATGTCCCCTAATTTTCTCAGATTGAGGCGACTGCGACTCCCCTGACTGGAGGGCTTAATTTCACTGATTTTTCAAGAATGGGCCATTGCTTCCCTAATTTGTCTGCATGGGGCTTAATTATGAATCCTTTGTCATCGCTGGCAACACATTTTGAAAAGTAAAACTATCATTTTGGCTTCAGTTTTTTGCTATTTTCAGATATTAACCCCTTAACACTGTTCATGCAAGGATATTGGTATTTTTTTGCTAATTTTTTGCAGCATATTTTTGTGAAGTTGATGAAGAAAGCGGGATAAAACATCTAACATTTGCTTGCAGGGCTATCCGTTCGCTCAAACTTTTTAAAATATCTTTGTTGTTTGCTTTAATCTAAGAACATAGTTTAATTAGGGGGAGTAATATTCATTGCTTGTTGTGTCTATCTTTTCTGCTACCCAAAGGGAGCATTAGCTTGTTTTCGCTTTCCCCTTGCACTTCGTGTGAGCCTGGGGAGTAGTTGGAAACAAATTAGTGCTTTCTTCTTAGTGTGGGACTCTTTGGAGATTTCATCACCAAGGGATCTATCTCCAACCACGCGTACCGGCAGGGTATATAAAGGGGGGAGAGCAAAAGTTGTACCCCAATCCAGTCACGTCGTAATTGGTGGAGCGTCGAAACTAGGGTGATACCTAGATAGACGTGAAGAGTTGGTCTGAGCCCTTCAGTATCTCGCTGGGGTTCCCGACTCACGCTTATGACAGGCTAGTGTTCACGGTTGTGCCTCACGTACCGAGAGTATATCGAGGACTCCCTAGACACCTTGTGCATCCTAGATTAAGACCTCTTTGGCCATACCCTTAACACTAATCGTAGGATTGTGTTTGCTTGAGAGTGTTTTTTTGTGAGAAATCAGTGAAATTTTTGACAAATTGGCCTTATCATTGTCATTTTAAAGTCCTTGCCATAGTCATTTTCATCAAACCAAGTCCCAGATTTTCCACAGTGGGGCGATTACGCCCCTGATTTTCAGCAGTGAGGCGATTACGCCCCTGATTTTTTGCAGTGGGGCGATTACGCCCCTGATTTTCCACAATGGGGCGATTACGCCCCTGATTTTTCGCAGTGGGGTGATTACACCCCTGATTTTTCGCAGTGAGGCGATTACGCCCCTGATTTACTACAAAGGGGCGAATTTGCCCTCTTGAACACCCGAAATCGGCCCATTTGGATCCATTTAGCCTCTAAACCATCATTTAATCATTCCCAACCATTATCTCATCATCCCAAGCCTCCGTTTCATCACTCTAAGTCTCCCAAAACCTCCATTTGATCAGTTTAAACCTCCATCTTATCATTCCAAACCTCTGTTTAACCATTCTAAATCCCCATTCATTCTCCACAATCATCCTCAATCCACCCGTTCATTTTAATTTCCCCATAGTCCATTCAAAAGTCCATACCATCACCTAGCGAACATCATAATTTTACCATTTACATCACCAAACACCACCCATAACCAAACCGCCTTAACCTTGTATTACAAAGTGGTTACCCAAATTGACCATAGCACTTGAATGTGATTATTAGTCATTAACTTTGACCCAAATCAATTTGCTTCCATCTTGAGGTGAATTCGGTGTCATAAGTTATCATCTTCAGCCAAAATTAATCCATTTCTATCTTAAGGTGGATTCGGTGCCGTGATCATCCTCTTAATCAATCAAACCTCTAGGTCACTAAGGGTAACTTTCTTTGATTAAACTCAGGGTCTCTCACATCTTTCATCATCCAATCATACCCATTCAATCATCCAAATCTATCAAAACCAATCATTTGATCAAATTATCCAATCAATCAAATCACATCCGTTCAACCAATGCAATCCTATTGATCTTAATAATCCAATCCAATTCAATCAAAATCCAATTTAGCCGATCAAAATCCATCCAATCAAAAATCCAATCCAATCCAATATATCCAAACAAAATTTGATCCAAATCCAAACCCCATCAAAATTAGATCTCATCCAATCACAATCAAATCATTCATCAAAAACATCTTTATAATCCACCCATAGCACATTTGCATGCCTGTTCAAACTAGGTTACAAGTTAAGAGACAAATGGAACAACAACAAGGTCAAAATTCCCAAGCAAACATGTCTCAAGACCTTAATAACAATACAAATCCCACCAATGGTGCAAATATTGCTCAAGATCCTAACAATGTCCCCCAAGATCCTCATAATGGTACTTTATCACACTCCAACACCGAAAATCATAACAACTCACCACACAGTGAAGAGAGTATGGCTAATCAACCTGAACTCATGCTTGAGGAACATTTTAGTAATCCCGCCAATGTGCAAATGACTGACCGTCTGCTTGAAAAATATGGGGAAGAAATTTTGGCCCATCTAATTGGAAAGGGTGTCAAACCCCCCTTGGGTGTTGACTTGTCCAAATATAGGAGTTCCCCATCTAACATACTCCAAGGTTCACAAAATGCACCAGAAGGTTCGTACTTCCCCAATGTTCCTCCAGTTGAGGGTTGGCATCAACCTGAATTTGGAAATGTTGTTCTTTATCATGTTAACCATCCCCCACATGCTTCAACCTTAGTTATGGGAGGTCCCCAAGTGCCTAATCCCAATAATCCTTTTGCCTATGGTATGCCACAAAATGTTCCACAACTTGTGCCATTAACGCTAATAGCACCCCCTCTTTCGAATCAACCTCCAGTCAACACTGGGGGCACCCCCTTTACCACATTGCTTCCACCTCTTGGGGCCACAAATTTGCCATCATCTTCATATACATCTCAACAGCTTCACCAATCCAATATTTTACCTCAATTACCTCCACAAGGCACATCCCAATTGAACATTTCGGGTGGTGCCCAACAACCCCCTTTACAAAACGCTTCTACGCTACCTCAGTCATCTCATCAGCAACAACCTATACATAATGCTTTGGTCTCTTCACAACAACCACCCTACCAACCACAAGGCAATCCATCTCGACCTATTGCTCAGACCATATCCCCCTTTCTTGCATCCATTTTGCGTCCGCAGACTCAACCACAACACAACATCCCATCTCAGCCCATACAATAGTTGACATCACAGCAACAACCCCCTCAACATTACTACTATCACAATCAACAGCAATTCCACCAACAACCGCCTTATGTGACCTCCCAACAATCACAACAGTACCTTCAATACCAACAAACCAATACACAACATCCCATCCAAGCTCCTCAACGGCTTACCCCACACTTTTATCAAACAAATCCGTACTATACCCCACAACAATAGCCCCCATATCAACAAAATCCCCCATCTTACCAGCAAGGCATGTTGTCATCCAACCATCCAAATCCATATTTCAACAATCTGACACTCCCTCAGCAAGATCCTTTATCATCCTATCATCAATATCCCCTAACTCCACCACCGCCGTCCTGCATCTGTTGGAAATCAAAGTCAGCTTTTGAAGGATCTTCGTTGGCTGGCAAACAATTGTTCAAATTTGAAGCATATGCCTATATCCATTCGATCCATCCATCTCATTGATCCCTTCCCCAAACATTTTGAAATGCCAAAGTTTGACAAAATAGGGGAACAAAGATCCTAAGGCTCACTTGTAGGAGTTTTACTCCCAGTGTCAAGAAGTTATGTACAATGACAACTATCTCTTGCACCTATTTCTAGGAAGCCTGGCAAGCCATGCCCTAGATTGGTTCATGACTCTCTGCATGATCCTCAGAATCTTTTTGGCGACTGTCAAAAAATTTGTTCTACTCTCCTTCAATTTGAGAAGGACACCCACACCTTTGACCCTCTCAAAGAGCAGCCAACGGAGGGGGAAAACCTTTACTAGCTACCTCCAAAGGTGGCATGCGCTAGCCAGCCGAATGAAAACCCCTCTGAAAGAGAAAGACATGGTCACTCTCTTCATGGAGAACTCTCATCCCAACATGGCTCATAACTTTAGGTTACATTGTGTCACCACTTTCGCCGAAATAGTGGAAAAGGGACCGATCCTTGAACGTGCCCTTGTCACCAAAGGACACATTAAAATACATGGCCATGATAAAGAAAGGTCATTTGGAAATAAGCCACGTTTTTGGAACAGAAATAAGAATGCAGTAAATGATGGTGTGACTGATACTAAACACGCCCAAGTGGCTAACACATCCTTGAGACAACAACCCTCCATACCTAACGCCATATCTGTACCGTAGGGGGCACCTCCTCAGCCTCCCTGTCACCAAACTGCAACGGCGCGTGGAACACAAAGCATCGGGTGATGTCACCAGGGAACCCTTGAGGTTGTTCTCTAATAAATTGATACAAATCAATTATCCAATCACATACCCTATCACCAAGCCACTTGACGAATCCAAACCCAAGCCCGCATGGTTTAAGGAAAATGAATATTGTGAGTTCCATAAAATCAAAGGACACTCTTTGAATAAATGTCAGGGTCTAAAAAACTATGTCCAAGATCTCATTGATCGAGGAGATATCAAGGTTGACACCAGTCAAGCCTCATCATCCAATGCTCAATTGCAGATATATCAAAACGCCTTTCCAAACCATAATCAAGGCTCGAGCACCTCCAACAGTAATCCTCAAAACAACAACACTAATAATGTGAGCTATAAGAATTTACCCCTCAATTACGAGGGTATTATTCATTACATTGAGCAGGTGTAGAACCTCGTGGTATCCATGATACATGTTAAAGCTACAAGACCCTCAATGTGCTATTACTACACGACGCAGACATCGCCCCTGGGCACTCCGTGACTCACCCAACTAACTCCCCGTGAAGCTCTCAGCACAACATCCTTGATCACTTAGGAAATACCCATGCACATATCTCCATTTTGGATTTACTTAAGTCTTCCCCTGTACATCAAGAAATCCTTAACAGAGCCCTACAGGAAACCCATGTACCTAATGACATTGATCCTACACAATTCCAAGCTTTGGTGGGACACTTAGCTTTGTCTCATCAACTGCACTTCAGCCAAAATGATATGCCAAACATCGATGTCAATCATAATCGCCCCTTACATATTGAAGTCGTGGTTGCTCGTCATAAAATAAAAAGAGTCTTGGTAGATAATGGCTCTACCCTCAACTTATGTACTCTAAAATTCATAAAACAGGTGGGGTATACTCAAGCAAATTTAAGTAATCAGATCATCAAGATCAAGGCCTATGATAATGTAGAAAGGAATTCATAAGGGATTATCAATCTTCCTATCCAAGTGGGACCTGTGGTTTAGTACATTACCTATCATGTCCTTGATCTTAGATCTTTGC